>CALNXK010000179.1:827500-992500 GCA_942486035.1 Porites lobata | reverse complement strand
TTCCTTTTAATAGGCTTATAGCATGGACAGAAGGGTCCACAAAGCCTGTACCCGTGGCTTTAAAGACAGCTAACACAGATGGAAGTGATGTGAAGATTCTGGTCAATACCAGTGAGGATGGATACTCCGGCTCGTTTGCTCTGGCCTATGATTACTTACAGAATAGACTCTACTGGTCGGCACCGGGCAGGTCAGTTAAATGCGTTTACGTGTATCCGAAGAAATCAAGATTTTTACAGACGCTTAGCCTGTAGTACGGAGGGAATTTCCCCATGGAAGTAAACAATGGGTTTGGTATTGTATTTCGCAGTCATAACAACTCTGTTTCTTTCGCCCCGGCCCCTCAAATAAAATACAGTTTATGTATTTTTCCGTTTTAGATTTACGTCTACCGCGGGGAACACTTGTTTACGCTCCGTCATTTTTAAGAACTGCCGAAAAGCCAATTTTTGACCTAGCTGGGATGTATTCCACTCTCCAATCAAAAGAATATATGTGAAACACATAAGAGAAGGCGTATGTGTATCTCCAATAAGCATGTTACTTAACACAAAGTGTCATTCATAAAACATGAAGATTAGCTACTGTCTTTATGAGTTGAACATTTCTTGACTGAAGTATTGAGACAACTGTTTCGTTTTGTTTGAAACCTCTGAGATGTTTAGTCTTTTTTGTATGCAGAGTGGAAAGTATTTTGCTGAATGGAACTGGCCGCCATGTTGTTATGTCATCTGGACGTGTATCCACTTTAACCATATTTGGAAATTTCCTATACTGGGTCGAGGAGTTAGGAGCAAAAGCAAGCGTAAAGCGAGCTGACAAAGTTATCGGTGCAAATACTCAGTTGTTAGCAGTTGGATATCAAGCATCGGCTCTTCAAGTCTTTGCCAAGGAACGCCAGAACTGTAAGTTTAACAAAGTAGAAAGTAAGGACGTGTCATCTTCATCTTCTTAGTTTCACGGGAGAATTACTTGCTCATATTTTTAATCGTCAAACCCTCTCCTCCCATACTTATAAAAGATAACGCGTAACTTGTTAAAGACTCTTTGACACTTGCATGCATGCAGGTAGTGTCGAAAAAGAAGACGCCGAAAACGATAACCTAAGGCCTAGGCCAAACGTCGAACTGTTATGAGAGGAACCAAACTTTGTGAATTAAGTTCAGGGAAAGTTCGACGTCTGGCTCAGTTAAGTTCGTCTGAATGAGTTTGGATCGTCCAACATCTGAAAATCGTCTCCGGGCCAAACGTCTATCTTCACATGCTACGAACTACTAACTAATAAATTAAAAATTTGTATTACAATGAATATTTAGCCTCGTTCGGGAGAAAATTTTTTACTGATGTGATTAAGTTGGTTGGTTCGACGCATCCTAAGTTCGACGTCTGACCCAACAGACGATCTTAACTTAATTTATGGCGACCCAAATTAGAGTTTGGTTCGTCTCATGAAAAGCTCGACGCTTGGCCTAGGCCCTAAGTGCTCAGACCCCTAAACGTTTTCGTGTTTTGGGGTATTTGTTTTCGTGCGAATGGGTCTCAGGTCTTCGATCTTCATTTTGGAGGCCTTCGTTTATGATACTACCCATGCATGTGCTACCATTTTAAGGGGGCATTCTGGTCATTTTTTTTGGAGAAAATGATGTTCATTTGGAAGGAAATAAGTGAGGGTAGAATAGCTATACTCCCAAACCAGTTAGTCCGCTAATGGGATCAGAGGCACCTTGTTGTGGTGGTGGACTATCTGGTAATTGTCTACTAATTATTCACTTCATATTTTAATATTTAACGACCCCCAAATCCAATATTTTCGCATTTTCCCAACATTTTAAACATCTCTCCCCCCCAATTTAACTTTTATACATCAAAAACATTCGAAAAATCATGCAAAATGTCCAAATATTATTGGATTAAGGACACTAACTTAATGGAGTCATTTTTTGATTGAAAAGAAGGATGGAAATCAACGAAAAATAATGCTTTTAACCGGACTGCCCCCTTAAATCACGCGTAAAAACATTTTAAAGAAGCTGAAGAACTTACTTAAGAACTAAGAACGCTTAAGCTTAAAAATTCGCTCCAAACGTCAAGTCGTTCCTATATTTTTTTATCGTGTTCTTGTCTGTCCATATCATTTAAACGATGGACTGCTTTTTCTTAGATGTCTCTTCGAAAGGTCACGTGGTATGATTGAGAATGCTCATTGGGGGTCGGTTGTTTCAACGAAGCTTCATGCATTCTGAGGTTTTATAAGTTTGTTCGACCCTGATATCTGCCCATTGTTTTCTGTGAGCAGTAAAGCATATATTTAAGTATAGAGAACATTTACCCACTCGAATTAAGCTGCCTATATAAACACATCTGGTAGTGTACTGTTTGCTTTAGACCACTTGGCAAGTTAGAATTGTGGAAATAACCTGTAAGACCCATAGTAACCGTGTTAATCTCTTTGAAATTGAGCCGGCGCTCATTCGAACCTCTTCTTGCGTATACCTTCATAACACGGACACCGCTCCGGACCTTCTCTTCATCCCAGAATACCAGCCTTTGAAGTACCTATAATACAGACTTTTCTTTAATACAATCACTCCTCTAATACGGACAATCATTTTTCTCTCCTTGGTGTCCTTTTGAAGGATGTTTAACTTTTATTGAATCGATCCACCTCACGGCATTTTCTCCCCAGGCACTGTAAGTCCTTGTTTAAACGGTGGAGGCTGCTCTCATTTCTGCGACGTTCATGCGCAGAAGAGAGTGTGTACTTGTCCGTCAGGTCTGGTCCTGAAGGATGGATTCCTGTGTGTTAATAAATCAGCGGTATGTCAAAGGCGGCAGTTTGCGTGCTTAAATGGCAATTGTGTGTTGGACATGCAAGTGTGTGATAAAGAGAATGATTGTGGCGACAACTCTGATGAGTCATCTGCACTTTGTGGTAAGTTGAGTTATCAGCTGTGTTGGATGATTCTATAGAAAGAAGTCGAGCCAAACAATCACCACAGGGAATTAACTTTATTGGTTGAAGCTTAACATGAGGGCGGGAATAATGAATTTCTTCCAAAGCCATAGAGGAAGGCAAGATTTTGAGAGTTTTTGGGTTTTTAGTCGACGCTTTCCCCTAGACATTAATCTTTTGCTGACTCTCCTCCCCGCTACTTTTTCTCCTCGCTTTTTATATGATTTTTTCTGGGCGTTCGCTAGGCTTGATTTCGGTGGTGACGTTTCCTGCAAACCCCTGAGGATCGTGAAATCATTTTGAAGAAAATGGAGATGGGTAGTAGAGCGAGGAATTTCATTGAAGTTTTCTTGTAAACTGTACATTTGGGTGGGGGGTGGTTGGCGTTTTTCTCTACTGGCTTGTGGCTTGTTTGAGAGCGGAATGACGCTCATTTGGGTCTGGTCCCCCTTGAGCAAGTTAGGTAAAAGCGTTCTCAGTGACAAAGTGGACCAATCCGATTACAGGAGAATAACAGTACATTCCATGAAAGTTGATTGTCGATCATAATAACCACGAAACGAAATAAACAAATGGATTGAAAATGTTAGCAAAGAAATTGCTAGCAATTGACAAAATACAAGCTTTTGTCAAGCAAATATGTCTCCTGGGCGTTATATGTAAAGTTTTTGATAGAAAAATTTTGTCTAATGAAAAATTTTGCTTCCTTTGAGACCTCTGCTATCAATATCTAAATTTTCTGCTTCGAGCCATTATTAACAAAGACCTTCAAGTTTTTTCAAAAATGTGTGCTCCTGATCAGTGGACAGAAATTAAGGGAAAAAGAGTAATTCGCCGTTCGCAGTCCAGTACTAGTCAAACATTTTCTGATCTGTTCACGCATATTCAATTAAGCAGTGGGAAATTTACTTTTCTGGCATCTAACGCCCGATTTTATATTTTTTTTTTCGTCCGAGCTGCTGATTGGCCCACAACCAGCTTTCTTGGAATTTATTGTTATTCTCCTGTATTCCGATTGGTCAACTTTGTCTAGGTGAGCCCGATTACAATAGTCGCACTGTATCTTTTTTATGATTTCTTTTTCTGATTTGCAGCACAAAGGCAATGCCGAAGAAATAAGTTTAGGTGCACAAGTGGTCAATGTATTCGTTCAAGCTGGAAATGTGACTTTGAACGTGACTGTACTGATGGCAGCGACGAACAAGGCTGTCCCCAGAAGGTAAAATAACCGATATTTAATGTAAAATATAAACTGATGTACAGGGTATTGCCTTTGCTTTATAAATGACTAGATCGTCGCTCAGCTCGGGTGATTGTTTTTCATGGCAATTAGGAAGCAAAGTGTAAAGCGTGGCACACATTAACCAGTTTCTCATTTTCGTCATAGACATGTGCGACACATAGATTCACTTGCGCTAATGGCCACTGTATCGACATCGAGTGGAAATGTGACGGCGATAATGACTGTGGGGATTTTTCTGATGAAAACGACTGCCCCTCTGTGACATGCCCTCCAGGGAAAGCAAAGTGCGGAGACAGTAACAAGTGTATTAACTCCGAGTGGCTGTGTGATGGAGATTATGATTGTTCTAACAAGTGGGATGAAAGTGAAGCTGTGTGCAATAGAACCTGCAGCCCTGGTAGCTTTCGTTGTGCTTCAGGGTATTGTATCTCCATGCACTGGCGCTGCGATGGTAAAGATGACTGTGGAGACAGCAGTGATGAACATCTCTGTGCATATCACAATCAGACTTGTCTTGGTAACCAGTTCACTTGTCGCAATAGTAAGTGATTTTTTTTCTGGACTTGCCACCGTTGCATGGAAATAGTCCCTTCTCTAACCACGCGTCCCACCAACAGGCTCCAGTTGTTCAAATTAAGGTGGATAACGCTATCCATTGGATAAATCACTGTCAAATGGATAACGCGATTATTTTCGCTAATAGTTATCCACTGGACAGTGATTTATCCAATGGATAGCGCCATCCAACGTCCGAACAGCCGGGCGCAAGTGGCAGGATGTGCAGTTCCTATATTTTTTCCTATTTTTTGAGCCTATTCCTGTTTTCTCCATTTTTAAAACTAAAACCTCCTATTTTTCCTATTTTTTAGCTGGTGAGGCCAAAATTTGTAACAAAATTGAAAATGGAATTATAGATGTATGTGTTCTAGAGTAAGATTTATCATAAAGCAAGTAGTATTGACTTTTTTATGTTCTGATATTAGCAAAAATAATAGTTACATTTGTTTTTTCCAGACCTCTATCGCCTATTGGAGTTCTGTTAACCACTTTGTTATATTGTTACTTTTTGTATATAATTTTCCAGTGCACCTACATGTATTGTATGTCGTGTTATAGTTCTCATGACTATTGAATAATGTTGTGCATAGCCCTCTTAAACTGCATTTCAGTACCTGTACATGTTATATTTTATTGTGAAGCCTTGCTCGGTGTTATGTTCATATTTGAAACTGAAAACAGGATCAAGTTGCCCTCTCACAACACAGGTCAGATAAATCATCCATTCAGGTTCTTGTGTAAAAACCAATCACTAGCTGGATTCTGGATGCTACATGAAAAGAACAGACTCAAGTTTAGTTTACGGCACTAGCTCTCTTGGTGGGCTGTTGTTAACAGCTATACGTAAGCAACTGACGAAGGATCTATTATTTTGGTTGCGAAACCGGTTTTGCAGTCATAGCTAAGCAGGGTGTTACGTTCTTAGAACATAACCATGACACACTTACAATCTGGTACCAAATAGATCAGTGTCATTTTGCGTACACCGCGGAAGGCCTGGTTCCATACTTAAAACTATGCTGTCTTTTGACTCAAACAAGCGTGTTCTCAACGAGCTACCTATTGCAGATTAATGGAAGGAAAGCTTTCCATAGGACTTTTTAATCCCAGTTCGGTATCCTTCAATGACCACGCAATCGTAAGAAATTTCTATCCTAAGAACTTTCACTCTTTGAAGCCTTTCAAAGATTTGCCGCCAACTTGAAGGGAATTTGCATATTAGGATCACCTTTGATTATAGAACCACGCTCGACCTGTAGTCAAGCATATCATTCTGATTACAGCATAACTGAGCCAATAAACTAAACGTTACTTATCATTTTCGCTCCTTCTAACCTTCAAAGTTGATCTAAATCCAGCGAACGTAGAAGCTGAGGACTCGAAGCCTTTATTATAGCCCTGATGGGGTGCAGGGAGGCAATCTTTGTCGACGAAAGTACCATTGATTTTCCTTTTCTTCTCCTACTTTCTGAATCCTGAGTTTCCTATTTTCCTATTTTTATGTCCCGTTGTGAATTACATTGTCTGCTTCACGCTAAATACTTTGTACGTGAATGTTCATTGATTGATTTGTTTTCAGTTGAATCATCCACAAAACGTGTTTAGCAAGAGTCCGATAGCCTAACAAGCCAGATGAACTGTTATTATTACCCAGGGCAAATCTAATAGAATACTTGCCTCTTGGCTCTTGTGAATGTCTTTAACTTTTTCAGTTGGTGTTAGCATCTTACCGGCTTCTATGCAATCATTGGTTCCTTTATCACTTCAAACGCTTCTTGGTTTCAGACATGCGGCATGTCTACTGCACGCCAAAGCTTTCTCTCTCAAGGACCAAGTTAATTGCTACTTTCCATGGATTTAACTTAGCCGTTACCTCCAACCTAGACAATCTTTTGCCTCGCCTATCGACGGTTGTCCCTTGGTGATTGTCGTGCACTCATTTCAAAGAGACTAATGTTCAATTAGCGGCGTTTTGTTGCTCCAGTGTTGCTTGCATATAGGCTTTTTTATTTCCATGCAAGAAAACTAAAGGCAAATTTATCATTTGGACAACGTGACGTCAGGGACAGCGGCCTGACCAATGGTTCTATTCATCAGTGCCGCAGATTTCTAAATAAATATATTTAAAACAGCTTTGATGTGTTATTATTGCATTCAGGTCGCTGTATCTCCAGAAAGTTTGTATGTGATGGTGATGATGACTGCGGAGATGGGTCTGATGAAGCGGCAGCTGACTTGCATTGTAATGAACGCACATGTGATCCTACGGAGTTTAAATGCCTTAACACTTCAAGATGCGTCTTGATGTCTTCTGTATGTGATGGTTATAATGACTGCGGTGATGCTTCTGATGAACACCCAAGAGAGGGCTGTGTATTAAGAACCTGTAAATCAATGCAGTTCAGGTAAGCTGGTGTCACTCTTTTAGCCTATCCTTTCACTTTGTTTTCTTGACAAATCTCCAAACATTTTCTGTTTGGGTTTCTTATGTCAAGGAAAGACTTCCTGAGGTCAAGTCGTCGTTAAATAGTACAAAATTTCTGCCTTGTGTTTTGCTTATTTGTGCCCTTTTTCTCCCAGATCTAGCCAAAAAGTAATAAATTGGTTCAATAACTGGTTCAAATGTTTTTAATCAATAAATATGGGGGAAACAGAATTTGGATTCTGGATTTGGGGAGATGTTGAAATTATATATAATGTGAACGAAATATTTAGTAGTTAAATACCGCATTGTCCACTACCAAAACAAGGTGCCTCTGAGCTCACTATTAGCGGACCAACTTGTTTATGTGCATACCTTTTCTGTCCCACTGAATTTCTCTCATTCGCGATGCATCCACCAGCAGCGTTGCCTTACACCCGGATATACACTGTATAAATCACTCAAACCTCAATTCTTTAATTCTTTGCGGCAAACGTGCTACTCAGAACGTCAGTTCTTGAATTATTTTCGGGCATGTGTATTATTTTCGCGATCAACTCAGTTCTTCAAACCAATTTTTTTTATTTGGATAGCGTCCATTCTGGTGCTAAAGACTTACTAAACTTATTTATTCTTTGCTAGATGTGCTAATGGTCTGTGTGTGCAGAAGGCCTGGTTATGTGACGGCGAAAACGATTGCGGTGACAGTTCAGATGAATCCAGCTGCTTTAACCATACTTGCAGTGAAAATCAGTTTACTTGTACAAATGGTTACTGTGTGCCCAGAAGCTATGTATGTGACGCTTTTAGGGACTGCTCAGACGGCTCAGATGAAGACCCGGTATTGTGCAGCAGAACCCCGACCCCCTCGTGCCCCCGGGGGTATTTTAATTGCGGTAATGGGAAATGCCTGAATTCAACCCTAGTCTGCAATGGAAACGAAGATTGCGTCAACGGAACTGATGAACTGGGTTGTAAAAGGAATGCCTGTAGTCGACCTGATCGAAACAAGGTATTTTTAACAAAAGGGGTTTGTTCGCTTAGTTTTTTCTGCTATGATATGATGTTACTCGAGTGAGTATTTTCTGGACATATTCATGTTGGTATGAATGCTTTACATTGTATCTTTAACAAGACCACGGTTCAAATAGGCTGATCTCTTAAGAATATCACGTTTTCTACAGTAGCAACGGTCGTTTAAGGCGAAGGAGGTGTATTTATTTGAGATGGACGACTAACAGAGCCGGTCTACTGAAATGCGAAGCTTTCGAAAGAAAAGTTCCTTAATGTTTGTTGCGAGACATTTTTATTGATGCAAATGTATGCTGTTTTTTTTTTTTTGCAGTGTTCACAGTTGTGCAACAGTACTCGCACCGGTTACACTTGTTCTTGTCGTCATGGTTTCAAGCTTCTAAGCGACGGAGCGTCGTGTGAGGATATTAACGAGTGTGAACAGTACGAGCTTAATAAGTGTAACCATTACTGTGTTAACCTCAAAGGTCATTACAAGTGTACTTGTGCTGAAGGCTACAAACTCCAACCGGGTGACGTACACACTTGTAAACCAATCAACTCCACCATACAACCTTTTCTGGCGTTTTTATTGCGGTACGAGGTTCGTAAACTCGCCATAGACGGTTCGCGGGAGGGTTCGATCTTACGAAAAATTCAAAACTCAGTTGCTATTGATTTTGATTGGTCAGAACAGCGTTTGTATTGGACTGAAGGCCTAAGGCCTTCGCGTGTTATGCGTGCATTTTTAAACGGTACTGGCGTGGAGGTTGTCCGGGAAGCTGGTTTGTCCATTGTGGAAGGTTTAGCTGTGGACTGGGTTGGACGAAATCTATACCTTGCGGACAGAATTCAAGACAAGATCTTTGTTTCGACGCTTGATGGACGTTACATGAAGTCATTGATATCTGATGGCCTACAGGAGCCCAGAGCAGTGATAGTTGATCCAAGTGATGGTAAGTATCTCAAAAACATGAAAATTACTGAAGCATGAAAAGCAACGACAACTTTATTCGTACCCAGTGATTTTTACCATTGATTACCATTGTCAATCTCAGGCGTAAATCTGTGGATGAAATTCTATGGTGTAATCATTCAAATAAAACTTCTTTGGTAGATTGTTTGCATAGGACTAGTTATTTCTTAGGATTTTACCATCAGAAATATTCCATTTCCGAGTTTCTCCTAGCCTCTGTTTCAAAGCGAGGCTAAGTGCGAAGCGGAAGGTTTCTGCACTTTGCCTTGTTTTGGAGGTGAGTTTTTTGAACTCGGAAATGGCCTATTTGAATTTTGTTGTCAATTTTTTCATTGGCTACTGTCGGGTGTGAAAGGGTTGACATTAACATCAGCACATTTGCCTTTTCCAAGTAATACGTTTCGTGGCATTTGGCAATATCAGATAGGGACTGAATAGCATGCATGAGACTGAAAAACCTGACGCCGACGCCGACGGTGGGCACATATTACCCCCCTCTCCCTCTCCATCAGTGCTCCGAGGTACGGGTATTTAGAGTTAACTACGCGGAAAGGAAAAAAGGCGAAACAAGGATGGTGGGTCACACTTGGGAATCAAACTCGAAACCTCCCACACAGAAGGCTGCGCACTAACCGACTGAGCTAATCCGCGCTCCTAAAGGTTAATTTTTCTTTCAGGTTTCTTTTATTACAGTGACTGGGGCAGTAGACCTCACATTGGAAAGTGTGGTTTAGATGGCTCGGGCAGACACTGGTTTATAACAAGCAAGTCCGTAGGCTGGCCTAACGGATTGACCCTCTGTCAAATTACCAAACGGTTATTCTGGGTGGATGCCAAGCTCGATACCATTGAATCATGTGATCGGGATGGACAGAACCGTATCCAGCTGACAAAGTTGTACGCACCACATCCGTTTTCTATCAGCGTATTTGAAGACTTTGTTTACTGGACAGACTGGTTGACCATGGCTATCCACCGCGCGCATAGACTCACAGGATTGCAACATTCTGTGTTGCTGAATTCGTCGCATAGACTCATGGGCTTGCAGGTAATTTAAAGCCGAAAGGTGCCCACTGTAAAATTCCGTGGGCCATTTGACCCCTGTCAAGCTGAAACTCGAGTTATTTAGGTCGAACGTGCCTGAATATTACTTGCACTGGCAAAGGAAATATGAGAAGGAAGAGCAAAGAAGGTGAAGGAGAAGAGAAAAAAAGTATTGTTTACAGTCTAAGTTGTTATAACGGCTACTCTGGAGATAGTTGTGGAACAATAAATATGGATGTTTAGCGCAGTAACCTTTTCAAAGTTCTGGCTAGTTTTTTTTCCTAGAATAAGCTGGTTCTTGACAAAATGTCGATTTCAATCCCAATATGGCCCATTTGCACATTGGTAGAATTCTTTGGGAACACCTAGCTATAACTAGACTTTCGTGGACCAAGCCCTTTACAAATTGGCTGGGAGCTGTTTAAAACTTTAAGGTACTGCTACAAAACTTGCATGCCTACCATCCCACCGCATTAATACCAATTACAACGACTTGAAAAGAAGTTTCTTTTATAAGGATAAACTGAAGTAGCGGAGACTAGGCCCTTTGAAAACAGTAATCACCAAGAGACCACTTTTCTTCCCCAAATCGCAATCTCCACTATTTTTATTTTCATCTAGTATCTTGCCATTACTGCTATTCCTTCTTTGTGGTTAATGCAGATCACGAACAGGGTTACTGCTGTTTACCAAGAAACAATTTACTTTTATGATTAGAAGTTGTTACATGTACTTCTTGATTAACTATTTCTTTTTTGTTTAAGGTAGTACATCCATTCCGTCAGCCTCCCCTCCCTTCGCCTTGTGCCAACTCCTCCTGCTCTAAGCTATGTTTGCTGAAGCCGCAAGGGGGGTACCGCTGCGCTTGTCCAGACAACTATCATCTGGCAAATGACGGTAAAACCTGCCTGGACAACTGTACTAACAGCGAATTCCTTTGTGCAAATAATCTTTGCATTCCTCGCGTGTGGCGCTGTGATGGCGATAATGATTGTGGAGATGGCTCTGATGAACCCTCTTCTTGTTCACCAAGACATTGCCAACCGGGTAAGTATTGAACCGTCAATTGGCTAACAAAGCTAAAACGTATTTCGCGTCTATTGAATTCCACAAAATGTGGTCCAGTTTTGTTATTTAAGACTATATTTAAGCATTGACGTTATCGCCCAGTTAATTAGCGCCGTGATATAAAACACGGTTATCACGCATAGTAAAATTTTAAAAACTCCAAACTGTTATTTCGTCGAGAACTCGTCTCATTTAAATATAATCTAACATCTGTCAACAGAAGAACTTCATGCGATCTTTAACTTAAGAGCTTTTGTGTCCAGGGTGTGATCGGCGTACAAAATAAACAACCGATATCTAACATAGTTTTTGTATTATTTCATATCACACTTTCAGGAATGTTTCAGTGTGATAACACGACGTGCGTGTCAATCATACAAGTCTGCAACGGTCACAAGGATTGCGCCAACGGTGCTGACGAAACGTTATGCGCATCACGACAGTGCGCTCCTTTTCAGTTCAGGTGCGCAAACAAGAGATGCGTGTTTCTATCACAAGTGTGTGATGGAAAGAACGACTGTGCTGACAACTCAGATGAACTTCACTGCAAGCCCGCTACATGTTCTAGAGATCAACACACGTGTCCAAACGGTCGCTGTATATCACGCCAGTGGCTGTGTGACGGAGGTAACGATTGCGGAGATGAAAGCGATGAGTCACCTAGTGTATGTCACAGTCAAACCTGTGACCCTGTCACGCGTTTTCAGTGTAACGCGTCACGCAAGTGCATTCCTAAGCGTTGGACCTGCGACGGAGATGGTGATTGTGATGATAGGTCAGACGAGGATCCTGAGGTTTGCAAAGGTTCGTAATTTCTTTTTTCAAGTAACTGGCCATTAGGAGCATTAATAAGCGAACCACTGTTCAGGATGTCATCATTTGGATACAAGGGGTTCCAATGCTATTAGACGGGAGCTTGATGTATTATTGACTGGACCCATTACTCCATGTTAGTTTTTGTTTTAATATCAGTTTGGACTTGGTATTCTGTACCGCCTGCAGTCAAATCATCGTTTTTGATCCAGGTGCAGGTATAGATACTTTCGAGCCGTTGCCAGTTAAGAGCTAACGTATTCTTGCGATTCGTACGTTAGCATTATACTGAGATGGGGAGCACTGTCACTTGCTGTACACAACGTTACCTAGTAGACAAGCGGATCGGGGTTTATTTAGAACGCTTAAAGCCTCATCTTTTGAGCTAGGTCATCGAAGATGATAATCATGATCATTAATCATTAACAACTTGAATTCTCAACTTATGTAGCAGGCGCAAGAAAAAATCCCCCCTTGCGCGCCCCATATTTTCTTGGGCTTGCCTGGCAGGCTTAACAGTTCGTAGAAAATAGGCAAATTGAAGATTTTTGTTGGTTTGTAGAACACCAGTGCGGTTCTGGCATGTTTCAATGTCAGAATAAACGCTGCATCCCACAAGACTGGAGATGTGACTCTGAAGATAATTGTAATGATGGCTCAGATGAAGCAGATTGCTTGACTCTTAATTGCACCAGTACAGAATTCAGGTGACATGAGGAGCTACTGTAATAACTTCTTTCAGTTGTATCTCTTGTCGCATACATGTAATCCAACCCTCCAAAAATCGGATCATTTTACGTTTCTGTGAAACTGCCCACCTACCCCTCCCCTAAATCAACAGTAACACTTAGTTCTTACTTAGGGCAAAATGCAGGTTTGCTTAGGGGAGGGGTAGGTGGGCAGTTTTACAGAAACGTAAAATGATCCCCAAAATCCACATTACAATAGTTTTCCTATCACTCCTTCTCGGACTCATTAATAATTCATAAAGAGAAAACAGAGGACTACGATAACTTTGATTTCTTCAGTCGCTTGGTCGCTTATGTCAGTTATCATTGATTGCATTTTAAATGAAATGCCTTATTTTGTGTCTGGTATATTACTGTCCTTAAGATTTTGAAATTTAAAGCCAGTTTGAGGTTATGCCACCAGTTTCTGACCGAGACATTAAAAGACGTCCGGGATGAGATTAGTACGGAGTAGTTCTCTCTAGTTATTATGTAGAGCACATAAGATTCATTTGAAAACTCGTATTCGTACTCACTCTTGGTGGTCCCTATTAACTAGTTTGTTAAGTGAACAGCCTTACGCCGATACAAAACAGCCATGGGTACGGTGCTGGTTAATACCAAGATTAAGAGCGCGGCCTGGAACATACAAGCATACAGAAGAGAAGTTAAACTCACAAAGATCAATACTTGTAAACAATGAAATAAACCAATTAAATGGATGTGTTCGGTTGAATAATTGAATCGCGTTTTTTTTTTGAAAAAGATCGGAAATCCAGGCTATTTTTGACCATATTAAACCTCTTTCAAAATTTTAGCCCATTGTAAAACTTGTAGCCAATAACGAATTTAATGGCGGTGGTCAAAATCTTTTTAAGTGACTAATCGACTTAATTGTATCAAGGTTCTATACAAAGCGAAATTTGTGAGTTTTCTTGAATTTTGACCTCTGTCACTCTTATCTTTCAGGTGTGGAAGTGGTCGTTGTATCAGCAGTGATTGGGTTTGTGATGGAAACAATGACTGTGGTGATTTAACTGACGAGCAGGACTGTGATAAGTTAACTTGTAGATTAGAACAGTTCCGCTGTACTAACGGTGACTGTATCCCGAAAGAATGGAATTGTGATGGAAATATAGATTGTCAAGATGCTTCAGATGAACAAGGTTGGCTGTATTGTTTCGATTCACTTTTACCATTTTCTGACACCCAAGTAATCTTTTGTGGTGCCACTTTGGAGACTTCAAACTGAAAATTTAAACTTCCCTCTTTTTGTTGTCCGCGTAGTCTTCTACGTTTTACCTACTCGTTTACGATCAGATTGTGGATAAGTTAGTCTGTGTACAGACGTCCCCCCTCCCTCAGATTCTTCTCCTGAGTTTTTCTGAAGGAGAGGGGACGTCTGTACACAGGCTATGAACAAGTCAGACCGTGAGAAAATGATGAATTGAAATTTTCATGGTGGATTGTACTTAAACGTTTATAGACTCGTCTTGATACTTTTAAATTCCACTTGATAGCGAGGTTGAAGCTGAACTTTAAAATATCGAAAGAAGCTGATTGAATTGTAGCTCATACTTCAGTCATTCAATGGGTATTACTTGTTGTCAAATTCTATTATTTGTGTTCCTTCAGGTTGTCCTACTAGGTCACCTTATCGGCGTTATTGTCCTCCAAAGACCTTTCCCTGTAACAACACAATGTGTGTCCATAAGGCCTGGGTATGTGATGGAGAGGATGACTGTGGAGATGGAAGTGACGAAGCAGCAAAACTCTGTGGTGAGTATCGTTTTACAAAAAAAGACCAAGTTGTAAATAAAATAGTCAGTGTTGATCAGTAGAGTACTTTTTCGTTACTATCTTATGGAAGGTTAGCAATGTACATGGTCCGTTTGACGAACCTACATAGTTTGCTTGGCAAGGTACATACTTGGGAAATTCAAAAATACTGCTGATCTTAGTGGTCACTGTGTTGGACAGATACGTGCCTATCAATGACTTTCTTCTCTACGAAACTGATTAGACCTCCTGTTTGGTCTCGGAGCCTAGCCAAGGTCTTTAGGACAACTATACTTTATAGAAAATCGTCTTCGTGGCGAGTTTAGACCGTTAGCGCAATGCAAAGCCACCAACTGCTCGAGACACAGTGATTTGTATAAAGTTGTCGGTATTCCACTCAAGCCTTGGTATACGGGCTGAGAGGTTTAAATGCGTATGTAAGGAAGAAATAACCTTTATAGTCACAGGAAAAAAAGAAAGGAAAAAAAATTACGTTTTGCTGCTGCACATAAGCTGCCTTCTGTAAAGAATGGTTAGATCATAATTTTCAGTTACTCAGACTTACCTCTGTGTATAGGGGCCCACAGTTGTCTTCACACGCAATTTCGTTGTTCAAACAATGTTTGCATTCCCAAGTGGCACCAATGTGATGGCGTAGATGACTGCGGTGATGGCTCAGATGAATTGACCTGCACAGTAGTTACTACTGGTTGCAACTCCACTCAGTTCAAATGCATTAACAGGAAGTGCATCTCAAACGCTTTTGTTTGTGACAGTAAAGATGACTGCGGCGATGCATCAGATGAAAAATCCTGTGGTAAGTATGGTGTGTATAAACTAACTCTAATTGTGGTTGTCAATGAAGCTTTAGGGTTCATATAGTTCAAAGCGGAGCTCTCACACAGGGTAGACCGTGTGAGTTTATATTTCGAATAGTTCCTTGATCCTTGATCCTTCGATCACTGGTATTCTACCAGTGATCGAAGCCAGTATATTTTTTTAAATTTGTATTTGACTCGAGGCGTCTATTGGAATAGATTCAGTTGGGGATTTACTACTCATATTTGCATCATGTGGTGCGGTTTGGGGGATTACAGATCTCGTCGGATATGTTTATTCAGTTGAAGGTTAGATCAGACTCTTACAAGCAAACCAGATTCGGATTGATTGTGGCTTGTATGTATAATCTATTCACACATTCTCCTTTGAATCACCTTTGTATTTTTTGATTGGTTAGCTCTCTCGGTTTCTTTTGCACAAACAAAACACACGTGTTTGATGTCAAGGATGGTGATTTTAAGTAGACCTGCATCGTGGCCATAGTAGAGTGAACGTCCATCTCAAAACTTTCTGCTTTTTTGTTGGTTTGTTTTTTCTCCAAGCTGCAAGAAACACGTCCTGCAGTGTTAATAACGGCGGATGTGAGCAGAACTGTACCATAATAGACGGAACGGTATTATGTACCTGCTGGCATGGTTTTCAAATGGCCACGGACACACGGAAATGTATGGACATAGATGAGTGTAAGATATTTGGTTCATGCAGTCAGGGTTGTGTTAACACGCGTGGTAGCTACAAGTGTGAGTGTAACCAGGGTTACCTTAAAGCTGGTGTAGACGGGAAACACTGCAAGGCTAAAGGTGGGTTGATTTCGTCACTAATATAGAACACGATCTTCACTTCATTGTTTCTCTTTATATTATAGAACAGGTTTCTCATTAACAATACTTATGTTACCATTTTGTGATATACAGGTTATTAAGGTAAAGTACAAAACTTCAACTTAAATTTTGTTGCTTAGCTTTGTAATTCGTATTAAAAGAGATTTCTTAAGACATAAACGATAAAAACGAACGATAAAATCCGACGTTTCGGAGTATTGATGACTCCATTATCAAGGAAAAATGTTTTTGATCGTGCAAATTACAGCATTCAAAGCGATGTGGCGCAAAAATTAACATAACAGGGTGCGAAGATTATGAAAATACTTTGGCACGAATAGAGTCTGATTGTACGTTTAGATTTGTCTTTAAGGTTCTTATGAAAAGCATTTCGTACACTAAACAGTCAAATTTGTTTCTGCATTTCTTAAGCACTTCGAAACGTTTCAGCAGGTCCTGAGGGATCGTCCCTTGCACGTTCTTGTAATGTTCTGCAATGGCGGAGGACTGTTGTTTATGTCCTTTTACACGATTGTGTAAATGTGCGCGTGTGTAATCTACATAGCCTGCATCACACAGGTCACATTAGAAGTTTTAAACTACACACTGTTCATTTACGATCGGTGGCATTCAGTTGTTCAATTTTTCGGCTGGCAAACACAGGCTGGGTGGTGGTGTTTACTTTTAGGCTCAGATCCTTGAGTTGTTCGTTCACAATATCTGCTGAGATTTGGTCTTTAAAAGGTAAAACCACTTGAACCGTGTCATCCGTGTCTTTAGCTGGTGATAAAGGTCGCTGCTCACAAGTCTTTGAGTCAACGAAACTTTTGATGGTAGGGTTAACGAGGTTTTTGGGGAACTTTAAACGCCAGAATGCTATCTTCAATCGGTTACATTCGTCTGAGAAGTGTGTCCAACAAGAAGATAACGATTGAAGGCAGCATTCTCGCGTTTAAAGTACCCTAAACACCTCGTTAACTACCATCAAAAGTTTTGTTTGCAATTCAATGTTTTCTTTGGAAGTTTTTCTCTTGATTAAGTAAAGCTTTTGTTTACTCAGTTTTCCAGAAAATACATGGATTGATGTATTGTGTCAGATCCATAGATTTTTCCAAGTACAAGCTCGACTTGAAACAAGAAATACGAAACGTAGCATGACTAACAGTGACAAACTAAGGAATGCTAGAAGGTTGTTGTTGAAGACGTTTACGTTTGAACTCCTGAATCCACACCGTGGGTTATAAAATTGTGATAAACAAGTTGAAATAATTACTTAAATTTCTTAGGTAAGCCTCCATCTCTTCTTTTCCCGAGCGGAGGTGACATCAGGCATCTGGGATTGGACAGTAATGTCACTGGACCGTACAACACCATGGCTTACGATCAGGGTTCTTTAGGAGCACTGACCGTGTGGTGGGAGGAAAACCTGGTCTACT
Organism: Porites lobata; assembly: GCA_942486035.1. Lineage (NCBI taxonomy): Eukaryota > Metazoa > Cnidaria > Anthozoa > Scleractinia > Poritidae > Porites > Porites lobata. The sequence goes on along the minus strand of CALNXK010000179.1, from coordinate 974,808 downwards.
GGACTGACTTAAGGGAGGGTACCATTAAAAGAGCGAAAATGCCAGGTAAGATGAGGAGTGGGAACTGCGTGACAGCTTAACCGGGGTCGATTGCAATCGATATTTCTGAGTTATACACCCACATTTTTTTTCCTGGACATCCCTCGTCTTTGCCTGTTCTTATCCCGGGGAGGGAGGAGGGGGGAGAAGGTTACTTGGGTCAATTTTTGCTGGTTATGTGCCGCTGGGCTGTCCTTATGCCATTATTGTCTATTCTGTGGCCAATTATAGACCCCATCTTAGTCACTGTTGGGCAAATATTTGATTTTCGCGATCCCAACTTAGTCACTTTCTACTTATGTATCCTTTATGTAGGTCATCCAAAAATGAATTGACCCATTTTTTAGATTGAATGAAGAACACTTTACTTTACACTACAAACATTCTGGTATGTTTGCTAACCGTAAATATGAAGAACTGTCTTACCCCAAAAATCAGAAGATACGCGACCCCATTCTAATAACTCTATTGAAAATGCGACCCCATTATAGTCACTCCAGTCGTAAAAATGCAACCCCATCCAGCGGCACATCCCCATTAGCCTCTTATGAGGAAGTACCCTCCGGGGGTTCTTATGCCGGGAAAAAAGAGGAAAGTTTCCTTTTTTCCCGCGGATGTGCTTTAAACAGGTCAAATTTGAACGCGGTTATACAGTGCAGCAGAGATGTCTTAAGTGCTTTTTCTCTCTTGATATTGTATTAACTGTTACCTCTTTCTTGCTAGTTGTGTGCCTCTTTCCTCGCGAGCGTCGATTTTCACGCGCACTCGTTATTTCACTTGGTTTTCTATCCCTGTGGAAAATAAGGGGCTACTCGAAGTCGATCTTCTCCGAGATGACCCTAAATTCTGGCTTACAAAATGTAATATCTTTTGTTTGTCGTGGTATTTGGTTTCCTATTTCGTAGTTACTAAAGACGAGGAACCAGCCAAAACGACCCACAACGACCCAAAATTATTTAAAAATTATTCCATGAGCGCGCGTTGGATATGAGGTGGATATGAGGCGCTACGCGCCTCGTTGGTTATAACTATCTCATATACAACAAGCGCGAATGGAATAATTGTTGTATTAAATTTTTTTAAACCTCAAACGTCTGGTTATTACAACTGAATTTTAGTAAATTTCATTTTAAATCTTACAAAACGACCGCATATTAATGTAACTTCCGGTAAACCAAGGGAAAATCACATGACATGTGCGCCGTTTGCAAACACAAAGGAGAAAAACACTGATTTCCGGTTGACGTGCGTCGCTCAAAAACGTCGCGGCTTAAACTCCATAATGAAAAATCGGAAAGGGAAGGCCGTTGTGCTTAAATTATTTCCCTTGCCGCGACTCTGGAATTTGACGCCGGATAGGTCAACCAGATTGTTCTTCAATTTCGTTTTCTCCGTCCACTGAATCGTCCATGCAGCTGCAGAAAGACTCAGCTTTATTAATCAATTTGTTGTTGATGTAACAACAACAATGGAAAGCCGCTCGCTGTAGGATTCACTCGAGGCCAGTTATGGTCCGTTATGGACTTGCTAAAGTGTTAAGAGGTGTAAAAGCTCTTTAAACACGCAAAAAATCTGCTAATGGTTTTGAAAACCTTTACTCCTGCAAGGACTTGCAAGCCACTTTTTTTTCTGAAAATTTTTAAGGAAAACTTTGTTGTTGTTGTTGATGTTACGTAATCAGCTAGACGTACGGAATAATGAAGCTTATAATTTATTTAAATTTATAAGGAAACTGAGAGTACCATTGGATAATTTCAAACCAAAGTTTGTGGCTTTTTTGAAGCTGCGGGTATGGCATTTTCTGTTTTTTTTTGTCTGTTGTTTCGTCGGTAGAAAGCTCGCGAAATCTACTTTTTTCCGCCGCTTTGTCCGAGAGAAATTTTGTAGTTTTCCATATAAGGTCAAACTAAGGTATATGAGCTGATAACCGAGATTGAGTGAACCAATCAGAATGCTATAAATGCATTATCCGAGGTTGAAAATGTAATAAATTATATTGTTATAACAAAAGCAAAAGCTAATCTACATGATCTTTTTATGAAAAATAAAAGGAAATTTAAAGAAAGGGTTTTTTTCACGACTGTCTCCTCGCTCCCATGAGCTTCACGCGTACTGCGTGACGGCAGCGAGGCCAAGGCCTTGTTCGCACAAAAAACTTTATCGAAGTATTCACCACTCCTTCACGTACTTGGCACGAATGCCCTACTGCATGTCCTACAGTGCTCGACATGAATGAACTACCATCAGTAACTTTCCTTGACATCTTTTATTTAACCTTGTCTTGTTTACTTTGTAGATAGAGCAAAATACAACAATCGAGTACCCCGGTCTATCAAACAGGAAATCCAAGATTTACAAGTGGCAGTGGGACGAGCACAGGGTCTGGCTGTTGATTGGTTGAGTGGCAACATCTATTGGACAGATGTTAAGAAGCGAGTCATTGAAGTGGCGAATAAAGACGGTCACTATAGATACACACTGATGTCTGGACTTGTTAACATGCCTCATGCTTTGGTCCTTGATCCTCCCAATAGGTAGTAATAACAATCAAAGTGATAACGGTACTAAAAATTATTAAGAATTCCTCTTACTTGTTTGTCGAAACCCGTTATTATAAGATCGAGATCCATGCCCAAAGAACGAGAGATTTTGACGTCGCGGCGAATGGCATCGCCCTTAGGGTGACCATTTTGTCGTGTAGTTCGGCGATATTCTACACCCACCTAGATCATCGTGAAGTGGGCGAATTTCGATAAGAGTTGAGAAAGTCTTAATTCCAGGAAAGTCAGTGTCAAGTCTGGGCATTTCTCATTTAGGTTTTTGTAACGATTACACATATAGACGCTTTCGCTGACTTCGTTCTGTGGTTGATCGATTTTGATACTCAGAATCTTATGAAAAATCTAGTTTAGGAAAAAAGTCGGAGAGAATGGTCCGGAAACTTTTTTTTCCAATCCAAATTCATTGTTTCTTATGAGAATATAGGGAGTAAGAGTTATTTTTAGAACAGTAAGTTGCTTATGCTACTTGATTTTTTCAATATATTATTTTATAACTACTACTACATTTTTAGGCGAATGTATTGGTCGGGACTAGGTTACCGGCCAGCCATACATACAGCGCTAATGGACGGTACAAACGGAAAAGTTCTAGTAAAGGAAAAACTAAAATGGCCGCTTGGACTGGCGCTTGATGCCCCTGCACGAAGGCTTTACTGGTGTGACTACAAACTAGGGATTGTGGATTCTGTTGGCCCTGACGGACGTGACAGACAGCTCATTATAAAGCTTGAAAGGGGTATTGCACCCACAGCTGTTGCGTTACACGAAAATTATTTGTACATCACTGCGCAATCTGGGATGCTTTACCGGTTAAACAAGTTTGGCCAAGGTCCGCTGACAGTTTTAGTACAGGGACTAAGGCGTCCGGTTGCACTTGTAGTGTATCAGCAACAACAGCAGCAAGTTTCTAAAGGTAAAGAGGAACCTTGTGATTAATTTGATCAATGAATTAGTTACCTTCAACAAACCGATATGATTCAAGTTCGTATTTACTCTGAGGAGTTATTTCCACAGATGCAGTGAATTACTGTGGTTTGGGCAAGAACAAGTGCTCTCATTTGTGCCTACTTGGACTTAACAAGCCTGTTTGTAAATGTCCCACAGGCGACCCAGGAAAATCTGGTGCAAACTGCCGGTCACGTACGTATCTTTTGTACCACCACCTTATGCTCCATAACAGGTCACGTGTTACGTTTGCCGATATGGCCAAATATGCATGATAAGCAATCGTCTATGGTGCGTTGCTTGTTCCCTTAAAGAAATGTTTTTGATTGCTAAGACTTCGCAACCTTCCTTGCCTGCTAAATTTGTTGTTCTTGCTATGTTGTTTTTTGGTTAACAGGTCTTTGATGTTTCGTATGGAATCTTTCTTTCTTTTGCAATATTTCCTAAATTTGATCCCGTTGTAGAGAGTCTTCCTTGTATCTGTCACTATGCTTCCCTTGTTAGATAAATCCCTAATCCCTTCCAATTGCGACTTTTGTTACTTCACAGTATTTTGACGTTGTGAATCTTGTTACTTTTGCTGAACTTTAATTTCTCTGCTTTTTTATCATCTGTATTATTTTCCGCACTTTAATGAAAGATTCTTCCTAAAAGATGTTTGTTTTGGTTAGTGTTTGCTTAAAATTGCCATCAAATTTTTCTGGCAAATATTTGCCGTCAGCTTTCACTCTTGGACACACCCTCTCACCCCGCGTATTTTTCTTAGACCGCAACAATAACAGAAGGCTTTAGAGGTCCTGAAGAAGAAGATTGAGACTAAAGAGGGCCGTTATTTTGAACACAGGGGCACAGGAATAAGTAGAGCATTAAAAAATGAAGTAATTATCATAGTCAAAAAAAGTCTTGGCTCCATTCCCCACGTGGAGGGGCAAAATTCCGAATGTCGAATGTTATGTACAGTTGACGCACGAAGCTTTTGTGCCCAGCTTTTGCAGCTGTATTCTAACGTTTGTTTTCCTTATCCTCACTGTAGCCACCAAGTCTCCTCGGCCACTTCCGGTTTGTTGGATTGGACTGTGCGGAAAAGGAACCTGTGTTAATGTCAACAATAAGGCCACTTGTCTGTGAGTATTTTACTATCAATAGCTCATTTTCATATTGCTTTCAGCCGTTTTTCAGGAGGCTTTCAGGAGGCCTATTGCACAGCTATTCGTATGAAAATGAGTTACAGACGTACGTGGTCCACATCTGATAAGTAGACACTGAAAAGCTTTAACGCAGTCACTCTCGCTCAACGAAGGCGCCTATAACAATGGCGGGCCTATACTAGGCACACAGCTATCATAATATAGGGATATTTTGAAGCTCTTTCACCTTTTGTAGCAAGTTGGCGATTAAGCGAGGGAAAATGGTCTTTAATTACTGCAAACCTGCGATTTTAAGTTTGCTGTGTCTAAACGCTACGTAAGGACGAAGATCTCTCCATCGACTCGGCCTTTAAATTACGAAACTGACGAGGAAAAGACAAATGTTATGAAGACCGGAGCCTTACATAGGCAAGGCAAGTATGCTAAGGGAAAAAAGCTTAAAATAATTTCAAATCAGTAGAATTCTAACGCCAGACTGAAAAAAGGTTACGTGTACAAGCTGCGCCTTGTGATCGGTAAACTATTGGTCGATCTCTTTTAGAACTGAGGAGCAATAAGTTCTTACGGTGCCCTGGTTGTCAATGCTGATTTTTTGTGCTTTTATCACATGTATTTCCAGATGTCCCAGGGGTTTAATAGGAAAACGTTGCGAGACTACTTTGCCAACAGCTATTGTGCCTTCACAGAAACCAGCATGCTTCCTGAAATGTCTGAACGGTGGAACTTGCGTGATAGAAGATTATAAACCAAAGTGCAAGTAAGCGACAGTGCTATTTCAATTCCTTTTTAGATAAGTTAGCCCTACCCCACTCGCTTTTAAGTCATGATTTTGCTGGCAATTTGTTCGGTTGTTTTGCCATTTCAGCGCAGGTATCATGAAGTTGGTTTTACTGTATTTTGCAGGTGCAGTATGTCTAACGTGCATCACAGTGTGACTGCACACCCGACACCACATGAGAAAAAAAAACCTGTCTCAACTAATTACAGGGAGCGAACAAGTGAATTGCATGCAAGAAAAGTCGTTTCAGCCAATTAGAATTAGCTTTGAACTTTACAAAACTCAAATTCTGAATAGGGTCAGACAGGCAAAAACGTGGAATCCAAATTTTCGATGGCTAACAGTCCATCTTGATTATTGATTGGTCTCGACCTGAGGATCGAGGTCAATATCACGGTATGTCGTTGGCCTCTGGGGACGAGGCCAAAATCAGAATAAGGCTACAACTCAGTCGTCATTGCCTCTCTCTGGGCCTACTTCCCGTTTAGGGAGAGGCAGTTAGGTCGCAGATATCGAGCTTCAACAAATCAAAAACGGCTTTCTTGCAAGTGCAATCTATACATTGTCTGCTGTCTTTGATTACCGTGTACAAACTTTGGAAACATTATGTCTTACTTAACTAAATAAGTAAGATAATCGTGATAGATGGTGAATTTGAAGAACGTTCTACTTAAGCGTGGATAGTTGCCACTTGTTTCGGTTATAACTACGCCATGCATGGATACGATTTGTTGCAAAATACCAGCAATCACGAGCAAAATCACTACGCATTGTCCAATTTGTGTTAAAGGTCAAATGAACCAAAAAATTGACATATTTTCTCTTGTCGCTTTACCTTCACCAAACACTAAAAAGAACCATCCTAAGTGAGATTTGGGTAAAGATTTTTCTTCTCAAGCCTTTATAGAAAGATAAAAGGTCAAAATCCGAGCATTTCCGAAAACTTCACGAAAACGTTTCTGAAATGGCCGCGTGATAGACTGGAGACTACGTGACGTCAATGTTGGTCTTTCAGGGCGGAAAAACGTTCTGCGCAAGCTTCTGCGCTTCTCTTATCGCCTGCGTTTGTTTGTCTAGTTCTGTGAGAGTTGTGACTGAGACTGAATGAAATACACGAGGGGCGAACGTTTGCTCCTTGTAATGGCTTTTTTTGTTGTTGTTTTTTCGTCACTTGAAAATTACTTTGGATTCAGAACGGCCAATGTTAGAGTAAAAACAGATCATCCGTCAGTCTGAGGAGGAATAAAACGTTTTAAACATTTCCAAAGAGGTTTGTATTTTTCTCATGATTATGCATTCGATTTGTGAATTGATTTTTTGTCCAGTGCTTCGCCTTCTTTCGCCGGACTGAATTAAAACGCGCTTGTATTCTCTTATTAGTAGTTACGGTTACTTTTTTTAAATGCCCAGATTTATTTACCTTTGTAGAACCAGCTTTATCCTTGTCTCATGTCAAAGAACCGTAATGCTAACGCTTGCGAGTGAACAAACTCGAGCGCTTAAAACTTCCTCGGAACTTTAGAAGGCCAGCAAGCTTACTCGAGAAGAAAACACTACTTCGATCATTTTTCTGTTGCTCAAGTAATAGTAGTCAGAGTTTTTTTCCTTTAGTTTTTTCAGTTTTAATTACATAGTTTTGTTATCTTTCTGTACGCAAATTTTCCTTTCTCTCGCGCGCTGTGAAGTAGCGGAGAACGACAACTGCCGGCAGTGACTCCAAAACAATCGACTCTTTGCCCGTAAACAATCGCTTTAGCTGGATTTGACTGAAGCGAGCAAAACAAATCCTTATGTGCAGTTTTCTGTATTTTCTAATGATTCAGTTTGCTGTGTTTAATTTGCTTGAATGAAGACCCTCGCATGGACCAGTTATTACTAAAAAAAAGTAGCTAATTTAGCTAAGTAGTCGGAATTATGGCTTGGCTGCGACGCTTGCAACTGATCTTTTTCTTTTAAGATCTTTAGGTAGGTTGTTTCCGTACAGAAAATTCACTTCTTCTTTGTCATCAGGTGTAAGAGCCTTAAGCCGTGAGAAAACTATGTTTGCTTTGAAACCGATCTTGGGGAAGATTTACTAGATAAAGATTAACTCTTTTTCTACCCACATATCAACGCCAAAACTTCTACAGTGAGGATTTTGTTTACATTTAGTGATCTGCGAAGCTAGAAGTGTCCGATCGAGCGTGGTTTTTAAAATATCAGCTCGAGTGCGACAAAATTCAGTGACTTCAAACACATTGTGGGCAAACTTGAATTTCTTTGGGCAGATTATTATACAAAGATATTTTGTTTTTGTGTCCACGGTGGAGCTCCGGACATTATATATCCAGGAACTTCCTTATATCAACACATTTTGTGACTGCATCTTGAAAAAAATCGTACTTACGCACGCACATTTCCAGTACAACTCAAGGAAATTAGTAAATGTCGTTAAGTCCGTTTTACTATGATGTATTCTTCGAGAAAATTAAATAATAAGAAGGTTATAACCACAGCTTGCAACTTTTGAAGACAAATTGCCTGTTCTTTCCAGGTTTATGGCCGCACAAACCACTTCCTCGCCAAGTCGACTCGAAAAACTCTGTTTTGAATTTCCCGCCTTTTTTCACCTGACCAACATTGACGTCACAAGCTGTTTTTTCCGACAATTTTTCCGATCCCTCTACGAAGATAAGGGCCAAAAAACAGCAATTTTTAATTGCGAATAACTCGGAGATACTTGCTTCAATTGAGTTGAAACTTCATAGTATGTTTATTTGGTTCATTTTAACACATTTCACTAGAATTGAACTGAAATAAAAAATGTGGAATTTTTGGTTCATTTGACCTTTAATACCTCAAGGCAGGTTTTTTAGTGCTATATCGTCTCTCTTCCCGATTCTTCTGGTTCCTGAATTTGGGCTCATCCTCGGTGAAAAAACCTGTGAAACTCACGAGTGACGTAAAACAATGAATGCAAAGAAGCCACTGAGGAGTCAACACAATATGGCCAAGGAAAATAATTACCAGAAAAAAAAGAAAAACTTCTCAGGTTTTTACACCGAGGAAAACCCGGAATTTGGATTTGGATTTGCGTTTCGAGTCTTTCCATGTTTGGCTCAAACGACTTTGGCTGGAATTTATTGTTTGCTTTCTGTAATCTGATTCGTTAAGTTTTTTAATTGGATTTTGGCGGAACAGTATTTCGCGGGTTTTATTTTCGCAAGTAAAGAGGCAACTATGAAAAAGGGCATTAATTTTCGGGATTCAAGCGACTTTATTTTCTCTTAAGAAATGACTCTTGAACTTGCTAAAATTTCTTGATAAATTAGAACAAGCAAAACGCATATTTATAAATTAACTTTTAAGTGTTATAAGACCTCTTTTAAACTTTATTTCACAAGCGAAGATACAAACTGGAACTTGACTACTAAAGCCAGTTCAAAATTTGTGTATTTATCGATACATATCCTGTGTTCCTGGGTCATGTTTTTATTATTAAATGTATTTTCTATACGGGTATAAAATTGCGCGAGCATTTAAATTCGAGCTTCGGAAAACGCGAAATTAAAGGTACACCAGTAAGGTAGTTTTACTGAAAGACACTGCGTTACTTCCTTTTTTAGGTGCTTACCCCGAACCATGGGTGAATTGTGTGACATTACGTGCGCCTTGTTCAGCTGTAGTCACGGTGGAACGTGTATCATTCAAGACGGACAGTTTGCTTGCCAGTAAGGAACAGCTAAGTGTTTTAGCCACTTTCACCTTTCTACCCTGCTTGATTCAAACCAGAAACCCATATCAGTTTCTGTTCAAACTGAATCGCGTACTAGCGATTTTAAATTTTCCTATGGATAATGACATTACAACTTTGCTGACCAAAAAAAAAGGGCCAGCGCTTAGTAATTTTTCAGTTTAATATAGTTATGTATTCCTAGTTATGGTCTATTTTGAGGTCGGTGCTGTTGGGACTGTTGTTGTTGTTGTTGTTGTTGCCGTGGCTTCTTGATGTTGCACAGAAACTGGGTCCTGTTTCGACTGAAAACAGCCTTAGTCCAATTTAACTCCAAACCAACCCATCCCAGTGTCACGGGAAGCTAAAAATGTCCAGTACTAAAAGGTTCGGCTTTTACCATCCTGGATGGTCGGAATACACGATCAATTGTTCTTAACAGTTTATGAGCTGGTGTTATTTGGATCCTACCCCAGCTTTGAAATTTAAGTAACTATGGGTTCTGTGTGGGCTACATTGCGATTGGTGTAAAAACAGTATCGTGAAAACACGCTAAAATGTTATTTCTATGATGTTTTAAATACTTCTCTGATTGTTTATGGCACCGATTACACCCAATTATTGTTTAACGCAAGAAATATTAAGTAATGATTTTACTGAGAAAAAAAACTATGTTGTTGATAATAAGAAGTACCGTTATTTAGAATATAGCTGTCTCAAGAGTCAAAGGTGGTTGTGTTTGCCGCAGGGTACAGGTATTGGGTCAGGTAAACGGCAACGTCGTTCCCAGGGTCCTATCCTGCTTGTTCCCTGAGCGGAAGGACGAGTAGGAGAAGACCCTGGGAACGAGGCTGGGTAAAGAGCTTACCCTTCAAGACATGCTCAGTGCAGAATGAAAGGTTTCAACTCCCTTATAGTTTTTTTGTCTTTTTTATAGGTGTCGAAGGGGATTCCGATATGTTGGGAACAAAACTTGCATATTAGATAAATGCTATGAGGAAAATCGAAATGGCAAATTATGTGGTAATTTGGAATGTGTTGTCACGAACGACACTAACGAAGCGATGTGCAGGTGAGCACATAATATTGATGGCTTATTTTCAAGGACTTAAAACAACATCTAGATAAATGAGCAAGAGTGAAGTTAATTTGGTTGGTGCCTAATGTGACACACTCCTCCCTTCCCCCAAAACATTAAACTCATAGCTGATACTAGCTCAGTCTGGTACGATGAGTAAGAGACACTAAAAAGTAGTGTTCAATAAATACCAACTGACTAATCTGAAAGCTATACTACAACTTCCTTTTCTTTGACGTTTAGACTTAAGCTATTCTGCTGCATAGTATTTGACCTGTAACCTGCTGCCCTCACAAACGTTAATTTTTCCCCTAAAGAAAGTGTAATTCACACAGTTTCTCAATTGACGGAATTCGGCCTTACTTTACCCCTGAAAAAAACTTCATTCTGATATTAAATTCTAATTATTTTCCACGGTTTAACAAAGTTGAGTTACGCCTGTGATGAGGTTGGTGAATAGAGCTTGCTTGTTAGCGAACAAAAGTTTGAATCAGAATGTGTTTTGATGACATTACAGGTGTCCTGATGGATCTCTGGCTAAATTCTGCAAAGAACCGGAAGTTTTGGGACGAAAGGGAACTAAAGGTAATCCCTGAGCTTCCTCTCCCCACCTCCACTCTACTGAAAATTGTCACGTAATAATTATCAAACATGAGACACAATGTGCATCACAAGATCATACACTAAGAAGAAAGTGGAAACTACAACGCACAGCCGAGTATTGTAAGACGAACTTCGAGGAGTTTGATATTGTGATGTTTGATATTACTTCTAAAAGTAAGCTGTTTTATAAGGAGAAATCAAGGATGCAAAAAAGAAGAGCTTTTCATCTAATTTCCAAACACTGGTGTAACATTCATTTCCTTTGTATTTTCTTTATGAATAAGAAACGCAGGGAAGAGGCTTGATCTAGCATCGTGGCCATTTTTTGGTGTTAATATAAGAATTGTACTTTTCTATAAATCTGAGCTCCGACCATTAACAGTAGTTATATATTCGAATGATGATGGCAGAATACTCGTCTCATGTTTGTTCTTTAACGAAACCGCTCACAGAATCGTGCATAGCCTGAAACGGGAGATACATTCGAACGCTCGACTGGATATCCCGCGTAGCAGACAACATAAAAGTAACGACACTCATCTATCACCTCCAATATAGCCTGTTCCAGGCTCCGAGATAGCTGAATTGAGAAAGCGCGAACCTTTTCTTTTCTCCTTTTTCCCGCCCCGACAACTTTTAGGGTGCCTTTTACTTTCGCGTCTTCCCCACTATCAGAGAGCCTGGAACAGGCTACCTCTAATAGAGCCGGAATTAATCATTTTCTCACAAGGATAATTTTTTTATCTCCTAAAAGTGACGCCGCAGATCATTGTACCTGTGGTGATGGTCTTGCTATTATTGATCGCCATTGCTATCTTGGTTTACTGTCGCCGTCGTGGCCCGTAAGTTCTATTATTTTATTGGCATTTTACCTGTGAATTATTAAAGTTACCACTTTGCAGTTCTTACATTTTATCTGATTACGTGCATTCGTGTCATGTAACATTGGTATTTTGATATTTTTCCTCCCAACAGTTGATACTATTGTTTTATGGCTTGTGAAAAAATCGTATTTTAGTTTACTTTTAACAGGCAACCTTGCCAAATGGCTGTGACCATTTTGCAGGTCATGAGGAACCGCTTTTAAGCTTACTTGATACATATTTTCCACCTACTTCCTGTGTATGTCGTGTATACGTTTGCTTATCTTTAAGCTATTTAACTTCAATTTAAATGTTTTCTCTTTTATCGTACTTAGCATGAAAAAGGCACAGTACAGCGGTATGACGACTGTACAGGTAGGAAACCCATCATTTCTGTATGAAGAGATGCTTGAAGATTATGAAGACAGCAGCATAAATCCTGACTTCAACTGGGAACAAGACGAAAAGGTACACAGAAATATTAGTGCATCTAACGTCGTTCTCAGAGGCCGCGGTACCGTTGTTTAACGGAAGGACAACAACCGTCCACTAGACAAGGGTAACGCATTCTTTGGGAACGAGATTGTGTTACACCTTTCTCTTATTACCAAGATTCACGTAAAATAAAACAATATTCATCATGGGTCGACCCATAATGGAACGTCCATCTTTTCGTGTACTTAATTGAAGGAACTAGGTTCGGTACACGAAAAGTTCGAAGTTTGAACTGGCCTTCTTTTTCTTTCCAGGCTACCACGTTCTCCAATCCGGTGTATGAATCAGTTTATCGATCAGATGCCAGCATGGGCTCAGAGGTGTTACGAGAAAGAGAGCCTCCAAGGGTCGAGTTCCGTAGGAGCAAAGCGGACTTTTCAAACCCCGTTTATGAAGCGTTACTTTTGCAAAATGGATCCCAGAAGTCTGGATCAGTGCTGTGGAGAAGCAATGAGAGCATAAATGGGGACACTCCCGGTAATCAGGACACTGACTGTTAACAGCAAAGACACAATTTAGGTAAACGGAGGCCAATGTTTGCCAATCAAGAACAACGCTCCTGAAGGGTGAAGGTTCTGGACTCTCAGGAGCTTGCGAAGTAGGCGTATGGAAAACGTGCGTCATGAGTAATAGCTGCGTGCGAGACGGGGATTGAGGACAAATGCTCCCTCTCTCTCCTTACCCAAGTCCTTCTCGCCACTCCACTAACCATGGAAAGAAAATTAGTTATAAGATTTCGGCGCCTCCATTTCAGGGATCGTTTGGGTGCGCAGTCGTTGGTTATGGTTGGCTGATAGTCTCCAAAGGCAACAGTTGATCAATCATTGCTTTTATTGTCCTCCCAAATGATCTCCGAAGTTTTTGACATCTTTGTGGTGAAAGCTTATATTCCCCCTGTAGTTTATGGAGCAGCGACCTTCCCTTTCGCAAACGGTCGGTGGAATCGTTTGTAACACAGCCTTGCAGCTCTGGCTGTAGATTATGTCATAATAAAGCAAAACCAAACTTTCGAATAGTCTTCAGAAACTCCTAAACTACGTTAAAATTCGGGAACGAGCTGGAGTCACCCTTTATTTATTAGATATGAAAAACAAAGTTCTAAGTACAAGTGTGGTGCTAAAGGGAGAGAAATTAGCATGCAAAAAAGACCCGGATCCGATTCTGGTCGATTCTGTGGTCTGTTCTTTCTTTTGATACAGACTAACACCTCAGTTGAAACTGTGTGTTTTTATGGCGTCTACCGTTCACAATTTGAATGTTCTGTTTCCCCGCGCGCATTGCTCTTAATCGCGTTTCTTATTTTCCCAACTCAGGATATTTATGTACTTGAAAGGGAAATACTGCAAGTTCGAAAGAGACGGTTACTGGCGTAAATCTGGTTCTGGCCTTTTTTCGTAAACGATACCATCGTTTATGTGTTACATGTTCTCCAAAGTGACATTTACATTTAGCCTTTTTGAAATGTTTCCCGTTTTCGATGTAAAGGGAGATGTTTCACGTTCATGAAAAACCCAAGGACGAACTGTAGCAGTTGTCTACAATAGCTATCGTGTTATCGTCTTTGCTGTTTGCCGTAAGCGTAAAGCTTAATCCCTCTCGCAAGTGACATACCCATATTTCCGTTATCATTGATAAATAATTGTTGGTTATAGCATACAGCGGTGCTCAAGTACTTTACCACAGCAACAGGTAGACCCACTGTGAAATGGTTGTCCGTATTTTACGCTGGATTCCATCGAAGAAGAGAGTGTTTGCTTACTCCAGCCGTTTCCGCGAGATTTTTCTGTGCTTTAGCTTTTCACAGAAATTGTTATAACTTGCAGTACAGATCTTTTCAAGTTCAACCCCGCCGTTTTGAAAGTGGAGTGTTGGAAAATCCGAAAGGTAAATTTGCCCCGTGAGATTTGTCTGAAAGAATTTTGAATGGTTAACTTAAATCTCCGCCCCCTTTTTTTCTGAAGAGGTTTTCTACCGTTTCCGGACTCTGGCTTCAAGTATCTCGCACAAACCGGCTTTTACAAATAGAAAAATGTTTGACTAAGTAGCTTGAAATTTTTATCTATCAAAATTTTGCACATATCAAGTGACATGAAAGTTAGATGACATCGTATTTCGTTTAATCATTTTATGTCTTGAAAAGCTTGTATTTGCCTCATGTTCAAAATGACGGGCTGGATTACGAAAAGGTCTATTGGCAGTTTAAACTGCACACACAAGGTAAATATTGTACAACGAGGTAACTCTTTATAATGAGAATTGAATAAGTTTCTAATTCAGTTATTTATTGACTAAAAATAAAGAGGCGATGCGTCTTACCCAAAACATATATATTTTAAGATAAATGTGTATTGGTTATATTTAAAGGGACCGGGAGTTTGAATTTAGGAAGTTTTTAGCATCATGACTCAGTCGTGACGTGCGTTCAGATACTTCCAGTTCAAACCCAAGTCTTCCTTTTCAGGAACGTTAACATCTGAAATAGCGTTATGGTTGACGAAATGTTCGTCGTTAGCAATTAAGTCTAACTGAGAAATAAAATCACAAAACAACGAGAATGTGAGGAAGATGTGTATTCGGTTAGTGACACAGGCGTTTCGGAAGAATCCGAATACTGCCAACAGGAGTCGAACCTATGAGGTTCTGGTTACTACAGTAGTCCCCACGCTCTACCACTGAGCTACAGGGGACTCGTGACCGGGAGCTAAGGCCACTAAACTATGTTCATGTGACAAACATCCTGCATTCTGCTAGGTCTGGAAAGTCCGTATGTGCTTTTGCGCAATGATAGAAATGTGATGGTGAAAGAGTGTTTGTTTGCGTATTTCTAGAAGCCCAGTGTCTGATTTGTTACAACAGGCAGGCTAGATATGGTTTCCTTGAATGACACAGTCCAACCACGTGCAGGATAGAATTCAGCGCCATTGTATTCAGTTGCAGCTTACAGACGAATCTTTACAAGTCTTCGAACCCACACACTCAAAATTTCAGCCTCCCCCATACATCTTCGTACCCCCTTCTCCAAATTCACTGAACGTTTCCTTATCCTCGTTCTCTCCATAGAAATATTATCAAAAATAGCCTTAAGAAAATCCTAAACAAAAGGCCTAACAACATTTAACATTTTTGACCATTGATAAGACCTTTCCCTTTATTTCCCTTTATTTCAACAGACTGTATTTACACTATCCCTTCATAACCAAATTAGCACTCCCAGCCTCCTACAACTACCTCACTTTAACACCTAAAATCAATGTTACTTCATATCGAATTCTATGACTAGAAACCAGTTTCACTGATTAACAAACCACAGCCATTATCTTACCAATCCACGTCCAATAAAACTCCACTCCACGCGTCTCAACCAACCCGTAAAATAGGCAACGCTACTGCACTACTGACATATCCCTTATAAAATTAAAAAACGTCACGTAGGCCTAGTGCAACGACGCCCAAATATACGCTCCCACAGCGTCTTGCTTTCTTGTGCGTTCCAAGAAATTTGCATAGATGCTTGCCACGTCAGGGAAAACGCTTTATCAATCTTTATACAATATCAAATGAATTTTTTAACATTTTTAAAGAATATCTGGTATCTGGGACTAAAATTTTGGAAGTAAGGCAATTGTGCTGTTTTTTCAACATGTATTGTGGTGAGAAGAGTGTCCTTGTGACGATTCGCCTACATCAGTCGCATATACAGTTGTAAACAAACTTGACACGGAATGCATCCACCCCTGGCCGGGCCTATGTGCTTGGTCGTCTTTATTGTTATTTATTTTTATCAAGGAACTCGAGTGCGATCTTGACAGTTTTTATATATTTGCGAGAAATGAAGTTTTACTTGTGAAGTTATATTGTGTCGTAGCTCTCGAGGCCTGTTGGCTTGACTTCTGCTGGATATCCTCACATTTTTATAGAATTTATACTTACTGGTTAACTTTATTTAATCAGTAAGAATTCTTTCAGTTTTAGTGAGGAGTACGAGATTTAGTCTCCGTTCTGCATGATTATTACCGCCATATCTTCTTTCAGTGTTCTTTCCTTCATTCACGTTTTCATTCTGGAGTCTTCAATCATGCTTACTACCTTACCGACTAACTCATCTCGTGTACCTCTTGTTACCTGCAAGCAAATAAAAGATATCGTTTACGAACGTTATTACCCGATAATGACATGCGATGGCGATTTGACTGCCATTATGTACATTCTCTGTATTGCTAGTACCTCTGCATGAGGAGCTCAACATTGACTCTCTCCCCCTCTTTTTTACTTAATGTAAACCCTTTATGCCTGGTGGAAGACCATCTGAGATCCTAACGAAACAAATAGTCATCCTGAGCCGCAATTTTGGATCATAACAAAGAACAAGCACAAATCGAAGAAAGGGAGCTTTGCACGCATTTTAGGCATCCTACTGATGAACAGTTGCGACACGTAGATATATATTTTTTAGCAACTAAGATAATTTGCAGTCTGTCTACTTTGAATTTGAATATTACTTGTATACAAAATGCCAAAAAGTGCAAGAGCAAGACTAGAACTAGGTTTGTGCCTTGTGAATGATAGGTTGGCACACTATTAGAACAAGCCTTTTTTAAAAAATCTTATTGTGCTTTTGTTTCAATGGTTAGTGCAATATTATTTCTGTGCCACAGTAACAAATCTGGATGAACTAACCAGCTATATAATTATTAAGGAAGAGGACTATGATATGCTTGTCAAATTTGGAAATACTGGATTCCAAAAATTTCTCTGGAGGTCAAATTGGTCGGACTTCCTCGGAATTTTTTTTAATTCAGTTATAACCAAATGGACAGCATGTAGTCCTAATACATAGAAAAGTTGGCGGGAAGCTCAAATGACCGGAAAGTTTGTCATTCTTTTTCTTCAGAAGAGCGAGGCCGAAAAAACAAATAAAATGGCCATGCAAAGTTTGCCGCCATTTGAGCTTCCCACAAATTTCAAGAAACGAGATCATATGTCTTGTTCAAGCCTTGTCATCACGTTCATGATAAAACGTTTTTAGACAAGAATCTTTTTTTTTTTTCACTTTGTCTCTTCACCCAGTTGTAGGAGGGTACCAACGACAACCTACTTGGGGTAATTCTGCGGAAAGCGTCCAGGGAGGGCCCGGCGTCAATGCTCTTTGGTGCCTTGTGCTACAGAAACCGAAATACCTTACGGTCATGGGGGATCAGTCTCGACTCATGTGCGACTCTACATTTGTTGGGGTTTACCTCGGTAAAAGAATCTGAACTTTTTCTTTGTTTTGCACCTTTTGTTTTTCTAGGTGCTATTGTGTTGACTTCTTTGTTTCCTTTGTTTTACGGCATTAGCGAGTTTCAAAGGTTCTTTTAGCCTGAGAAAACAGCCGACATTTCGCAACGCCATCACTGTTTTCACCGTGAAATGACCTGAGAATTGAAACGAGCGCAGAAATTCCATACTGATGACGTGTCACTACTCAGAACTGGGTGGTGCTTCTGATTGGTCGTGCCGCGTGGGAAGATTGCTTCAACCAATCAGAAGCACTTCCCAGATCTAGGTAGTGACGCGTCATCAGTATGGAAATTCTGCGCCCGTTTCTCAGACGTCATTTCATAGGGAAACCAGTGGTGGCGTCGTAAAAATGTCGGCTGTTTTCTCAGACAAAGATTCTCACACTGAAGATGAGCTGTAAGTTGTAAAAGGTCTTAAAAATAAAGATGGATGTCAACTATTCCATTTACCTCATTATGTTATACTCACTTCAACGAGCTCAACGTCCGGTCTTCTTTTTAGCTCATCAACAAATAAGATGGGCCGTTGCTTGGTAGCAGGTACAGTAGCTAAGATTGTGGCTTGAGACGACGAAAACAGCTCACGAACGGAGTTAACAAAGTCCTGACTAAACAGCTCCATTTTACCAACTTCATCAACTATAACCACCATGTTTAAGGTCCCCTGTAAACCAAGAATTTAGGCATGTAATCAGGCTGAAGGAGTTGATGAATGATCGAGTATTTGAAAGAGTTTTTAGAGTCAGTTTCCCCCTTGTGGCATGGGTTGAAAGTCAACGCTGACAGAAGTGGAAATTTGCAAAACAGAAAATGTTTCCATAGCTTAAAAGCGGCAGGCTATCTTTCCGTAAAACTGACGGTTTAGGTGTAGAGTATCCCCTTACGACGACTCTCAATCAACTATTACCAAAAAAGGTAATTAGAGCCCTTTTTATTGCAATACTCTGCTTACCTTAATTGTATCAGAGTTGAGACTTATAGTCGGAAGTGCGAGCCGCTCAAAGGACTTGACATCCACCAAGTAATTTCCCACAGAAGGGGATGATTTCCCTCTGGCAGTCTGACCGTCACTACAAATAGAAATCATAAGACCGTGTAATAACAACGGGGCTTAAAACGTCTAACGGCCTCTGTTTTTAACGCCCCAAAATGTGTTTCTCGTGCATGTCAAAGTCAATGAGGTCTCGCCTCTTCACTAACTACGTTGTAGTATCGTCAAAAAGAAACATTTGACCAGCATTGATGCCTGAGTTCCATACCGAAAACGTTTGAAATTCTGTCACTTATGCACTACAAATTTTGTTTTTCTTTTAACAACATTTTGATTTCATCTGTGATCTATGAATGAACCGATACGCGAAATGCCGGAATCTATTTGTTAGCGTAACAGTCGTCATCCGACTGTGGACTCACGATTTTAAGCTCACATCAATGACACCGGCATCAGTGCGACGCAACAAGTAAGTTGTACATTTTCGCTCCTCGTTGAGTAATTCCGACTGACACGATGCATTGCACGTGTAAACCAGGACTACGCGAAACGCAGCTACAAACACAACTGAGCACGTGCACCAACAACTCAGTCGACTCCTGTTGTAGTGTGCTCCGTTGATACTTCATGTTGAATTCGAATTTGGAGGCAAAGTGGCGCCAAAATTTAAAACTGTGAACTTATTTTTGCCTTATGATGTTACGGCCCGTGCGAGCAGCCTTGAAAGAACATCCACTCCAGAACATGAACTCATAGTATGGATAAAGGGACCACTACGCTTCGTTTCTATTATAAAACTATAATTCTTACCCCTTTATTCTTGCCAATTGTCCACGTCGTCCATCTAGAGTAACAATATCAAACCCCACTCTACTGCCCTTGGTAGAGCTACGAACCTCTTCTGTGTAGAACCCTTGCACATGAACTCCCTTGTCTTTGAGGACTTCATAAACTTTTCTGCACAAGGTAGTCTTGCCAACTCCTAGTAGATAGAAATTAGAAAAAGTAATAGATTATCATCATACACCGCAAGAGAATTCTTCGTGTCAATAGTTTGTCAATTTTTTAGACTTATGGAAAGTTAAATGTGTGAAAAGTGTAGGAATTGGCCAAAGTATGTAAAATGTATGTAAAATATAAAATACGAATACGAATAAAGTAAGGTATAGATAAACAATCTTACAATGAGCGGGTGTCATGGAACAGAGTCTCTCGAAATGCACTATTAAATAGAGAATTCAACAAAAGGTCTTCGAATTTGCAGAATTCCTCACGGGAACTGAGGGCCACTTTGTACTTTTCTGGTACTTTTCATGCAAAATGCTTCAAAGAGGCGTAGATTAATTAGCAGGGTCGCTTTCTGTCTTGTGAACAGGCCATCGTCCGTTTTTTCCGTCGCCGTTTCCTCGGGATTTTCAGCCCCCTTCCCCCAAACGGAAAGTCTGTTCTTTTACGGTCTTTATTTCGATGACTTTATAGTCTTTGTTTTTGAAATGCAGACACGCGTTTCTCAACGGAGCAATTTTCGTTATTCTAAAAGGTCTTCTCTTATACGATCGTAAACGAAACGTTTAACGATACCGATAAATTGTTGCTTACAGAGACGTGATCTGATAGACGGCCGTTTCTCAGCCTGGGACTAGGCTCCGCAGTCTGAGTGGGGAAAAAAGGCAATAAATGGGATGAAACAGTGAAAAAAATCTGCGAGGGAAGCGAGCCCAGCGGTGGACTAAGGAGGGGAAAAGGGCTCGCCGATTTTTCTTCTTCTTTTATCCCCAGTGCGGAGCCTGGTCCCACGCTAAAACACAATAGGGACCTTAAGATCAGACGACGGCGACGGCAACCAGGATGTCAAAAAAGCAATAGGTTTAATAACCAAAACAACAATTTTGCACGTGCATCACGCTTTTAATGCCTTCACTGCACAACGACGACGTGGAAATGCCTAATTTCACGTTTTACAGAGAAAGGACACAAGCAACGACGAAATTTCCTCTCTCTTTCTAAACTTGGATATGATTCTTAGGAATTCAACTTTAGGAGGGTTCACCTACATTTGACAAAGTCAGTACGTTGAGTAATCGCGATGAAGATTGAAAGAACGCGAATTCACTTTTTCAGCGACGTTTTCGCTGCCGTCGCCGTACTCGGATCTTAAGGTCCCTAATATGGTGTTGGAAGCGGGGCACTCGTCAGTCCTGGTGCATGAACGCTTCGTTTTGTTGTGAGAGAGATATCGTCTGAGGGTGTATGAACCTCTATGAAAAAAGTGCTGGGATGTTCTTTTTTCGGTAAATGTTAGTCACCCTGTGATTTACGCGCTCTGAAATGCGCATTGAGCAGAAATATGCCGATTAGAAGATAACTTGCACTGTGCGATACAAAAGAGCGAATTAGCGTCCTAGCTAAGGCTTCCAGCTGAATGAGCAATGGTGTAAAACGGAAGGGTGGATTGTCGTCACTGGCGACCCAATGACATGGAAACAAACTGGAGAAAACTATCACGTCAGCAAGTGATAAGGTATAAAAAATTCAGTCAGCAGTCAACAGTCTTGTGAACGCTAGTAAGAATAAAAGGCCTGGAACTGCCGCCCGGTTATCTTAGTTGGGAGAGTACCAGTCTGCCGAGCGTCTCAGTTCAAATGATCGCGTCATTGTGCGGTGATTTGAAGCCATTGGCTTTGTCTCCTCCATTCTTCTTTCATTAGCCAAATTGTAGGGGATATAAAAGAACCCACACTCCTGTTCTAAAAAAGTAGGGGAAGATTCCCGGGTGGTGTGGTCTACCGAAACCATTTATTCCAAGTCTTGTTGAACGGCGTGCTTATAAAAGGGAGTGCTGTGAAGTTTTCATTCACCACAATTGCATTAGCCTGCGAACTGCAGACGTATTTCCAGTCGCAATTGAAACCCCACTGTTTACCTCGGCCCTGGCATCTAGAATCGTTGTTATGGAAACTCGTGTCACTGCCGGGTGTTACATTCGTCAATGAAGACAGGGATTACAGTGAGCCAACATCCAAACAACGGAAGACAGAAAAGTACGTCATGTGTATGGAAGAAGAGACTACTGAAGATACAGTTCTAGTGATAGCAGGTAGTCTGAAATCAGTATATGTGACCTGTCTTTGCAGGCACTATCAAGTGTCTAACACTTGCCTCTGCCAGGAAATTGATGAAGAGGCAGGTACTAAATTGTACGATGGAAATTGTTTCTAGGCAGAAGTTGGCCAGGAGATGAGGTGGCACTCCACCAACAGCTCCTTGAACACTTGATACCAGGGTATATAAAGTCAAGTGGAGTACAGATAATGCCAGCATGATAGCTATGCAAAATAGACAAAGGGCCTACAACAACCTGCCCAATGAATTGTTTGTTGATTGCCATTATGGCTATTTGAACCTTGTCCGGATATATTAGAAGATTGCTGGATGGATAAAAGCAGGTGACAACTGTCAATTGCCAGAAATTCCAGTAGTGAGCGTGGCTGTTTGAAGAATTCTTCAAACACTTCATCCACAAGATCCTGAAGAACTAACAGCTACAATGGACATGTTAGTTGCTGGAGAAACATGTTACTAACATGTCAGTCTAAACAAATTCTGTAACAGATGGAAATTAAACTACATGCAAATATTAATTTGCATATAATTTAGTTAAACCAGAAGACTTTCTTCATGTTCTGGGCTGTTTGACTTTTTTAAAAGGACATGGTCTTAAAGCTCACAGTTGCACTTTCCTGCCCCTATACACTTTAGCTTAATTATATACCCTGTCTAAAATCCAGGCAAGAAATTATGCAGAAATTGGTAAAAAAGGTATTCACTAATTTTAGACAAACTTGTTTTAGCTAATATTATAGTTTCACTGTAAAGCTTAATTTTCTTCAACCTCAGATTTGTTTAAGCATCCTCTGGGAAGGCCAGAGCCTTGGAAGGGTAACCTAATAGTTTTAAAACTTAATGATATTATTTTGAGTGGGAGTGTGCTTAACTGGAACTCTGCTGGAACCTCATACCAATTAGCCTATTGGAAGTCTTCACTCACTTACGGTTAACGACACTGAGTGAAACAAGTTTCTGGTCAGTTTTCCCAGTATAATGACCCTGTTCACTCAGCTTCGTTACCCTAATCACTTAACGTCAGCGGCGAAGGTTAATTTAGGGTAGTCCACATGGGTAGTCCATGGACTGGGGTCAGTGCCGTTTTTGTCCACACCATCTATCAAAATGGCATCCGGGACAGACAGTTTGCTAGTCTTTTTTCGAATCATCAACAAGATATTTTCTCAATCAACAGGATATCTTCTTTTTTCTCTTTTGCTGGTTAAATCCTGCTAAATGCCCATGCAACAGCCAGAAGAGCTGCTAGCACTCTTGAATCAATTCATCTTAAAGGCCGGGAATAGAGGTCAATAGGCTATAATTATAATTCATATTGTAAACATCAATTTTTTACAAATTTTTCTAAATCTTTTTTTCAGGAGTTAGCAGTTAACCCACGTACATTTTTTTTAACTAGAAAACAAAGATACTTACCTGGAGATCCAGTCAAAAGAACATGTCTTCTTCCGGCAGACGCCATCTTGGAATTGTAACCGCTCTCTAAAATAGCCAGGCTACTAGGCTCAAAACTGAAAATATCACTACATGCAATTCCTCCATTTTTGGACCGTAAAATTTCATCGAAAATTGAAAAGGTTTTGGACGACACCTACCCAAAGCCTGTAGATTTCTCAAAGAATGGGTAATTCAATATCACCGCATTTGGAAAGTGCACAAAAAACCGGTGTTTGCTCTCTTTGTGGCAAAGGACTTTCTGAGGTAAGAACGATCGATCCACGATCCCCTAAAATTAAAATGCACTGACTTACAATGATTTAGCCAATTAGAGTGTGCACTGTACAATATGGCTTCTTTTTTTTAGTTTGGGAAACAGTTAGTTGAGCCTTAGTCATCAGTGCCAAAGACCATCGTCTTGAAAACGGTAAACCTTGAAAACTAAGACCTTTAAAGATCCATGACCCAATATACAGTGTATTAGAGTTTAGACACAGGGAGCCCACATAATCTGTTTGTGTAGCCGATTGTTATTTTATAGTAAATGTACTGGATTTACCGTTTGCTTCACCTATAGCGATATATCGCTAACTATGTATATAAATCAATGATAAATAACGTTGAATTACTTTACCTGTGGTATATAATCGTCCTTTTACCTCAAAAGCGGTTTTTTGAGCGATTTTGAAGGAGTTTGATTTCGCCGTTGACTGTTCCTTAAAATAGAAGGACAAGGGTGGAATCCATGTTTTGAAAGGGCTCCAGTGCCGGAGCGATTTTTTCCCCCAAAATCGCATTGCTCCGCTTTCAAACTCCGCAGCAAAAAGGTAGAAAGATTCACGTTTCTCCTCGTACCTTCCGATCGAAAATCCATCCAAACAGCCCGGAGCTAGCCGTCAAAGAAAATTAAAATCCCACAGTATTTGAGCGGCTGGAATGCGTAGCAAGATTCATACGTGCCAGCCACAAACCGTTCCGCTGATTGCCTTTTTTTTATTGGATGTCGTTAACCAAATGGTTAAATAATAACTGATGAAGAAGACTTGGTAAGCGTTTGTTGTTTAACGACATCCAATCAAAAAGAGGCAATCAGCGGGACGGTTTCTGGCTGGCACGTATCAATCTTGCTACGCATTCCTGCCGCTCGAATACTGTGGGATTTTAATTTTCTTCGAGGGCTAGCTCCGGGCTGTTTGGATGGATTTTCGATTGGAAGGTACGAGGAGAAACGTGAATCTTTCGATCTTTTTGCTACGGGGTTTGAGAGCGGAGCGATGCGATTTTTGCGGGGAAAATTGCTCCGGCACTGGAGCCCTTTCAAAACATGGATTCCACCCTTGTCCTTCTATTATAAGGAACAGTCAACGGCGAATTCAAACTCCTTCAAAATTGCTCAAAAAAACCGCTTTTGAGGTAAAAGGACGACTATATACCACAGGTAAGGTAATTCAACGTTTATTTATCATTAATTTATATACATAGTTAGCGACATATCGCTATAGGTGAGGCAAACGGTAAAGCCAGAACATTTCCTATAAAATAACAATCGGCTACACAAACAGATTGTGCGGGCTCCCTGTGGTTCAGACGGATTGAAAAAACTACTCGCGTTAATTTGTCTAGAACTTGTGAAAAAAAAGAGAAGAGGAAAAAGAAAAGAGTTTCGAAAACCGGGAGATCATTAATCAAAAGCAGGAGGCTGGAAATATTTGCCGAAAACAGGAGTTTTCCAGCCAAAATGGGAGGGTTGGAATCTCTGAATAAAACTAAACACTATGATAAATATTGATACTCTATACCCTGCTGTTATTACAGTCGCATCTACAAATCGTTTGATTGTGTTAGGTTGGTTATGTCAGTGTAGACAATGCTAGTTGTGGCTTTCTTAATATCGCAGTCAATGCCCCAGTTTCATTTTAAAATGCATTTTTTGGTTGCAAGAGGTCTTAACTTTTGAGGTCTTTCTTTAAAGGTAGGTCTTAATTTATGAGGTCTTAGTCTTAAGATAACCCATTTCTGGAGAACTGTTCTTCATAATGATAATTAACAATTAATGAATGAGGCTGAGTATCTTATGAAGAATTATGGAGATCGAGGAGGGTGTTACGGCCTCGACGGATAACACCCTCCGAAATCTCCATAATTCTTCATATGATACGAAAGCGGAATTCAATAATTGTTTTATTTTTCATTCAAAATAATTCCTAGTTTAAAAACATGGCTAAAACTTGCTTACTTCCATCGATCCATAGATGTTAAGTTCATCTTTGATAGTGCGCGTTTAGGTTTGTCCAGCTCCGCAAATATTCTCCAAATAGCAGGTGTCGCCCTTTGAGTTGTCTTCTTGGTGTTCTTGCCATGTTTTTAGCTATTTTTTTGCCTAGTTCTTACTCTTGAAACGAGTGAAATGTCCACCATTTTTCAAGTTCACAACCAAAACAACTCAACCTCGTCCCCAGGTCTTCTTGGTTAACGGTGCATTAACCTACAAGAACGCTGCATTTTTGACGTCATTTCCTCGCTAAACACAAAATTCTTCCAAATTTGGTCATCAGAAACTGGTTATGGTGAATTAAACGTGTGCTTTTAGCCAATCAGAATCAAGGAAATATTTTGAATGAGTAATAATAATAATAAAAATAATTTATTCATTTCTATTGTGCAAATTCAACTCCGGGTTTGCAAATGCACTTTACATTCAATTTCTAAAAAGAAAACTACACATACAAAAGTATAAAATTAGTAAAATTAAAATTACAGTCAACGATGTTTACACACACACATATACATATAGACTATATGGATTAAATGGTTAAAATCTAAAATTACATAGTAAGTTCCATACTGTTAAAATAATGATAAGGTAATCAAAATTGCTATCTATCTATTACTATCTAATAAATAGGTTAGTGAGTTCCACAGTTTTGGGGCGGCAGCTGAAAAGGCCCAGTTCCCAAGGGTAGGGGATGTCCTAACAGATGGCAGCTGCGGCAGTAGTGTGTCTTTGGATCTCAGTCCATATTTAGAATTCAGTTTGAGTGAAGTGAGATCACTGATATAATTATGGCGGAGCTACACCATGAATGGCCTTGTACATAATAAGAATAATCTTGAAGTCAATCCTGTGTTTAATGTTTAACCAGTGAAGTTTAGTTAACAAAGGAGTATCTGGGAGCTGTATAATTATACAAGTCTAGCAACAGAGTTTTGCACGCGTTGTAATTTCGGAATGAGAGGAAGGCAAACCGTAAAGAAGATAATTCCAATAATCGAGGCAGCTCATAATGAAGGCATGTATTAATTTCTTTGTTATCTCCTGAGTTAAGATTACATGTAACTTCCTTATCCTGCTCATATTATGGAGATAATGATACATGTACATCATTCCTTAAGGCTATAACGTCTGTGGGTAAAAGTCACTTTGCAATATTAAAATAGGAGTTCCTTGGGTGGAAGCACTTTTCCAGTGAATTGTAAAAGGCTGTTTCTTTATTTAGCTTTGACCATTAGTACAGCTGTAATAACATGAAGAGTCACCAAATGTTTAACCCAAGTTATTTCCAAAACCTGACAGGTTCCTCCTCAGCTGTTTCGTCTGGGAGCATCTTTGCGAACACTTGATCTGTCCAATAACAGAATCAAAGTCCTGCCTTCAGCAGTTGGAGGCTTTACTTCCCTTAAGAGCCTGACACTGACATCTAATCACCTTGGTAAGCATTTAATGGAAATAATTTTTTCAATTTACAACTCATTTACCTTTAGTTTTTAAGAGGTTTACCGTACCTTGATTTTAATAATGGGAAAGGCACTATTAATGTAGAAATAATTATTTACGAATAATAATTTTAAAGCTGTACTGGTGTTTACAGTATGTTCTGAATCTTAATAATATTATTACTCCCTACAGTACTGTAAAAAGTGAAAATCTACACCTGATTTAGTTTTCAGTCAAAGAAAAAGATCTGTAAATGTATATTGATTGGGTCCCCCTTTGTCTTTCTTTTCCTGTGGGCAGTTGACTATTACAAAGGGTGGAAAAGGCTTTGAAGATTAAGCCAAAGGTGAACTAAATTCATTAATACATTGCATACCATAAATCCTCTATCAAGCCCCCCTCTCAAATAAGCCTTCTCTCTCTAATAAGCCCCCCTCCTTTTCAGGGGAAAAAGGTTAATGAGCCCCTCCCTCTCTTTTAAGACCCCCCTCCTCCCCTCCCCCCTCATTATTCTGCAATAATGATAGACTGTATTAATCAATCATGACTGTAAACCTTTGTGTGGACTGATCCAGGATGGTTTATTCATCAACTGGAGGTTCAGAATTGTTTTTGATTCTCGGCTGCATGACCTTCAACTTCAACCTTCTTATACTTGAGCTTTTCCACTTTGTATTCTAGTTTGTTATGGAGAACTGATACCATTGCTTTGTTTAATTAAATAAACCCACCTCTTAAATAAGCCCCCCCCCCCCTTCTGTATTATTGAAGCCCCCCTCAAATGTACTTGAATTAAATTAGTAAGCTCCCTCTAGGGGCTTAGTGGAGGATTTACAATAGATGATAGATCTCAAGAGTCCAACTCAGCTGGGCTCTCTAAATTCCTAGCTCCAGTTGTTCAAACGTTGGATATACTGGATTAATCACTACATCCAGTGGGTAAGTATCAGGGAAACCAATATTATGCTCCACTTGATAGAAGTTTATCCAGTGAATAGTATATTATCCACCTTTTGAACATCTGGAGCCTGACCTCTTCACCTCTATGCACACTCCCATGCAATAATGTTACATTATGTTATGTTACGTTACATTACATGGATCATTATTTATCACATGTTTATTTCAATGTTTGATTTCAGGTTCCTTGCCATCAGAACTCTCACAGCTGAAGAAGTTAGAAATCTTAGCTGTTGACAAAAATGGTCTCAAGACCCTTCCTACTGGACTTTTCACAAACCTGACTCATCTGAAAAACCTCTCGCTTTCATCAAATCAGCTGACAGCATTTCCTGAAAGCCTTGGTGCATTAAGACATTTAGATGCAATTGATTTGGCTGATAACAAAATACGCACTCTCCCTGGTTCTGTTGGAGATCTGCAAGTTGTAGAACTTAATATGAACAGAAATCAAATTGCATCACTCCCAGATAGTCTGGCTAGGTGCACTCGCCTTAAGGTATTAAGAATAGAAGAGAATTGTTTGCCTTTAGAAGCAGTCACCCCACAACTTCTGAAAGAGTCATCAATTTCTTTGCTTGCTGTGGAAGGCAACTTGTTTGATATTAAACAACTGAGAGAGACAGAAGGTTATGACCAGGTAATTACAATGATACATGCAATCAGTGTAGTTAATACATTGTTGGCTGTAGGTGTGATTATATCAACAATTATTGTGAGGGGAAAGTGACTATTACTGTAACGATAGTACATATTTGGCTGTTCTTGTGGTGACAGTAACATTGGTTAGACCATGAGAAATGTGTAGGTGCAAATTCGTGAACATTCAAACCCATCTAATGACTCTGAACCTGCCCATCAACTCTGTGACAAACCTTTGCATTATTTTAGTTGGCCCATACTCTGTACGGTCAAATCTTTCCAACAGCGCAGAATCTTTGAAGGCCTAATGATTCATCAAAATTAATGGTACATATTGTTGTTCCTATTTTCCTTTGTTTTAAACTCGTTTATAACACAACTGTAATAAACTGAAGCCATGCTTTGCTTGTGTGCCTTGACACAATCATCTCAAAGCTATACATGTACTGTATAATGTTGAGAAATGTTGTCTTTTCTTTTCTCCACAGTACATGGCACGTTTTACAGCAACAAAGAAAAAGTTTACATAATTGCTCAAAAAGTGCATTGAACTATTGGTAGTACTGATCCTTAATTCTAGCTCTGTTTTCTGAGTAAACCAGTGTGGATTTTTGGAATAGCACAGTACACTACAAACCTTGTTTTAAGGCACTGAAAAAGGTTTATGTGAAGTGTAAGCAAACTTGTCTGTGATAGAACCTTTTCCAGGTGTGGAGAACTCACTGACAGTGATAATATACATGTGTAGCTTACATGTATATATAAAATTATATTTAATATCATATCTTTTTAACAATTTAGACCATGTGACGTTCTGAAGGGAATTTGCCTTTGTTCGTTTCATTAAATATGTATGCATGTACATGTACATGTATACACGTGTATAGGATAACATTTGTTTGAAAGAAACAGTTCTCTAGGGTACCATCACGTAGTCTCAATTCTCAAAACATCAAGGCTAAAAAGGCCTTTTATAAAGAGAGTATACCTGGTGGCACTAAGTTTTACCCAAGATGAATAATTTGCAGATCAGCAGTTGGATTTTGAAGGAACTAGGTTGCAATTGTGAAAGACTGGCTCAGTTCTGGGATTTTTTTCTTTCCTTTTTTTATAAAATAAAGGAGCGAATTATCTTTAAAAAACCACAATATTCCTCATTTAATTTAACTCTGCTTGTTCCTTTAATTTTTTTTTTTTGGCGAAAATTTAAGTCCTGATCAGTATTTAAGACAATCTTCAAATGCATTGGGGCAAGACATAATATTATTCAGTCTACATATGGCATGACTCCTAGGTTCAAACCATTTCAACTGTTAGAACATTGAATGAATGGAAATATATGAAATGACTCATGTTTAGAACATTGTCTCATACATTAAACAGATAACTTAAATGTACATGTATTTTGTTTTAATAATAATTAAAAATTTATAACGCGCCTTTTCCGTGTGATTATGATCAAAAGCACGCAACAACCGATGCATTTCATAATATCACAAAGTTACCTACTTACTTACCCAAAACATCCCCTCATGGGTAGATTATTTAAATGCCCATGGGGTTTTTTGTTCACTTTTGACGCCTTAGACTGGGAGCTTATTGAAGTAGAGATATGTTGTTAATTTGTTTTTGTCTCACACTAGCTAGCTGTTTTGTATTTTTAAATTGCTCTGTTTCTCTCATCGTGTTTGTAAGGTCAGTGTACTGACTCGTACCAAGGCCCTTCTCTAGATTATCAGTGGAGGTTGCAACCTTGTCTCCAGGGTCCTCTTCTGCCTGGCCCTGCAGAGCTCAGCAGGGACGGGAGGACCGTGGGAACGAGGTTGTGCTAGTCGCGGCTCAAGTGCTGCGGGAAGGATCACGTGAATAATTGCAAAACGCAAACGGTTATGGAAAGGTTCACCTTGAAAAGTCTATAAGCAAGCTTCTCTCTGTTCTTTCGTCCCATAAGACTCCATATGCAACATCTTATCGAACCTACTACATGAGTTGTGAAAAAATTCGCCAGACTGAAGGTTAAAATATTTCCAATAAAACCATTCAATGGTTTTATTGGAATGGCCTGAAAAGGGTTTAGTAAACCCTTTTAGATAGTAATCAGCGAGTGAGTGAAACTTACCCACATTATTTATTATCCAGTAAGATTTTTGGTGCCCTGGGGCACTAAAGATCGATATTATTATCTTTGAAAAAGCTTCTTCCAGCAGAGCTGGCAGAATGTTGGGTGTATTAAAGCGCTGCCCTTGTGAAAGATGATATATTTCATATATAAAGCTTTTACGAATCTACTATTTTCCGGTCTAAATTTAGTTGAATAGCTATGAATTTACGCATCATTTGTCAATCTCAATCATCTTCATCTTTGACTTTTATAAGGCAATAATATCAAAATATACCATAACAAAAAAACAGCCAATGATATTGCCACCCTGCCTTTTATTTCCTTTTGCGACGTGATATATGTTGACTTATTTCCCCGTCGGCTTCTTAATAGATCTTCTTGTTTCATGAAGCTCTTGTGTTGTGAGAGATAATAACAAATAAACATAACATCACCGCTCGAACGCCTTGAAAGCTTCTTAACGAGAACCCTGATAATACGGAGAAAATTAATTTTGAATATAATTTCCTCACACATTCAGCAATTAGTGGCTGTTAGTACAGGCGGTTTCTTGAACGGTTGCAAATGAACATTGTCCATTATAACGTCGCTCTAGTCACTATTCATCCAGGCAACAACTCTGAAAGCTGTTTTTAGCAAACGTTTTTTTTTAACTACACGGGACAAGTCTTTCCCAGAAAAGACAGGAATAGAGCCATAATTTTCTCCTTCGCTACAAAGCACAGAAAGCGTTTAAAGTTCGAGGTTTTTCAGATTTTGAGGTAAGAAAACTCTTAATCCGTTAACTTATTTTTGGATTATTTGATATAAAGACTTGAAAGTTTTAATCCAACGTAGAGAGCAAAAATTTAAACTCGCTAGCCTAGTTTTATTCTTTTTTCAGTGTTTTGCTGAGAGATATATAAGATGTACCCTAATATTGTTTACTTCATATTTTATCAAGTTTAATTCAAACACTTTCGGGTTGAAGACTAACTTAGGTTTGCATTTTTTTTCTCAATTGGCAGTGATTTGTAGAGCTTTGTTCTACCCTGACCTGTGATATTTATTACGGACCACTTTGTCGTAAAATAACTTGTTATCAGCATCCTCGGATTATCTAAGATGAAAAAACTCACATTTTCCTTGGAAAATAAAAAAGGTTAAATTCCCGTATATTAATTAAGACTCAAAAAGCGTCACGTCAAAATTTAACCGCACATTTCAACACCTCCAAACACGCAAGTAACCGCCTTTTCACTGAACTTTTACAGCACTACATATAATGACTTGTGGTTTCCTCTTTCTTTGTTGCACATCAGTGTATTTTAATACGTGATCTCTTCTCGTAGGGGTTAATTGCTTTTTTTAATTTATTGTTATAAATAAGATGTTTACCATTAAACAGAGCCACTATCAAACAAAATTACCGCAATATGTCATATTAACTGTATTAAAATTTTCAGCCAGGAGTGAATATGGCCTTTTTATTTACAAAGCTATATATTTTTTCTGTCGTCTGCTTTCTAGTCTCGAAACAAAATGAACAGTTTTAACAACCTTTTGTTATTTGAATAAATCTATTTCTCGGAAAACAAACTTGATCCTCTTTCTAAAATATTTCATTTTAAGGCTTTTGTTCGTTTTTTTATTGTTGTTCTTTTAAATTTTCAACTGAAACAAAAGATTAGAAACATCTGTTTTATGAATAGTTCCTCATTTTTGATATCCCATATTAATTTGCATAACCGCCTTTTACATGTACAAAATTCAGCCTTAATTTCTATCTGACACCCAGACGTTTTTGGTTCCCAAACTGAGAAACGTAAACAGGTTTCCTTTTTGCCTTTTAATGTACTTGCATGCATAGTACGAATTCTGGTATAGGATCAAATTTATGCTAGTATCATGTCTTGCAAGTGCGAAATGCAAAACTTTTTATTACTTTCATTGGTTTTAAAAGGCTAAAAAGGGTGGGGGAAAGACAAACGACACTAATAGTTGGAGTATTTTATGTGGCAGTTGAGTTCAATAGACCGTCCCTTGCAGGGCTTTTTCCAGCTTTTGACTAGGAACAGCTAGTTGAAATCCGTTAACAGGGCTTAAAAGAACGCCTAATCAGTAAAGTTGCCAAGTTTGAAAGTGATTTGTTGAAAACTAACGGAGATTTGCATAACGCGAAGTCGCAGAATATTACAGACATTTGTATGGTGAGGGGCAAGTTCGTGCCCCCCACCGTACAAACGGCTGTGAAATTTTGCGACGTTGAGGAGCAATTATCTCCGCTCTCTTTGGACGTTTCCCCTCGATCGGTAAATTGGTAAGCTAT
The DNA here is from genome assembly GCA_942486035.1 of Porites lobata. Classification (NCBI taxonomy): domain Eukaryota; kingdom Metazoa; phylum Cnidaria; class Anthozoa; order Scleractinia; family Poritidae; genus Porites; species Porites lobata. Next base: position 942,009 of record CALNXK010000179.1, on the reverse strand, counting down.
CGTTTTTAAGGTCCAGTCCTCGGCAGATTCGATGGATATTCGCTTGCCGTTGAAAGTTGTAAAGTTGAAAAAAAAGTTGAAAAAAAAGGTCTATTTAATACTAAAAGTAAAAATTCTGCAGATTCATCGGCTTGTTCTTGTGTGGATCTTGTACTCACTAACCAACTCAGGCTATCCAGGGAAAGGCATTTATGAGGGCTGTTTATGATACTGATCATTGCAATAAAGCCTCCCGAGGAGTAATTTCCTGTGTTACTTTTTATTGTGGTGTGCAGTTTGATTTTGACTCTAGACCTTCTGTGGATTAAGTCTAAAGTGTGTCTACTTGGAGAGGCCAGTATTTCATCATAGCTATAATGTTTAATACCTTTATCGTCCTGTGATGCTGTTTCTGTTTGTTAACAAAGGTTTCATTTGAGTCGGTGGATGCTACTGTTTTACTTGCAACCAGTTTAAGGAAAATCATTATAGAGAAGCTTAGTTGCGCTGTTGTGTTTGTTTGGTCGAAGATTGTTTACCTTTGTGTCTAAACGAACTCTAATTTACGTACAAAGAAGTCATTACTCGATCGCTAGGACAGGTCAGTGCAATAATATTGACAAAGGTGAATAGGACTGTTGTTGTTGACAGTGACTTAGTTTCGACAACCTGTGCGGTAGTCATGTTCAGAGTCAAAGTGAGTTGTATCACGTCAGTTGATGGTATTATACTCTGCAGACGTGATACAACTCACTTTCACTCTGAAGATGACTACCGTACAGGTTGTCAAAACGTCAGTCACTGTCAACAACAACAGTCCCATTCAGGACTCCTGGGTTCAAACCTTTCACAACTGTTAACAAAACTGAGGCAAGCAGGTTCATTTTTGGCGTGACGTTTTAATTTTACTCCCTTTTTTCTTTTTTTCCCTTTTCTTTCACTATCGTTTTGTCCAGTCTGTCACTATTTTGTCACGCGTGTCAAAATGAAGAGCAAACACAATCCGCTGGACAAAAGTAACGGAGGCTCTGAGGACGAGATTGATTCCGGGAGACCTGCTCAATGCTCAATATATCCTGTCAATCACCAGCAGTCTCGTTTTGACTGAGATAAGCCCGTATCAAACGTCGTGCTACTGCCGTGCCGATCTAAATTGATCGAAAAAAATTCTACTTTAACTCGGCAGGAGCGCGACGTTTGAAACTGAATCGTGCTACTGCCGTGTAGCACGGACTGCCGTGTAGCACGCGCTACACGGCAGTAGCTCGACTTGGTTTTAAACGTCGCGCTGCTGCCGTGCCGAACTTAATTAATAAAATAAATACATTAGGAATCATTTAAAAGTTTACTAAACCGTTTCTTTATTTTTGTGTTTTGTTTTGGGTAACAGCCGTTCTATTCAACTGAATTAAATTCGACGTCTGAAACCAAGTCGTGCTGGTGTCGTGCTGCAGTCGAGCTACAGTCGAGCCAGCTTAGCATGGTAGTAGCACCACTTTTGAAACAGGCCAATTAGCCCATAACTGTTATGTGGCTAGTTAGTTCAAATGGACTGGGCGCTTCGCGCTGTTCCATTTGAGTCGCATGAGAAAATATGAACTCAGCCCATTTTTTTTCATGTTTTGTCAGATGCATGCAGTAGCAGGTCCACAGCAGTAAAAGTGTTTTCTTGCGTTACCCCTTTCTTAATTGTTTACCTTTCGAGTGGTGTGTGTTCACAGCCTACAATGGTGGTTTCAAGACTTTCAATGCTTGCTACAAATATCAGTTTTAACAAGGTCTAATTTCACGACCCCTGAGGAACCCCTTTCTTTTCTGTAATTGGGTTCAAGTTTCATGATAGGGAAGCCACAAGGGTTTAAGTTGACGAGATACTAGGGCTTTTCTTGAGGATATCAGATTTTTATACGGTGCTGCTGTTATTAAAATCGTAATTTTCCAGTTCATAACTTACATCGTACCCAGTATGTTACATAAGTAACTGTTTAAACAGTTGTTTAAATTAAAAGTTTGCTTTGGACACAGTCAGCCCCAAAACGGATTAAAACGTTCAAGTGCGATGTTTTAAATCATTAGAAAGAGTTTATAAAAAGAATGAGTTCAAATGTGTTCAGCAGCTGCATAAGACTTCAAGAAATGGTCGGCTTCATAAGGTACGCTCTTTTTAATTCACAGCGGCGGAACGTACAATGAGTAATGTCCGTGCAAAACAATAGTTGCGTAACTAAGAACTGAGCAGTGTTTACATTTTAAAGAAACCAAGTAAAGTGTTCATGTGTAATAAAACGCAACCAATTCAATGTACTGCTAATAACTTTGGCATCGATATCACTGCATCAGAAGCCTTGCATAGTTTAAGATTCCTGGTCGCCATTCAGCATATTTAATACCTCACATGGGAATGAAGGTAAGAGATTAAAAGAGTCCGGGAAAGTAATTACTGTTTTGGCCGTTTCAAGAAGCTGGTTACACAAAGTGTACAGAACAAACGTCGAAGTTCATAGACATGAAGCATACTAATTTGAATTATTTACCAACCGTTGACTTTTATAAATGTGTGTTTCCTGGAAAGAATCAAAAAGGAAACAACAAGACACCTTTTAGGTAAAACTGACGGCAACATATCAGGTTGTAGAGAAAGATTTTTAATTTAAATTCGTTGTGAAAGAGCCAAATACTGTGTACACACATGTAAACTGAGTGCGCGCCGTTCCAACGACAGCATCAGTCAGTGATATTCAACAACTTGAAACGCAAAAGTTGTTTTAATAGCGAATTAAAGTTACGATGAAATAGGTTTAGAGGGAAAACCTTCGATGATCTTGAGGGTTTCGATACAGTTTTTCAAAGGCCATACTGATATTTTTTAATCGCCTTAAAAGTGGTTTTTTCCTTGTCCGATCGTTAAAAATTTTCACCAGCGATTGACTATAGATTGAAATTTGTGAAAATGTAGTTTTAAGTAAAATCGATATTACTATGACAACAACAAACAAAAAAAACATTGAAATTGGTAAAAGCCGAATTTTGTGTGATCTAGACCAGCTACTGAAAATCAAACACTAGGAACTGAAAGTTTGGTGTTCAACAAAAGATCTCCGTAAGAAGTAAAAAATTCTGTATGTTTGAATTCGACTAAAACGGAAATATATTCCCGACCTTAAATTTTCAATAGCCGTGATAGATTATTTAATAAAAACGTTATAAATGACTCAGATTATTTCTAAGTACCGTTAGAATGCTGCTTAATGTCATATTTTGATGCTAGGAAATTTTGATGTATTTTCGTTCTTGCAATCTTGAAAAATAACCCGTTTTCTCACCACCTGTGTAAGTGCAACTTCATTCAAAATTTGGACTTTTAGCGCTTTTTTGTTTATCTCTGAAACGACTCGAACGAATTTTTTTAAAATCTCTTCACATAATCTTCATAATGTATATAATAATGTCTGAAACTTTCATTAAGATTGATTCACTGCAACACCTTGAAATTTCAAGACAAACCTATGCTACTTACCGGTCAAAAATCTGCGTTACAACATTCACTGTTTTGACGTTATGCTAATTTTTCCAAAATAATGCGCAATATACATACCTCCATGATTTTCTTTTTAAAGTTTGAATTTATCGCATCTTTTGAATGTAAAACATTGACAATACTCACACTGAAATGTACTAGTGACGGATATATGTATTGTCCGCATCAATTTGGAAAAATTAGCATAACTTCAAAACAGTGTGGGATAGTGAATCATTCTCAATGAAAGTTTCAGACATTCTTATAATTATCTCAATGGAATAACTGCCTGAAGTCCAATTATGTTGCTTGCAACGCAAAATTAAGTAGAATCGAGTCACTTTAGAGTTGCAAACCCTTTTCCGGCCATAGTTCTGGGTTTTGCCTGATATTTCAATGTCACATAGTAGCCTGTCATCACTCTACCATGCCTTAGAGCACATGCAAAGAACTTGAGGTTGTTTATACCGAGAAAAGTCCTTTTTTACCAAATGAGCTCGCCAACAAAGAGCATGCATGTATGAGAGAATCGTGAGAGACATTTCACTGACCTTTAAGGTGGCTGAACACAGTTTTGGGAGTTTGGGAGTGTATTCATTTGCCAAATCATGGCAAGAGAAAGGTTGCAGCTCACAAGGTGAAACTTAGCAAGTGAAAAATATACTGATGAAAGATTTTGATTGACAGGTAAAATTTGACGTTTTCATGGCAACATGAACGATTGAATACAACCTTAAAATTTCACTTTTGCTCAGTTTACATAAAATTGGCTCATTAGATTTTCCTATAAACTTGCACACAGCTTACTATAGTTAATCATTACTATTTGAAACTTATTGGACCAAATTTTAACAGACGCGTTTTTAGATAATCAATAATATGATCGCACTGTAATTATTAAATGTGTCACAAAATTCGTCTGTTCAACTTCCATTTTAAATTTATCATCATTTAAAATACGATATAAGTAAAAATTCTGCCAAATATCAGAAAATTTTAATGAGTAGATTTTGAGAAATCGCCTGTGTACCAATACTTTTTGGCCGCCATGTTTGTTTGTCTAATTTCAAACACGCGCCGTCAAGCAAGTTACCGCTGACCACCGACAAAACTGTGTTCAGCCACCTTAACGAATTTTTATGATTTCTGTGAAATTTATACATGGATTTTTGAAAACCGGGTTAGCAAATATATCCACTAATTCTACTAGCCGGCAATTTAAAACAAGAAAACTCGTTCAAAAGCCGATTAAAAGCGTTTATATGACGCCGGGCAGGAAGTTAATGGTCCCCAGAAGCATTCCAACGAGTCCAAATTCAGGAAAATGACGCAAATTTTAGAACATTTATTCAGTAATCTGACTTCGCAAAGTTTCAAACCGGTGTCATTTCAGTCTAGAAAATTTTAAGTTGAGTGAACTGCAGCGAGAGAGTGCCTGGTTAAGGTTTACATAACAACTTAAATAGCTAGCAAAACACAACTTTTTTCGCGGTCCGTTAAACAACAGGATATGGCATGGACTAGACAACAAACTAAATGAAACACAGTGCACAAATTATCACCGTCTTATCTGCTAAAATCGGCCTATGGTTCAATGCTAATAGGGCCCGCTGAAACTAGACCTAGATCCAATTTTCCTAAGTCGAGAGTTGCTTTTACAAGGTACAATCAGCTAAGCTAAACACGGACGAAACAGTATTAATGGCTGGCACAGAATATTTAGGCCAAACCGCAGTTCAACAACGCGATCACATACCTGTCAACACCATAAGGAAATCAAACAATCACACACTTTCGCGGCACTGATAAGGTTATTCACAACGACGCATAATCTTCTCACTTTCAACATAAGCGAAATATCATCGACTAACTCACAAAAATCCAGCCTACTGGCAAACAAACTCCTCTGGACTTTTCTCTAACACTCGTCTTATTCAAGTTCCCGGATGTAAAGTCACACGGTCGGCGGATCACCTTTGCCTTGTTTTCACACCAGAAAAAAACGAAGTTTTGGCCTGGGTCAAAGTTCACTGGCAATTTTGCTCTCACCTAATTCATTTGACTCCTAAGAGCCTGTTCCCGAGGCCAAAGACTTAGTGGTCACCTTAGAAAAGCGAATAATATCGTACCTCTCTGTCTCAGCCCGGATCAGGGTGATTGATCCGTTTAGCCAAATCAAACGAGAATATAATACGATATTGGACGATGCAGACTCTGCGAATCATAATAACTTTGTCCCTTCTCAGAGCTTTACATGATGCTCTCCGGGAAACGTTTCTCAAGGTGACCAATATATAAAACAAAACTGCGAAACGGCACCGAAACCAGCTTGAGGCGCGCGCTGATTTCAAATAACTGTCACTTGTGTTAAAGAACTCCGCTGAATTAAGGAATGGGTCCTCGTTACATGTGGGGTTTTATGACTTGACCTTGTTTTTTCCAGTATCTTCCTTTATTTTAATCTTAGACCGCTGTGTTTAAGACCAAAACCGCTATGGAACTTAAACACTCCTTTTTTTAGATCACGTGACCAGCCACGCCCATAATTATGCAAAATTTGGACTTTGCAGATTACACCAGTTTACTGAATGTGACCACAATGGGTTTTCCTTCCATAATATTTCATTTACTGTCAAATAAGCTAAATTAATCGGGGATTTGTGAAATGATCCATTCCTTCGTAATTATTACATATTTTTCTCTCGTCCCAGTCCCCCTCTCAACAAGAAACGTTACAGTTTACAAAACGTAGATAATTTAAGAAAACCCCGATTAATTCCATAAACTTTGTGTCAATAGTCATTGACGAAAAGTGAATTAAATTACAAGTGATATTTATAAAGTGGTGTAAATTTGGATTGAAATAAAAAGTCAAAAATGGGTGTGGCAAGTCACATGACACAGATAATACATTAGTAATAATAAAAAATGAATGCTTATGGGGAGTAGATATTGAATTTAAAATATTAATGCGAAAGGTAAAATCCCTACTAAAACAGACCACCCCCCTCCAAATTTGCAGTGCCCCATTCCTTAATTCACCGGAGAAGGAATTGTGGGTAGGGAAAAAAATCAGGAGGGGAGGGGGAGGTTAAGATAGTAATTCTGTCTACATCCACTTCTACACAAATCCCTAACCACAAAACAATCCAAAAAAAAAAAACAAAAAAAAAACGACATGAGCAAGCAACACAGTAAACTCATGTCAAGCTATTAGACAGGGGAAGTTGAGAAAAATTACAAAATGTTTGCTAACCTGGTTTTCATAACTCCAGGTAGATATACATTATGAAGATTATGTGAAGAGATTTTAAAAAAATTCGTTCGAGTCGTTTCGGAGATATACAAAAAGGCGCTGGAAGTCCAAATTTTGAATGAAGTTGCACTTACACAGGTAGTGAAACGGGTTAGTTTTTAAGATCGCAAGAACGAAAATACACCAAAATTTCGTAGCAGCGAAATACGATATTAAGCAACATTCTGACGCTACTTAAGGATTATTTGGGTCATTTATAACGTTTTTATTACATAATCTATTACGGCTATTGAAAATTTAAGGTTTGAAACATATTTTCGTTTTAGTCGAATTCAAACATGCAGAATTTTTCACTTCTCACGGAGATTATTTGCTAAACATCAAACTTTAAGTTCCTAGAGTTGGATTTTCAGCAGCTGGTCTCTGATCTAGATCGCGCAAAATTAGGCATTTATCAATTTCAAAGTTTTTTTGTTTATTGTTGTCATAGTAATATCGATTTCACTAAAACCCACATTTTGACAAATTTCAATCTATAGTCAATCACTGGTGAAAATTTTATAGCGATCAGACAAGGATAAAATCACTTTTAAAGCGATTGAAAAATATCGGTATGGCCTCTGAAAAACTATATCGAAACACCTTGAATAAGGTATCCCTTGATAAAACATAAAAAGATATATTTAATTCGACTGAATGAAAGCTAAAGAATAATTTCCGGAGTTGCCAAGTAATGTATTTGCGCGTGAGTTTTCCTTTTGAATTGTCGGTAAATCACTCGTGAAAACATCAGTTTCCAACCCTTCATTACATATAACACGCGCTTTAACTTGGAAACTTTTGAAAAAGTTAATTGTAGTTCAAAAAATTTCCTTATTTTAACTTAAAGTAAACCGAAGAAGACATCCTTTCACAAACAGAGAGCAAATGGTGCCAAGAGAATAGCAGAAGTAGGTCGGTTATCTCACAAAGAACGAATGCGGCAAGACTATTCATATGGCAAAAAACTTTGTGTCTCAGTTTTTTTCTTGCTATCAACAGCATCTTCAATTTTGCCCTTCTTTCTTCCTTTTTTAATTTCATGACAGTTTAAATTCTTAAACTCTCTCGTAATTAAATCGTTTTTCATTTTTTGTAAGTTAGCTCGAAAAATAGAGGATATTACATGGCCGCTTGGGGATACGAATTTTATCTTCGAGTGCTGAAAGCGATACTTTCAGCACTCGAAGATAAAATTCGTATCCCCAAGCGGCCATGCAATGTTCTGTTTATTTTATAGATACTGATGAAATTCCTACATAAAACACAACTTTTTAAATTCATTTTCGAAACAGCAAAATAGTAAAAGAAAAAGAATGGCTAATCATGTTAGTAACCATGGCGACACCAATATCCTCACATGAGATAATTAAAATAGTATCTTCACTGCGCGCGATGAAGATATGATTTTTTAGTAAAAGGAAACATCCTGATATTCATCACTATCGAATCGGATATAATAAAATGGATTTAATTATAATTATATAGTCACATTTATTGCTATTGCAATTTTACTAATTTTGACTATTTTATTTTATCATTCTGTTGCATTAACATTTAGATACCTAAAAATTTTCAAATAAAGCGTAACTGGAAAAAGGAGAATTGAATCGATTAGACATAAAAACTAGTTCATACGCAGTTTTCAGGTGGACATTCAATAGATACATTTCATGCATTCTTTGATTTGATTAATAAGTGAATTTAAAGGGAAGAAAATTTTACCAAACCAAATTTAGCATTCAAAACCATTTTCAAATTTTGCAGGGGGTTAAAACCTTCTTTGTCATGTCGTGTCTGACAGAGGTAATGAGATTAAAAGCGGGTAAAAGAACCGTAACTTTTATTGAGGGGAGCAAAAAGTTATTTAAAGGCAATTAAATACAGTTCCATTATACCAACATGGCATTTTGAACCGTTTATTAAAGCCCTTTTTACAGGATAATATAATCAGTTTATCTTTTAATTTAAATTTACAAAAAAGAGCTAAATATTTTAAATCGATCTATCATTGGTCTCCACCTTTCGTAGCTATTTTTAAGAACATTAGAGAAAAATTAATGTCCTGTAATTAGTTTTACGAATCGACCACCTGCCATCAGGGAAACTGGAGGAGGCGTACAGCCAATAAGAAACTCGTCTGGTTTTCAGACTGTTAATAGATTCTTCATATAAGATATTTAAGGATAATAGACAAGCAATTTTGTTAGACTGAGTATTTATATTTTATCAAGAACAGAGTTGAACAAGTAATGGTTACAGGAGGTATGCGTAGTTACGTTTCGTTTTTAACCCGCAACAAAACTCAATTTTTAGCGTATGTTAGCTTGTGTTATGCGAAATTTGAGTCCATGGATGGAATCCTGAAGTGTGATTGTGCATGATGCATAAAGATCTTTTCTTAAAAGACACCATCGAACGGCGCTGTAATTTTTCCCGTTGTAGACTTGTAGAATTTTTTCAGTTTTCACAAACTTACGGCTTTGCAAACTTTATTAGCCATAGCTATAGGTTCAATTTTTTCTTTTAAATGCTTTAAACGGAGCCATGCTTTCTAAAATACTCCTCCATAACTGACTGGTGTTTTTCCGCATCATTTTTTTTCCACAAGCCAAGCATCATTTTATCGTCATTTTTCTCTTGGAGTCATTCATACGGCGTAGCTTAAATCACTTGTGCTGAGGCACAGTGAGAACCATGATAAAATGTGGCGGAGATTATCATCAGGGATTGCAAAGCCTCGTAAAGTAAAACATTCTCTCTTTAATTTCGTCGACTTGACTCGCAGAACTCAACCGACTGAAAGCGAACATCGGTCCAGAGTGAAGCAATTTATCCCATGTTATTTGTGTGAGAAACAGCATGCTTACGGTGGTAAATAGTTCAATCTTTGTGTGAAAAGAATTGTAGAAAATGTCTCAAATTACCGTATGAATATGACGTTGATGATAGTTAAGCAATATTCTTATTTGGCCTTGCTTTAATTTGTAGTGCTGTGATTGCATTATAATGTTGTTGCTAAATATCAAAACGGCTTCACATCAGAGTTGAATAGGAGCTGATAGGAGGAAAGGCATATACCAAAGGGAAATGTTTGTTCCATGCCACCCCCATTACAAAGTATAGAAAAGTATCTAATAGACGGCTTTACTATTAAAAGACGTTTTTAGTCTGGCACCATGTACCAGAAATGGTGTTAATTTCAGTGTTGATCAGTACATCTAAGTACAGGTTACGTTTGAACGATTCAATCTATGGTTACTTGGTTTCGTTTTTATTATAGGGTATTTTGTGAAAAAAGGGTTTAATTAAGTTGTGTTTCTTTCCTTGAAATATTAATGTTTTCATTCTAAAGCAGAGTGGGAGTTCACCACCTTTTATCTCCTTAAGACATACGCGCCATAATCCACAGTTGAATTTTCTAAAGTCTGAAATTTGCGTTATTATGAGAAGCCAAAATTGAACCGGCTACTAGGATTTATGAGTTCTTTAAACGCTTATTAGCAAGATTTCTTTTTATAACTAAATTTATATGTTAATGAGGCAAAATAGAAATAAAGACAGACCTATATTTAAGACTTAAAACACTATTGATAACTAATCAATTAAGCCATTTTTACGATAACCTTATTTTTCTTTGACGTGTTTGCTTTCCTATTCAAATTTATTCATTTCGGTATTTTGTTCTTTCAGATTTGAAATAACGAGAGCAAACAACCATGAACCAGGAAAATATTTCTCTTCCTCCAAGTGAAAACGTCACGGCCTTATCTTCATTTGATATCTCAACAAAAGTAGTAATGAGTGTCGCCTATGGTATTATCTTCCCAGCCGCGTTGCTAGGCAACGCCTCGATAATCTACCTTGTCTTCAAGATGCCTTCGATGCGTTCATTAACGAACATGCTTCTAGTAAATATGTGCGTGGCAAATTTACTGGTGACTTTGTTTGCAATGCCCTATTCTACACTGCACCTTTACATTCAGTATAATTGGCTTCCTGGTAACCTTGGCAACGTGACGTGCAAGCTGACACATTTTTTGTACGCTCTTTCAATCGCGGCGTCAATTTTTGCGTTGCTATTGATTTCGCTGGATCGTTATTACGCAGTCCTACACCCTTTTCAGCGGCGTCCTCTTCTGTTGCGGAGCAGGCGACTTGCATCAATAATCATTTGGTTTTTCTCTTTCGTATGCATGACTCCTTATCTGTTTCAATTCAGAGTTATAGAGTACCGTTCCTATTTCTTCTGCATGGTAAACTGGTCACCGCTGGACACTGTTGTTGCTTCGCGGACATACTATATCACAGTATTTGTGCTTCTCTACTCACTTCCTCTGCTAATAATTGGTTTAGCCTATAGCTTGATTGGGAAACATCTTTGGCAGCGCAAGATACCTGGTCAACAGACTCTGTCAAACAAGCGCGTGGCACAGCGCTCCAAATGTAAAGTAGTCCGCATGCTTATCATTGTTGTTGTTGTGTTTGCACTTTGCTGGATTCCAGCCCATCTTATGCACTTTTTGTCCTATTTCCAAAGAGAAAAGTACTTTTCGCTTCATCCTTTAGTTCTGTTGATGGCATTCTGGTTGTGTCACGCCAACAGTGCAATATCGCCTTGGCTATTTCTAGTCATGCACCATAACTTTAGACAGGGGATTCGGAGACTCATTAAAGGGCGTTATTTCCAGTACAGTCCCCAGCAATCATCCGCTTCCACGCAATGTACCCGCGGACACAGTTTGGTGGAGCGCCAAGGAACGTTGAAGACTAACCGAAGAAATATTTCGGGAAAAAAGCGAACGGTACTATGATTTGTAGGAATTCAGTTGAAATGACTTATGATGGCCAAGTTGCTCTTGAACTCCATAACAAAGATTGGTCTTGTCATTTATTGATCACTTTATTCGTTCAGAAGGCTAGCGTTCCTCTTTTCCTGTAATGCTCGAAGTAAAAACCTGTTCTTTTGGAGTATAAACTGCCTAATAAGCTGCCACTATAGCATCATATTCCCGAGGGTACTAGCCAGGGCTAAAAGCTATATCTTTTGATAACATGATAAAGTTGTTTTTCAATTTATGGTTACTTACAAGCCAACAAACTCTAGCTTAGTTTGATAGTGCTTGGCAGTGCATTTTTTAAAACAACTTTTGATTGATATCTGTCGAGTTTATTTTCAAGAGTATACGCTATGCGCTACTACGCTAATACGATATTTTTTTTCGGGCGAGGCAGGGCTTAGCTCTTGATGTTGATATCGAAAAATTATAAATTTGATGAAACCCAAGAAACTGTAAAATAGCTTTTTGTTCAATGGGCTTCAGGATGCCGCAGGTGAGAGACAGTCCGTTTTATGAAAATCCAAGGAACAGTCTTTCAGTCAGTGCGAGAGTATTAGGGCAGAAATGTAAATACAATGTGGAAAAGGATAGACCATAGATATATAGCAAAGTAAACGTCCATGAACGACTTATCTGGCAAAAAGGTGAACTCGTCAAAAAAATAAACCCTTTTTTATTTTCAACACTTATATCAAGGGTGCTTGCTTAATAAACAGTAAAAAAAAATCTTTTTTTTTCATTTTGCTTCTTCATTACCATATGTATCATCAAGATTGTCACTATCGCGATCATACTCGCCATCAGCGTTGTCTCCATCAACCTCACAATCGGCATTGTTATAACAACTGGTTTCTTCAGAGCCTGGACCGTAGTTACGATGACGTCTATGCGTTGCCTGTTCTTCATTTCCCGGTGGTGTTTTTTCCTCAATTGGTTCATCGTATAGGACCTGTATACAGTGGGGCTGATGCTGAAGGTCCATAAACTCCCATCCGAAGTGTGCCCCACCTGGAAGCCTCTTATTTATTTTCTTGAAGTAAATAAATTTATACTTAGGGCCATGGTCCTGCCAGTTTGACCAGATTTTGTCCAAAAAGGCGTGGTGACACCAAAATTCAGGTGCAAGAGCAGATGAGTCCTCGGACATGGTTCCTCCAACGGCATTATGCAAGTCATTGTGCATGTAGTCTCTCACACCAGATTCAAATTTGTTAAATTGGTTCCAAGGAATTTTATTAAGGTCGTTGACGTACCATTCCCCTGGTAAAAACATTTTTCGATCAAATTCTCGGGACAGACAATCATGACCATGCCAGACAGGAAGATACCATTTTCCAACACTGAAGGGCCCACTTCTAACGCAGCCTGATCCAGAGTTGCCGTCGCCACCAAAGCCGTGAGGTCCTGGATTCCAAATATCCCGTTTATCTGTATGACGCCACAGTCGTTTGCGTGACACTGCTCGTGCCCAGTTCCAATAAGGTACAGTCACGCGACAGTCAACGTGACGCAGCAGATTTTCGAATATAGAAATGTACCAGCGATGCCAAGGAAAGAAAAGATTTTTCTCGTGAATGATATCAAAAAACTTGAAATGAAATCTGGTAATAATATCGTAGGTCCTCTTATAAGGGTGTTGCATTGACACTACTTTGAGGGCCCTTACAAAACGACGTCGCTCTTCAAGAGGCATTTCTATGAAGTCCTTTCGTATTCTGTGGCAATCAGAGGGCTTTCCATCTTTACAGTAGCAAAGGCGGTTGCATTCATCGTATATTATTCCAGAACCTGAACAGCTGTGATTAAATCCTGAAAAGGAAAATAAAGGATTTGTTGTATTTCTTTTCATTTTCATTATGTCACTATTCGTATGTATGAAAATGAAGGATTGAACCCAGGAATCATTTCATGAGAATGCGGAATTTATGATCGTCCGGGTGAGAGTAGCCCTGGATAGAAATGTTGTTGAAAGTGACTGACGTTTCGACTACTTGTGCGTTAGTCATCTTCAGAGTCAAATTGAGCTCTATCACTTCTGATCATTTTAATGGTTTTAATCTCTGTTTATTGACCTGATTGGTCAGTTAAGTCGCATTGTGATGACTTGTCTGTCAGTCAAACCGTGATGTACAATCAGAATGCTGAACACCATTTACTGACGAAACTGCTTAACTGGCTTAACGGACAGACGACCAATAACATCTCGACTTAATTGACCAATCAGGTCAATGACCAGAGTTTGGTGTCTTCAAATGACGTGATACAATTCACTTTGACTCTGAAGATGAATGTCATCAACCGGTCCTATTTCAGATCAGTACTATACTCATCGGGACGATCATATTCCACCTTGTTATAGTTAAGTATAGAAATATTACACTAACGTTTTGGTTGTCCAGTCATCCATAAATCCTTCCACTTGTCGCTGAGCTTCCTAATACATCCTTCCAGCCATCGGTTCTTCATTTTTACCTCAACCGGTTTTTGCCTTCTAATGTTCATTCGTTTGATACATGTATGCTCAACTCACCTGTTCCTCTAAACGCGTAAGAGAGCTTGGAAACATCAGCAAAGCAGCCAATCCGGAATGTCCTTTGATTGCTGCTTATCACGTGCTTGCCAACTGCCAAAATGAATACTCTGACTCCTTTGTCTTCCAGTGACTTGATAGGATGAGATGCCAATACTTTTGAAGTAAGAGAACTACTCTCTACTATGACAAATAAGATTCGATCGACCTTGGGCTTGTGTCTTTCTGGTTCGGAATACAATCTTGTTTTTAAGAAATGGAACAAACGGTTTAAAGATGCTCTCTGGCCCGGTACATATCTGTGGATGAAGAAATACCCAGCAAAATATATATAACCATGTACAGTTGTATATTTTATATTACTTCTTAGCGGGGTCTGTTATAAATGATTCGTGTCTCGCGTAAATCGCTGCCGGCATGAGTGTGTCTCGCCTCTTGAAATTTTTAGATGGTCAGCTTTCCAGAAGGCTAAAGTGACGCACAACCGAATGCAAATAACCAAGTTTTGATTGAAAAAGAAACAATACAGAACCTAAATGAAAGACCCCGGGAAGGCCTCTTTTCTAATGCAGGGGGGTACGTGAGCTGGAGAAAGATAAACCACCGCTTTTCTCTAGGTGCAGTCCAACCCCGTTTAACGGACACTCGCTTAATAAGGACACTTCACTATTACGGACAGTTTGCTTTGTACCTGGGGAAAGAAGAGCCCTTACTTTTTTCAAAATTGAACCCGATTAATAAGGGCACCCCGGTCACTTTCTATGGCCCCCCTCAGTGTCCGTATTAACGGGGTTGACTGTACTCTGAAGACAGTATAACAAAATGAAACAAAATGAGAGGACTGGTTGAAAACCAAAAGAGTCTTCATTGGATTCGAAGACGGGCCCTTATTAGAATAGGGGCGCTTATAAGGAAAAATACCGTTGAAAGTAGCGCTTGCTAGAAAGGCGGAGGTTAGACAGGGTCGTTAAATTGAATTGTTATAGTTTATTTTATTCAAAGAGGTATTGTCGTTATTAGTTACAAAAGCCAGGTTTCCTGTACCATGAGACTGAGTGTTTACCTGAGCGATGAGATGGCGTTCAAAGTGCACTTCATGTTCATGTATTGGTTCCAACGAAAAACAAGGCGCGGAGTTGACGAATAAGTTACCATGGCGACCCTTGTTCCTGAAGGAGACACGCTGAATTCTTGTACAAGTTTTTGTGCAAAGGTTTTGAGTAATAAGAAATTCCTGGCTCCAACAGTGCTAGTGCTTGGTATTGCTAATGAGAGTTGTATTCGAGGAGGTAAACCAGACGCTGCAAAATAGAAAGGGAGGTCTCTCAGGAAATTTAAGTTCAGTTATATGAAGTTGGATTGGTTGGGCGGAGAGGGTATTTGTCAACAACAAGAATTTGAAACATTTTTGTCTCCATACTACTGAAGGTCTTTAACCACCATTTCAGATAATCAGCTAATCAATCAATGGACGCCAAAAAGAATGACCGCAATAAGCATGAGCAAAAGAAAAGTCCGCTGACCAGCACTCCACTCTCTTCTAGGCCCCATTCCCTCTTGTTTTCTCTCTTGTTTTCTCCGTCTAAGAGTATTTTATTTTACGCCAGTACTGATTGACATCAATCTGGCAAATATAGAAAGCTGTTGGTAAGCTCTGCGATTTTTATCATTTAGAATGGAAAGCAATGCCAACCTCGCACACTTCACAATCTTTGCATCAATGCAACGCGCGCGAGTAATGCATGAGAACCGTTTATAGCCCGATCTCAAGAGTAAATTTACCTTTATTCACCTTGATTGTACGCAAAGGCAAATTTTCTGAAACATTGATCATGCGATCTTGGACATGGGTTAAAAAGAGAAAAAAATTCGTCACCTGAAACGTAACGGAAACAAGAAAGAACGGACGGAAATGTGATAACAGAAATGTGGCGGAAACATGATCGTTCGTTTCCGTCGCGGAAACATGACGGAAACGCGTCCCGTCCATGGAAAACTAGATCACCATGTTTCCGCAGGGCGGAAACGTGACGGATATAAGCAACTTCCCGTTTCCGTCGAGTTTACAAAATACGGAAACACGTTATTTCGTCCTGTGTCTATCCATCCATCAACTGATCGATCAATCAGTATTAATCAATGTTATTATTCATTCAAAATATTTCTCCGTTTTTGATTGGCTAAAAGCACACGCATAATTCACCATAACCACCTACTGATAACCAAATTTGGAGGAATTTTACGATTAATCAACCGATGACGTCAAAAGTGAAGCACAGCTGCAGGTTAAAGCATCGTCAACCAAGAAAACCCGGGAACGAGGTTGAGTTGTTTTGGTTGTGAAAACAAAAATGGCGGACATTTCACTTGTTTCAAGAGTAAAAACCAGGCCAATTATGAATTATCTCATGCTTTCTCCGTATAGATACAAGATAGCTTCTGGGAGGGTGTTATCGGCCTCGGCAGATAAAACCCTCCTCGATCTCCGTTCGTTGCTCTTCAAATGATACTCAGCCTCTTTCATTATTTGTTAGTTAGTCAACCAATCAATTGAAAGAATCAAAGTAACCAGGAAAAGCAAGAAATCAATCAATCAAGCAAGCAATTAATCAGTTTTTCATTACAAGCCCATATAGTTACGCTCCAGTTAACTTGAACTTTTAACAATAAGGAAGAGAAATAGCGCGAATAAGCAAAATGAATTGATTTCTCCAGTCTGACAAAGTAGCCGAACTTTACTGTCTTTGCTGATCTACTCTCTCTTGACTAGTACTCAGTTTAAAGGTTCCTCTTCAGTTTAACTATTATGCTCTTGTTCTGTACCCACCATTATTTCGCTTGGCCGACTGGAAAAGACTGCTGGATAAATCTTCTATTGTAGATGTGATCCACTTTGTGGTCACGCCTGGCAAAAGACAATTTAAAGAACAATTGCATGAGTTAGTGCCCCTTGTCAAAACTGTTTATGAAACAGGTTTATGCTTGATGTCTTGTTTCATGTAACCAGTACAACAAAGCCCCTTCATTGGATCAACTTATTGGATGAATAAAGCATGCTAAAGGTAAAGCTTTTGGAACAGAAATCAAATAAATATTGTGTCAGTCTGTTAATTTTTGAAAGGTTAATTCGTAAAATCATTGTCGGATCAAGGCAATAAAAATATATAAATAATAATAATAATAATAATAATAATAATAATAATAATTTTTTTAAATTTAATTTTTTAAAGGTCAAAACTTTATTCATAGATAATAATAATAATAATAATAATAATAATAATAATAATAATGAATAAGCGGTGCCAACTTTTCTCACTTGCAGCCAATGGCTGAATTGCGGAGGAACCAGAGAGGTGAGATCGGACGTCAGCATGTAAAGGCGCACTCTTGCATCCACTTCAGTCCATGTTTTGATCACACCTCGCCCACCCAGATCGATGATGGCACAAGTCAGATAGACCATGACATCGGGGCCTACGTCCCCTACTCTTTTCAAACCGAGAAAGGAGTTTCACAGCTAGCATGATCTCACCAGTTTTTTAAAGACCTTGGTTGATGGTCCGGCCGGGGTTTGAACTCACGACCTCTCGCTCAGCAGACCGGCCCTCTTACAACTGAGCTAACCGGGCGGCGGCTAATAAACACTATCTTGTATCTATACGGAGAAAGCGTGCAATATCATAGTATAATAGCTTCAGAGTTGTGTTTATCTTAATAAACAACACTTGAGACGTATACTGAGATCGCGACGTTTTGACTGCTTACTGCTGGTCATCAGCAGGCAATAAGAGTGACTGTATGCACGACACTTAAAAAAGCATTTATTATTAAAGTTCGCTGTCCTTTAATTATAGTTACCCGGATGCTTTTCATCAGCGCCAACTCGAAATGACGTCAAGACGAGCCCTATCAGTACATAGCCCAAACTATGACATGAGTACATGATTGCCATATGGGGTCCAGTACTTTCCACTTAATCCATTCATCTCAGGAAAGTCTGCCATTTGCGTTTTCAGGCGTCATACCTAAATGTTAGCAATAACATTACTCAAAATTAGGCTTGACTCAAAATAATAAAGATATGTTTTGAAGGAGGTTGCTACAAATTTTCTTTCATTCTTGACACGATTTGACCCAAGTTTTCTTGTCTAGGTTTCACGATACATAACCAACAATTCGAACAATTTAAACGAGTCGCATTCATTGCGTCTCATTTAGCACTTAAAAAAAGAACACCTTTTAACCCAAATTCGGACTTGCATAGCCTTGAAACGAGCCCTTCAACAGCTTAATATCAACAACTGTCCCAGTTGTATTTATTGATTAAAATTCAGCTGAAAATCAATGATATGTAAAAATGGTTTGTGTACATAGTGCATTCCTCTACAGCACAAGAGTAGTCAACTCTAATTTTACTCAATGAAATCTTAATGTCTGCCTTGTTTCCTCAGAGAGTTTGTTAATCGTTATTCAGATTTAAAAATTTAAGTAAATTAAGGTAATTGTTCTTCTTACTGAGACGTTGTATTTTATCATGGCTGAGGTGAATGCACTTGACAACGATTCATTCCTAAAACCATTTAAATTATATGCTGTGTATATCAGAAGTCGAGCCATCGCTATTCATACGTATCTTTCTTGAAAAATTAAACTATGATCGTTATCGCGTTTAACTCTACGCATGTATCGGGTTTATACTTTGTAAGGAAGGCTGAAACGTTAGCAGAGGCGAGTATCAACGTTGGCTTCGGGTTGATTCTTGGTTAAATAATTCTACCCAAATTGGAAAGTGTGCGAAACCATTTGCTAATTTATAGAAGCATGGAGAGATTTGTGGGATTCAGCGGTTTTTAACACACTTTAGAGCCTTAAATTGCGCGGTTCGAAACAAAATGGCTAGAATACAGTTTTGGAGTTATGATTTTGTTATAGTTTCAATGGAAATTACAATGTCCTTGCTAGCCTATATGTTTGATGTAAGGAATCATAAAAACAAGACAGCTTCAAAGTAGACTTGCCTCAGTTCAGCTTAGATAAATGGCAATCAGTAAAATCCGTTTTGAGTGTGATACGTTCATGGAGTTGGTCACTGTAAAAACTGAAGAGTGGTGTTAAAACTCAATTCTCTAACTCAACTGTAATCCTTGTCAGCTTTTCATGTCAGCCAAAGAAAAGAATGAAACTAATGGAGAACAGATGGATGATTTTAAATGGGAATTCAGTTGTTGACATTGTACTTAATTAACACGAGCTCTTTATTGGCCTGGGACTAGATCTAATCTAATTGGGTGGGAAGGAGGATGCCATAGGAGCCTTTATAGTACGGCTGTGTTGGACTGGCCAGAAATTGCCTTGGGATGGGCAATCACCAAAAAGGAATAGATAAAAACTTAAATCACGTTTCAAGAGAACAAAATGGCCCCAATTACGCATCACGAAAAACAATAAGGGATCAGGACCCTCTGGCTAGATGGCTCCTATTTTGACAGGCCTGTAGATTTTCTGAGGATTTTCTGTTGC
This sequence comes from Porites lobata, assembly GCA_942486035.1. Lineage (NCBI taxonomy): Eukaryota > Metazoa > Cnidaria > Anthozoa > Scleractinia > Poritidae > Porites > Porites lobata. The sequence goes on along the minus strand of CALNXK010000179.1, from coordinate 922,327 downwards.
GCTAGAATAAAACTACACAATAAATGTTTTTACTAGTAGATTATACATTCTTTAACAATAAGCAATTACTGGATCCGGATTAAGTTGCTGAAAATATGGTGATTTGTTAGCAGTTACACCTTGTCTACACCCCAGGCAAAAGGAATCAAATTTTCTGAAAAATACTTAAAAATTACAATTTTTTGCTTGATGAGTTCAACAATTGTTTATTGTCTTTCATTGAAGTGGCAAAACAACACCATAAGATAAGAACTCTTCTCTGGAGTTCTTTTTTCTTCGGCTTCTACTATTCACCCAGGGATCATTCATTACAAACATTATGCATCACAATCAGATCCTTTTTTAATAGGCGGCTAGAGACCCTGCAGCAATCTCTTTTGAGCGTTTCAAGAGATTCCCTTCTAATTCGATTAATATATAATTGAGTTCAGAATGGGAATTACACAACTATTTTATTTACCTAAAAGAACATTCCATTATACGGTGAATTTTGAACATATAACTTAAATGATTTTTAAGATTAAAAGATTTGCTGTTCCTACTGTCAATTGGTGGACTGTTACTTGTATGCATATCTTTTTGTATTTTTTTTTTCACCGTTGTCACAGGCTTCCACAGAGTGTTTTCCGAAGACAGGGACCAAACTGAGCTGCCCTCTTTTGTTCGTTAATTCATATATGATGATTACAATGTACCGTATCCAAATGGTGTACTGGCTGCTTTAACATATATATCTTCGATTCTTTTCTTGCTTAGGGTTTTTGCTCTATTACTTGAGGATCTTTGCTTGCATATTGTGCTTGTCTGCCTAAGGTATAATAATAATAATCATATGTATGTATTTGGGACACCATAATAATCTTATATGAATTGATATCGAAGCGTTAGTCTGTTTCGCTAGACAAGAGTAAAGAAGGCTCTGGTGAAAAGATCGGACCACATGCAACCAATGTTTCGAGTGCCATCCGTTCTTTTGGTGAAGGTCTTATGCTTAAAACGTCAGCTCATTTGATCATGTCTTTATCAACTTAGTTAATAAAACCAACACAGTTTTGTTAAGAACATAAGCCTTAAACATTAAACATGGGAATTGCTTCTTTTTCACTTTACAAACCTGTTTCGAGCTGAATTTTGTAAATTTGACTATTTTATTTGGAAAAAGGCTAATTTTAAACAAATTGGTAACTTTCTGTAAACATTTGTTTCCGGATCACTTTCTGTTATTGACAGGCGATAGAGAAACGTGTGAATAATGTTGGAGGGGATATCTAAAGTGCGCAAAAAAATTGTACTCAAGTGGTCCGAACTCAAGGCTCTGGCCGGGAGTTTGTTAAGAAGTCGAGGAGCTAATTTTACCAGTCCTCTTTCAGGCACAGTAGTCATTTCCGTATAACTAGAATAGCTTACAGTTTAAATCTCACTACTGACTGCGCATGTGCGAGCTAAAGCGCTTCAAAAACTCTGTAGGATATTTTACATACTTGATCTAAATGGGAAAAACAACATGGCGGCCACAACTGTTAGAGGTGGCCATGGCGGTACAAGAAGGAATTCGGGTAGAAAAGGATGACTTCTGATATGAAACACATGAGAAAGATTTTTTTAGGAGAAATAAACGTATTTTTTTGGAAGGTAAGATATTTCAGTTGTGGCTTGGCGCGAAATTCGAGGCAGGATATGATTTTCTAGCGACAGCGATTTCGCGGCGCATTTTGTTGTAGAAAGGTGTACAGAAAATAGTCGTTAGGTGCCCCTAGTGCGTAGGGTGATAATAGAGCTTGAAGCTTCTTTTTTATAGGGACTGCTGTATATAAAGAGAATTAAAATATCTTGCTCACATCAGCGAATTTGCATGTTTTGTCTGAAATATCTAAATCTGTTCAATTTTCAAACAAAAATCTCTGCATGATGAACTGTTCAGGAGGGAAGAGTTGAAGCTAAAAATGCCTACCTTACCTGAAGCTTCATTTCCTGGAGTTTTGATCTGGGTTCAAAGAACGAATGGCGGGCTTAATGCTCGTTACGTTCAGCTTACGCTTCAAATCTCATTATTACCACTAACTGTTTTCTGGTATGCGTATAGTAGCAAGGAACTGAATAATTTCATTTGCTTGTTCAGTTTGTTTCTGTAAAAATGTTGCTTTTATTGCCGATGACAGATGTGACTAATATCTCAAAACAAGCGGGTTGTGTCATTCAAAACCTCGGCCATAAATACAACAAGCTGTTATAGTCGGCCCAGCTAGTGCACAGTAGAGAAAGTTAATGGTGCTTGTTTTAACGGGCACTTAATTGGAAATAGGTTTTTACAATCATAATGAAAGTCTGACAATTTTTACTGTCGAGAAATGTTTCACCATTATTACCGTGAGAAATCTTGAGGACATGTGGTGAAAGTAAAAGGCAGGTATGTTAGTTTTGGATATTTGTTTTGTTATTTCGTAAAAGGAATAATATTTTACTTTCTTATACAAAACCTGAGTTCTCAGCGTTTATGTCAGTCCCAGAGCTCTCTCATGAGGCCAGAGAAATTTTCTAAAGCCATGCTCACAATCTTTTCCGATCCAGTTGAGAATGAAGGCCTTGTCTTCAATACGCCAATCGAATATTGTTATTTGAGTCCCTAAAATGTTACTTATTCTGTTTGAACAACAACTTTCCGGTTTTGGTTTTGGTTTGCGGCTCTTTTTTCACCTTTTTTATTCTTTTTCAATAGTTTCTTATAAGGGAAGAGCACAACAAGATACTAGTCTATCAATGTAGTTTTCCTTTAAGTTTAGTTTTGTTTTAGGCCAATTTAGGCCTGTTGCTGTTTGAAGCTTTCTTGTGCTTATCATGTCTTGTTTACAATAAAAACGGGTATTGAAACGGCAGGTAACCAACCCCAATCTTGCCCTTGAATCAATTTTGAGGCAAGACGTCAACAATTCCTTTTATCGTGGCAGTCCATCGTGAATCACATTTAGCAAGCACAGGAAAAAATTGAGATGCTTGGGACATTAAATCTTGCCCAATAATGCGTTTACTGAGCTATCGACCAAATTAAAATCCGTCTGTTCTGGCAAAGTCTCTAAAAAGAAGCTAAGTACATGTATAAAGTATGGCTACTTTTGAGTTACTCGTTGAAGGAGTTATTTTTCATTTCCTCGAATTGTTGGTTGTGCTTTAATGCTTTTGCCTTATTACTTAGAGAGAAAGTAGAATATTCGGACTATGGCAGTCAAATAATGAGTCATTCATCTAATGCCAGTTACAATTCGAGTTCCAGGAATTGTTCTCCTCAAATGTTTTGATCACGTGTTATTCACCGTACGGATCAGAGATCATAAGAGGTTACTCAGCTTTCACCCCTGTAAAATTAGGTAATGAATTTCTTGACTACATTTTAAAGATCGAACAAGAGGGAAGATGAGTGCCAAAAGCAATGGAAAAAAATATATTTGGAGAGAGAGATAGAGAAAGTCCACGTCTCTCAGACATCTTGCGCAAAACAGGTGCCCATTCCCAGCGTTGGATATTAATTTTAGCTGTTGATTAATTATTCTGAGACGCTTTGAATTTCTGAAAGCAACTGTATGTTTAATACAAGCAGAGTGGATTTAGTATTTTTGTATGAATAGAGGCTTTTTAGTATGCAAGTCATTCCCAGTCGTTACGCTTCCTTTTCTACGTGTAAGTTTAACTTCAGTTTTTGGGCTTACCAGGTTCCTACCCAGGTTTCCCCTATTTCCCCCTTCCTTTTCGCGGTTTTTTGTTGGGGTTTTTCGTAGCCTCTGAATGTCTCCTGTAGATACATATCCAAAACTCCGTTTATAGGATTGTTGTTGACAGGGACTGTAGTTTCTACAACCTGTGCGGTAGTCATCTTCAGAGTTAAAGTGCATGAGTTGTGCACGTCAGTCGACGATATTAAGCTCTCTTTTATTGACCTGATTGGTCAATTAATCGCAATGTTATCGGTCGTCTGTCAGTTAAGCCAAGATGTATTGGCTGTGAAGACTCGAAAAGTCATTGGTGAGATTCGATCCGTCTATTGTCTGAGTTTAAAAGTCGTTTATTGTTAGTCAAAATTGTAGGTTGTCCAATCATTGTCTCATACTTAGTTTGGCTTGAGTCCGTCAATAAGTCGTTTATACGGTTTCGGTAGCTGTCGACTACGATTCAGTTTTCAATTTTTACTGATGAAGGACAAGTATAAATCATGTTCCATCTGTTAAGTATCTAGGGGTAGTATCGAAGGAGAAATGGAAATGGAAGACAAGTGCATATCAATAGCCTCTTCCAAAAGCTAGGGCCTCGACTTACAGTGTTCAACCGGATTTATCACATGCTGGATAAGAGAAGTCTATTGGCATACTTTGATGGTCTTGTCCTACCACACCTGGATTATGCAGATGTTTTCTGGGGAGATCTGCCAAAATCGCCTTGCAAAGAAGATTGTAAATTAAAGGCAGAAGTGATATCAGCTGAGACCCTCAGTCAGTCGCGTTCTAAGGTTTCTGTAAGATTTGGGTTTTCTTTGGTCAAAATGTGATTTGAGGGTTTTAAATCAATCAAAAAATAGTCGTGACATAACTCAGTCATTTAATGACTACTGTACATGTAAGAAATTTTGTGCCCTGGAACTATATAGATCCTCAGTAAGCTAAGGGTCCGCCAATACATACGAGTAAGGTTGATTAAGATGGAAGCAATTCTTTCCGCGATTGAAGGCACGAATATACAATAGAACCCCGATAACTCGAACTCCCCGCTAACTCGAACTAAGTCCAATTTCCTTTGGATTTTACCCCATTTTTCAGTTATTTTTACGTGGTTGAACTCAAACTCAGTTAACTCCAATTCCCCGTTAACTGGAACTAAATTTAGTTTCCCTTGATCAAAAATTCACTGATATTTACGCCGATAACTCGATTTCTGGTTCTTATCATTCCACTCAGATGTCATCCCATTAGTAGTCGGCCTTCGGTCAGCACCGAAAATTTCCGCCGCACGCGAGAAAAACATCTGGTACCCAGGGTATCCCATTAGCTCTGATCTTCTTTTTGAATAATCGGTAAAAACACTAAAACTAACATTGGTCCGACACTACAACAATAAGTTAAATTTGCAAGTTACTGTACTATAGTGCTGAATCGAAAAATCAGTAATTACGAACTGTTTTTCGTTTCCCTAATCAGAGTTCGAGTTACTGGGGTCCTACTGTACAGGTAAAAGTCGTAATTTTGTTTTCAATATAGAAAAAATCACCTTCATCGATTGAGATAATCAAAAATACATATTGGTTAACATTGAAAGGAAACGTATAGTTTCGTTCTGGTAAACCAGAATAGCGTTTATATGGGAACGTTTCCGGCAGCTCGGGTAACTGCGATGTCTACCAAGAAAGTGAACTGTTCAGACTATTTTGAGCTGACACGTGGCGTCAGGCAGGGTGACCCTCTTTCCCCATATCTTTTTCTTTTGGCCGTGGAAACCTTAGCAATCGCCATAAGAAGCTCCTCATAAGCTCGGCTTCTCGGAGATTTCCCCGCCGCAGTCACTCCTCCCAAGTAATGCACAAATTTTAAATTTAATGTTAGTTAACCCATTTATTATCGTTTTTATTCTGCTTGTAATTCATTGTGTGTGGCAAAATAATAATAAAATAATAATCAGAGCTAGCGAAGAAATAAAAGGAATAGTAATAAATCAAGAAGAGACCAAACTTCTTCAATACGCTGAACGCTGATGACACTACTGCTGTACTCGCTGATTTAGAGTCAGCTCAAAAACTCTTCCAACTGCTTGATAAGTTCAAGGAGCTTTCTGGCTTAAAGGTAAATAGTTCAAAGACCGAAGGAATGTGGATAGGATCACTGAAGAACAGTGAAAATAAACCTCTAGGAATCAAATGGCCCACACAGCCAATAAAAGCCCTTGGTGTCTTTTTCACCTATGACCATAAGTTGTCTCACTCAAAGAATTTCTCAGAGAAAATCGTCGACATTGAAAAACTAATCAAAATCTGGTCCTCAAGGGGGCTTTCTGTCTACGGAAAGGTTACTCTAATCAAATCACTTCTTATACCTAAGATCGTTTACACTTCCTCTTTGTTACCTACTCCGCAACACATTGTCAAGGATTTAAATCGTATTATATAAGTTTTTACGGAAAGGTAAAGATAAAGTAACAAGAGCGTCAACAATAAATAATTATGAAGAAGGAAGGCATCAAAATGGTGGATATTGAAAGTTTGATAAAATCTCTCCGTCTTTCCTGGCTTAAACGAATATTTAGTGACAACTCAGGCGCGTGGAAAAACTACCTTGAATACATCTTGAAAGATTCTGGAGGTCTAGTGCTTTTTAAATGCAATTATAATGTTAAGGATCTTCAAATTACCTCTACCTTTTATTTAGAACTACTTAAATGGTGGTCGGAACTCCGAGAAGATAATGCTCTTAATAACGATTGGCATTATGTAATTTAGAATAATCGAGACTTTAGAATAGACGACAAGCCCTTTTTCTACAAGAAATATTACGACATTGGTATCTGGGAAATAGGAGACCTACATTTTGATCTCAACAATACGGAATCGTACGAACAGATTGCAAAAAATGTTAAAAAGACAAACTTTCTTGAATGGACTAGTATCAGACATTCAATACCAACCAACTTAAGAGTTCTTAATCGCTCGGATTCGAGTACCTTTAATGCATTACCTTCCTTTAAAATCCTCCACAAATGTCCAGTGCTGGCCACAAGATCCCTACTTACCTTTTCCATCCTTAGTTCCACACTTCTCAGAGGTGTGGAAGTGTGGAAAAGTCCGACAAAGTAAGGATATTGTCGCACTTTTCCCCCAGTAATGAACCCTTTGTCATTCTTTACTTAGTTCTACACTTCTCAGAGGTGTGGAAGTGTGGAAGAGTCTGACAAAGTCAGGATAATGTCACACTTTTCCCACAGGCACTAACCCCTTGTCATTCTTTACTTAGTTCTACACTTCTCAGAGGTGTGGAAGTGTGGAATGGTCCGACAAAGTAAGGATATTGTCGCACTTTCCCCCCAGTCACGAATCCCTTGACATTCTTTCCTTAGTTACACTCCTATGTATGAAATGAAAATAAAGCGCAGTGGGAGTATTTGTTGGTTTTATTCCTGCAACTCGTTTTTACAGCTTTTTAAATACTATTTTAAGTTTAGACAACAATTCACTGCCATCTGTTTGAATACCCGACCATAAAACAAGCCTACGTTTTCTCGGTCACGAAGTTCCCGTCAGTCCTTTATCTTCGTTTATTTACTTATTATTCAACGGAAACCTCAACAACGTCATCTCATCTATGGATTTTTAATGTGCCATATATGAGACGTCTTATTCTGGGTTTTTCTCCTTCCTATAGACCTATTCGGCTAACTAAATGTTGTACCCAATTCAAACCCTTTGGGTATGAATCGTTTTTGTTATAGGAATTTCCATATCATTTAAATGTGAATGCCACATTATAACGCAAATACAATACACAAAGAATCTTTACCCCGGGAGCTTTCAACTGGGTAAACTTTGAGTTAGTGGAGTCAGGTCTCTTAAGATCGTGGCTGTCAAAATATGCAAAAATGACAAGGAAAATGAACAGAGGACACTTCGTCTTTTTCATAATTTATGTTCAGCATTTACATAACCTTAGAGAAGAGGAAAAACTACGAAACAGTACATACATGGCGTGATCTAACAATGATCGAATTTGGACCCGTACTGATAAGGAAGAAAGCTTGGTTGGAGATCGGATTTCTTAACTTTAAGTTTCTTTCAACGGCTGGCATTGAAACAAAGGTTATATCTGCTATTCAAAATAAAAATAGTTCTTAACGAAAAATGTAAAAAACCATACAGAAATAAAACCAGCTTCTCGTGACTCAGGGAAAGTGCGACATTAAACTCAACTTGTCAGACTATTCTACCCTTCCACACCTCCGAGAAGTGTGGAACTAAGTAAAGAATGACAAGGGGTTCTTAACAGGGGGAAAAGTGCGACAATATCCTTACTTTGTCAGACTTTTCCACACTTCCACACCTCTGAGAAGTGTGGAACAAGGTAATGAATGACAAGGGGTTCGTGACTGGGGGAAAAGTGCGACAATATCCTTACTTTGTCACATTATTCCACACTTCCAGACCTCTGAGAAGTGTGGAACAAAGTAAAGAATGACAAAGGGTTCATGACTGGGGGAAAAGTGCGACAATATCCTTACTTTGTCAGACTTTTCCACACTTCCACACCTCTGGGAAGTGTAGAACTAAGTAAATAATGACAAAGGGTTCATAACTGGGGGAAAAGTGCGACAATATCCTTACTTTGTCAGACTACTCCACACTTCCACACCTCTGAGAAGAGTGGAACTAAGTAAGAAGTGAAGAAACTCTGGATTTCATGGCTAGGGCTGGACATGGCTCTTAAAATCAATGGCGGCGTTTTCGACATAGCAAAAAAGAAATCAAAAGATTATTTTCCTTTTTTGATCAAAAAGAAGGCTTGTCTCCCAAATTATGCACAAAAACTGAAGTTGGATTTTAATCTATCTAATGACGATCTCAGAAAGGCATTTCTCTTGCCCCATTCTATCGCGTTTGAACCATATGTCAAAGCCTTTCAATTTAAAATACTTAATTCTATACGTTTTACCAACTCAAAGTTGTTCAAGATTGGGTACAGGACAGACAACTTGTGCTATTTTTGCAAAAGGGAATCAGAAACTATTAGACATTATTTTCTTTTGGGACTGCCCTTATTCGAATTCATTCTGGAAATGTGTTGAATCATATTATCTTGGGTTGCGAAAACAACTAGTTCACCTAACATTAAAGGAAATTTGGATCGGCTTTTTATCTTCTGAATGCCCCTTGCTTAATTATCTTATACATATAGGGAAAATATATTTATGGAGTTGCAGAAGGAATGAACTACTCCCAACCATAAACAGTTTTATAGTTAGAATAAACGGTAAATATGAAATAGAAAAATATATTTTCACTAAGAATAAGAATTTACAAAAATTAATGGACAAATGGACTTTGTAATCTAGGTAGTTTTTCTTCTTTTGAAAAAATGATTAGTTTCTTCTTTTTTGAATAGCACTTGTAAATAACAGTAGGCATTACCTTGTGTGTAATTGTGGAATTGCACGTGTGCTTAGGTGTGTGAATGTATGCTTTGTGATAATAATTGTAATTGTTGTAATTGTTGTACTTTGGAATAGCAAATGAAATAAAATAAAATAAAATAAAATAAAAAAGAAAGTGAGATCCCGGCGATTAAACTAATGCGCATCAAACTTTTTACCCGGGTTGACGAAAAATCTTGATAAACTGAGCCGACATTGCTTTTGCGCCTAAAATAGTACATTTTGGTTTACATGACAAAGATATGAATGAAAGGAAAGTAATCAACGAGGAAGACATAACATTTTGACGTCATTTCTATTGTTGATAAGAGTATAGACCGTGAAAAATTGTTGTGGATTTGTATCCCTTGGCAAACGAAAACGCTCATTTTATAAATAAAAACCACTGGCACCAAACGTAACTGCGCTATGTACTGCCACCGTCTTGTGCGAAAATAAACAATTTAGTTTTGTCTAATAAAGAAGATTGTTCACTCCTTCCATGAGGCAATATCTAGCGCCCGAGACGACAGCTCTGAAATTTTGGTTCAACAGACAATTGAAACCAAGTTTTTGTGTTACACAAACCCCTCAACCCCCCCCCCCCTCCCCCTGTTGTAGCAGTACAGTTTCCTTAGAAAGTAACCTCTTATTTATTCATGTTTATTGTTAAAGTAATGGAGTGGGAGTTCTTGGGAAACACGCATTTACGTTGCTCTTCAAGATCTACGCAACATGCTCGAACTAACTAAACTTTCGTGACGTGCCCAAACCAAGATCCGTGTAAGGCGCCCTTTTAATACGAACGAAACATTTTTCCGTGTTAAATTTGAATTTTCAAATTTTCAGCCGTCACTTTTAGGTGTACGTGTCAAAGCAAAAAACATGAAAAGTCTTCTAAGTTAATCCCAAATTTTCTTTCCTAAAACATTGGGTTGCTTTGTGATTGTTTTAAAAAACACATGCGAGGAGCTTGTCTACGTAATTTACTTTGCAATTCTTTGCAAAACTCGAATCTAAATAGTACTCGGAGCTTTAGTGAATATAATGATAAAAGTTAATTTACTATCCAGCCCATTAAAAGACGCTAAATACGTATTTTAGTGTATAGTACGCACCTGAATATAGAACAAATCAAACAAAGACAGGTGTTTTCATCATGCTATTCCTTACGTTCATGCATTGACAAATATATTTTGGGTACATTCTTTTAACTTCTACATACATACATTGATACAACCTTTATTTATACACGATATTAATTCAAAGCTACAAGCTGCTGGGGTCGTGTGAAAAAACTACAAATAAAATAGAATGTTAAAAGTTATTAATACTAGGGAATAAAATCTCACCTGTCAATGTCCCGAGAAGTGTCATGTAGTTAACTTTAGTTATAAAATGAAAACAGAAGGAGCAGACGGCAAGTGTACACTGAATGCGGAAAAAATACCCGCTACTCTGGCTGAAGCAAAATTTGTCTTGGGGTGAGCAAGGCCAATGCCGCGCCAGCTCACTTATGACGAGACAATCAATCCGGCTAAGATCATGAATGAATTTCAGGGGCCATTGTGCACTCAATTGTCAAAATGACAGCCACCCTTATATAAAATGTACAAGGAAGTATTAATATTGAGCCTTTCTATGCATGAGTGCCTGCGTTGTATGTCGTTGTTATCGGGAGTTTTCCATCAAATCGTCGGTTTTTCAACCGAATTCCGGTCACATATCAAGAATTGTGGTAACGCTACATGCGAGCTCAAGCTATCAAAACGATGACAAAGTAAAAGTGAAAATAATAACAACGAAAGAAACATGCAGGTCTAATAAGCAAAACAAAAGCTTTGAAAGCGCATCAGTCGTTCTGGCAGATTTCTTTACTTGATCGGAATAGTAATGCGATCGACGCTTTTATCGTCCTCTCAGCAAAAGTGATCATCGGAAATACTCACGGACAGTCTCAATATTAACGGTTTTGAATTTCACAGATGCTTAGAAGGCTCTTGGCCTTTATGTAGCGATTACAATTGAGATCTAATTTTCCTTAAAATGTCGTGCTTTAGGCTAACTATACCCAAACGATCACGAGATAAAAGGAATGGTAATTATGATATTAATGTCCTCTCTTTTTTTTTTCTTAGAGAAATCGCTCCTGATTACAAGCATTCATAATAGACGTGGATAAAGGGTTAAAAAACATTTAAGCTGATATTCGTTCTTAAAGGGTTGATAACTTTCTAATGTCTCGGTAACAGAAACTTTCCTCTTGCAGACTAATCAGTAATTCATGTACGGCGTGATCGTTTATTCATATTTACTGAAAGGCACGCTACTTCGGCACATTACGGTAAATGATAAAGGCCAATTACAAGCATTTCACAGCCGTAAGCAACTTAAAAATTGAATAAAGTATAAAAAATAATATTCTTTAAACAGTGCCGGAACTTTGAAGAAGATTCTTTGCTTTGTTACCCTAAAGGAAAATTCAAAGGACTGTAATCCGGTTGTTTAAAAACTATTCAGACCGCCAGATTTTTCTGTTAATTAGTCTTCAAATCTTTACCTGATTAAGTCGATTTGTAGCAGAAAACGATGAATCATTTCGCTCTGAAGACATATGTTTATCATGTTGGTTTTGAGATTAAACGTTTTTTAAAAGTTTACTGCCATCACTTTAAAACGTGAGCATGCAGAGAGGCTATTGCCCACTGCCCTGAACGATCCTTAAGAGCGAATAAATTAGTGTATCACTTAGCTTCACTTCTGGATTGGAAGACACAAATAAAAACACCTTTATTTTGTACGTAATTCCTTCTTCAAATGTATAGGAAACGCGATGGTGAAAAGTGGTAGATGTGTAGTGACGCACGTTTGACACTTCAGCCTTTTGCCTTTCTACATTCTTGTGGCTAAAACTACTTTTCTAGAGGGACACTTACCAACGTTATCGGGTATAACTATCGAGAACATTCAAAGCACTGTTAGTACAAAGAACAATACTATTGGCCACCTTGTGTCCCTGTATTTGATTACTGGTCTCTTCTTTTTGAGGAAGAAACATAGGGAAACTTAATTTTAAAGAAAAATTATTCACTGACTTAAAATATTGTGTTGTGACGTTAGAGGCTTTTGAATGGGTAGGGAAGAGCGCGTTCGTCTGTTCAATAGCGATTTTTATGCCGATGTCAGACTTGTCTCCAGGGCTTTTCCCTAACTGGTCGTGGCGGCAAGTTAAAGTTGTTTCTCATCGTTTTTATGCCAGCGTGGATATCGCCAATTCTTTCATAATTTCGCGATGCATTTTGTCCGGGGAACTAAAATTTGCTGATATAAGACGTGCTATGCGAAGGAAGTCAGCCTTGAACAAGATGCCTTGAACTTTTATAGAAAGGTCTTTTTCAACTCTGGCACGTAATTGCATTCCAAGCTTTCAATTCGTTTGAGAAAGTAGCAATATAGGGCTAGGAACTTGAAAGCATGGTATTGAAAGTTCCGAAAGAGCCTTCCTTTTTGGTAGCATGCATCGAACGGATTAATTTCGTACCCATATCTCCCATCTGGGTACGAGATTATACACAGCAGTAAGAACAGCACACCACCGGAAAAGTCCTCTACCGGCACTCCTAAAATATTTTAAAGAATAAGTATATTTGTCGTCAATCACATTTCTAGGCGTTGCATCAATAAACTTGGCCAAATATCGTTCTCCGGACATTTCCTTTCTTAAAGTTACTGTGCAGTAGAAGTTTGCTTTGTTATTTTGTACCGCGAGACTTAAAGCTGAATAATTTTCTGGACTTAAGTGAAAAATAAATGGTAAAAGATGCTTTACCATCTGCCTTATTAAACGACGCTCTTTATATGCTCTTGTGCGACGTCACACTAAAGTGGTCTCAAGTATGGAACAACGTAAAGTGGGACGGGAGTTTGCATCACAATAAGTGCTCGGGTAAGCCACAGGAGATAGTTATATTCAGTAGTTTGATAGACCCGATTATCTCGAAAATTCGAATGTAGTACTCTTACTCGATTTCGTACTCGTAGTTGGTATTATTCCCTCTGTTAACAAAGTGTCATTGGTGGTTAGTTAAGTACTCACCTCCAGCTCTATGAAGTTTGAGTTAGGACTAGCTAGTTCGATTCACTCCAGACTCAAACCACAGAAACGTCAGCAACAGAAAACAGCAGTTTAGATGCGGAAAAATAACATCCAAGAGATGAAGACAATTGACGCGCCATCAACGCTTCACCGCTCTTATGATGAAAATGACACGACCAATGCACAAAAACAATGGATTTCTTTTGCCTTCTGGCTACTTACTCGTCAAAACATGATTTGTATAAGAAATAATGCAAATCGGTCATTCAGGTTGGAAATGTCCACCAACGGCAAATCATAATTCAAACATAATGATAACAGGACCAAACAGTGAAGTAACATTTCGAAAGAAGGAAAACAAGAACAAAATAAAAGAACATTAAAACAGATCGCAATTAGGCTTTTTGAAAACTTTTTAGCCTCTCTCATCCCCCTGCTCGTTCAGGTTTTCAAGGTTTATCTCGATTATTTGTGACTCGAATTATTCAGACGCATAGCTAGGAACTTTATAGAGGCACGAACAGAATCCATCCTACCCCGTCTACTAAATCGTTTTCACGAGGGGAAGGTGTTTGGATCTCAACCCGAGTTGGCTCTTTTATTGGTATGCCGAAGCGAACATCTCTCTCACACGTATAACACTGTTCTACAAACAATAATATAGGGTCTTTACGTTCCGACGACGCGATGGCAGTGACAGCGTCGCTTAAAAAAGTGAAGTTACGTTCCGTTACGTTACGTTACGTCCTTTATTATTCTTTATGGCGATTATTCCTACCATTTACTTCATCAAAAGTAGGCGAACCCTCCTGGAGTTGAATTCCTACGGTATATCCCTATCCAAGTTCAGAAAGAGAAATAAAATTTCGTCATCGCTTGTTTACGTCCTCCTTAAAAGGTAAAATGAGGCAATTTCCGTCGAAGTCGTGCAAAAACGACAAAGAAATGTACAAAAAAGTGTGATGCACGTGCGAAGTTGTTGTTTTGCCTCCTAAACCTATTGTGTTTTATACATTCTCGTTGCCATCGTGTCGTCGGACATCTTTGGTCACCCATAAGAAGGAAATGTGTAAGATTTAAACAAACTCTCTGGGGAGGGGGTGGGAAGAAAACGCTCCCTCTACCCCCACCCCTTCCATCGTTTCTTGACGTTGCTACGGGCTACTTAAAACCTGACTGTATTAAAAAGAAATTTAAAAATACACCCCTTTTTAAGGCACAAAAACGAAAATTGACACCCTATATTCAAGGGAAAACTGATAATTAATTGAAAGGGTTTAATCAAATAGGTATATAGTGTCAACATTTTACACAGTTCCATTATAGTGTTGTTCATTAAATTAGGTAGCTTAAATAGTCTGTTATAACATAACAAAAGAAAATCGCGCGCTCTGATTGGTCAGTTAGCCACTACCATTTGCCCGTGGGTGCACAAGGGTGCACGCCAAGAAACTGAGCTAGCGCGGTAAAATTTAGGCAAATTCAACAAATCTCCTCTCCTGACGGTAAAATACACCGATGAAATGCACAGATTAAAAGTGGAAGTTGAAGAAAATACTAAGCTGTCGTTTTGAAGGAAAAAAGACAAAAGATCAAGCGACAAATTTGCCCTGGATGAATTAATCACTGTTTTCCTCGAGGCTAGAATCGGGTGAAGGAAAATTGAGCTAGCGAAGATTTAAGGTACATTTTGTATGTTTTTTATAGAAGAAAAAGTCTATTTGAAATGTAAATTTATCAATTAGCATTGTGTTATTGACTTTTTGGTCAAGCTGATGCTAAATTCAAGCAAATATTTTAGGAAACACGCTCAAATTCGAGACAGCTTTGTTGTGAAGTTTTCATCGATTCGATTAAAAGTTTAAGTTGAGTTTAAACGGGCACATTACGCTGGAATAAGCGAATTTCATTTGAAAACAGAAACATTTGGGTTTTCAAATAATATATTTGTCAAAAAATGACTTCTGTGTGTATTATTTTGTTCCTCAGTGTTCATTCACAACAGTCGTCCAGAGAACGGTCGAAAAACACAGCTTCAGCGCCGGCTGTGTGTCGGCGAATTTCAGTTTTTACTTTTGACTTTCATAGCTGGATTTCCCGAGACAGATTTTGATACAAAGCTAGTTAATTTCTTTGTAAAATTAGTGTTACCTGTTATTCTAAAGGAATTACCTTCAAATTTTCTCATTTCTACTTTACGTTTATTTCAAAAATTGTCACATAAATAAGGTTGATAATTATTTCATTTATTTAGTTTTAGCTTGTTTTTTAGAGTCTTTTTAGTTGGTGTTTATAGTTGCAGCTATAGTTTTCCCTCAAAGTTTTTACCCTAATATTAAGAGCAAGTAGACAGGTGCCATTTAGAATAACAACGAAAAACGTTTTGCAATTTTCCTGAAGACGGGGAACGGTTGATTCAGCGAAAGAAAACTCAAAGGCAAGTTTTTGAAAAACATAGAACATAATTTGTTTACGCGCGGGCAGGTGGCAGCACACTTGAACTCGTACCGATGACTCAACCGAAGGCAAACGGAAAATAATGTTTTTCTCTTTTGATTATGTTATAAAAGAAATGGTAAACGTTGCAGCTGTGCAACTGTGCAACCATGGAGTTATGGAGTTAATTGTGTTGCGACTGCTTGTTCAGTTTATTCTGACTGAACTGAACAGAACATAAGCAACACAACTCGTCATATCGACAACAAAAACTCAGTAAGATTGGCAAGTTGTCGACTAAATCTCGTAAAATCTTATATTGCCGCATCCGAAATGTACCACGATACCCGTCGTCAAAACTAAAGTAATAGTTTTTCTGTGGCCAATTTAAATTCCTCTGGATTAAATAACTCTAGGCCTAGCCTTAGGGTCGAGGTTGGGGTAAGCTCCAAGGGAAAAACATTAGCGTCTAAAGTTTGAAACCAAGTGCAAAAGGTTCGTTTTCACCAAGACTTTTAGGTATTCATCTTTAAAAGTGATTTCAATTAAAAAATCTTGGATCTTTGATATAACCTTATTTTATCCTAACCCTAACCTTAGGCCAAGCCTTAGGGTTAAGGTTTGGGTAATCGCCATGAAAAATAATTGGCGTTTAAAGTTTTAAACAAATTGCAAAAGATTCGTTTTGGCAAAGACTTTTGGTTATTCATCTTTAAAACTGATTTGAATTTAAAAAACCTTGGATCTTGGATGTAACCCTAACTTAACCCTAACACTAGGCCTAGCCTTAGGGTTAAAGTTGGGGTAAGCTCGTAAGAACACCATTGGCGATTAAAGTTTGAAGCCCAGTGCAGAACATTCGTTTGGAGAAAGTCTTTTAGGAATTCATCTTTAAAACTGATTTGAATTAAAAAAAAATGGATCTTGGATTTAAAAATCACGTAATCCTAACCCTAACCCTAACCCTAACCCTTGGTCTAGCCTTAGGGTTAGGGTTAGAGTAAGGTCCTGGGAAAACCATTAGCGTTTGAATTTTGCAACATAGGGCAAAAGATTCGTTTGGACAAAGACTTTTAGGGATTCATCTGTAAAAGTGATTTAAATTTAAAAATTTTGGATCTTTGATGTAACCCTAACTTAACCCTAGCCCTAGAACGTGGGGTTAGGGTTAGGGTTAGGGTTGGGGTAAGCTCCTGGGAAAACCATTAGCGTTTCAAGTTTGAAAATAAGAGCAAAAGATTAGTTTTATTAAAGACTTGTAGGTATTTGTCTTTAAAAGTGATTTGGATGAAAAAATCTTGGATCTTTGATGTAACCCTATTTTAACCCTAACCCTAACCCTACGTGTAGCCTTTGGGCTAACGTAGGGGTAAGATCCGGGGAAACCATTAGCGTTTAAATTTTGCAGCTAAGGCCAAAAGATTTGTTTTGACAAAGGCTTTTAGGGATTAATATTGAAAACTGATTTGAATTAAGATTAAGGTTAGCTTAATCCTAACCCTAACCGTAGGCCTAGCCTGAGCGTTAGGGTTGGGGTAAGCTCCTGGGAAAACCATTAGCGTTTAAAGTTTGAAAACAAGAGAAGAAGATTGTTTTATCAAAGACCTTTAACGATTGATCTTTAAAGCTGGTTTGAATTAAAAAATATTGGATCTTGAGTATAACCCTAACTTAACCCTAACCGTAGGAATAGGCTTACGATTAAGGTTGGGGTATAAAGCTCCTGGGAAAAGCATTAGCGTTTAAAGTTTGCGACTAAGGGTAAGAAATTCGTTTTAACAAAGACTTTTAACGATTGATCTTTAAAACTGATCTGAGTTAAATATACTGGATCTTGGATGTAACCCTAGTCCTAAAACTAGATCTAGCCTTAGGGGTTACGGTTGGGGTAAGGTCCTGGGAAAACTATTAGCGTTTAAAGATTGAATCTAAGTGCAAAAGATTCGTTTCGACCAAGACTTTTAGGGATTGATCTTTAAAACTGATTTGATTTTAAAAAGTCGGATCTTGGATGTAACCTTGACTTAACCCTAACCCTAACCGTAACCCTGGGTCTAGCCTTAGGGTTAAGGTTGGTGTAAGCTCCTGGGAAAACCATTAGTGTTTAAATTTTGCAACTAAGGGCAAAAGATTCGTTTTGACAAAGACTTTTAGGGATTCATCCTTAAAAGTGATGTGAATTAAAAAATATTGGATCTTGGATGTAACCTTAACTTATTCCTAACCTTAGGACTAGGTCGGGGTAAGGTCCTGGGAAAACCATTAGGGTTTAAAGCTTGAAACTAAGTGCAAAAGATTCGTTTTATTAAAGAGTTTTAGGTATTTGTCTTTCAAACTGATTTGAATTAAAAATCTTGGATCTTGGATGTAACCATAACTTAACCTTAACCCTAAACCTAACCCTAGGACTAGCCTTACGATCAATTTTGGAGTAAGCTCCTGGGAAAACCCGTACCATTAGCGTTTAAAGTTTGAAACCAAGTTCAAAAGATTCGTTTTGACAAAGACTTTTTAGGATTAACCTTTAAAACTGATTTGAATTAAAAAATCTTGGAAGTTGGATGTAACCCTAACTTACCCATAACCCTAACCCTGACCCTAAAGCTATTGTAAGGCTTAAGTTAGCGTTACATCCCAGATCCAAGATTTTTTAGTTTGAATCAGTTGTAAAGAATAATCCCTAAAAGTCTTTCTTAAAACGAATTTTCTGCACTTAGCTTTAAACTTTTTAAACGTTTTAAATTCAAACATTTTAAAAAATGTTTTGTATTTTTAGTAGTAATGATTCATAGCAGCGGACGTCCTTGATCCAGATTTTGCTTAAATAAATGTAAAAATACAACAGACAAATGTTATCAGGCATTGGCAATAAATGAATAAATAAAATAAAATAAAGTGGATTAGAGTTTTGGTATTCTCAGTTACCGTGAATGACACTATGTCCTCTGGCGTTCAACATATACACATGCCAATTTACGCGTTATAAGTAATAAAATTATTATAATGATGATGATGATGATGATGATGATGAGGACGATGATGATGCTGATCATCATCATTATCATCGTCTAAATCGTTATCAGCATCATCCTTTTTATTGTCAGTCATCCTTCTGTTTGTAGCCTGCGGTTAAGTTACCGTTCCTCGTTCTTTAATGATCTTTGTTCCTTTCTCGTGTCTCTTCATATAGGACCCTTACACATTGCGGCTGATATCGAAGGTCCATGAACTCCCTTCCAAAGTGTGTCGCCCCAGGTAGTGTCCCGTTTATACTCCGATAATATGCAAATTTGTATTTAGGGCCACGAACTTGCCAGTTGGACCAGATTTTATCCAGGAAGGCGTGGTGACACCAGAATTCAGGTGCAACGGCAGATTCATCTTCAGACATTGTTCCGCCGATGGCATCATGAAAATCATTGTGCATACGGTTAACAGCAGCTTCAAACCTGCTAAACCGACTCCAAGTAATTCGATTTAGACTATTAACAAATCGTTGGCCTGGCAGATCGGTGTCATAATCAAATTCTCTGGAAAGACATTCTGAATTTAACCATGTTGGTAGCGACCACTTTCCTTCTTTGAAAGGCCCACTTTCAACGCAACCAGATCTAGAGTCACCATTGCCACCAAAGCCGTGAGTCCCCGGATTCCAGATATCTCGTAATCCCGTGTGGCGCCACAGGCGGTTTTCTGAAACGGCACGTGCCCAATTCCAATATGGCACCGTCACGCGGCAGTCCACTCGGCGAAGAAGATTTTCAAATTCGTACAGATACCAGCGATGCCAAGGAAAAAAAAACTTTTTCTCGTGAATTACTTTGAAAAACATGGGGTGAAGGGCAGTGAGAGCATCGTAGGTCCTGTTATAAGGGTCTTCCGTAGATACTGCTTTAAAGGCCCTCACGTAACGACGCCGTTCCGTAAAGGACATTTCTGTGAATTCCTTTCGTATTCTGTAACAATCGCTGGGTCTTCCAACTTTACAAAGGCAGCGGCGATTACATTCATCGTAAACTATTCCTTCGCCAGAACAACTGTGATTGAATCCTAAAAGAGTATCAGGAGCCATAATCAGGTAGCATACCGGAAGTGAGGGGTCCACGCGGTTCTATCGAAATAGCCAAATGAGCTCTTTTTAGAACAAACTGCACCACACTCAACGTCACAAACTCTCACGGGAACCGAAGAGTTGGCGTGGCTCTTGTATGGAATTTCAGGAGATGGGCGATCGTTTTACAACTTTATTTGAGTGTTTTATATCTTTTCAAGTGGTTCATATCTTGATAGGCAATGCATACACAGTTGTTTATCCCAAAAGACCTTGCGAGGCTGTAATGGGCCAGAAGTAAGAATAAAGGGAAACAAGCCAAGGGGAAAAATATGATTAAAATCAAAACAAAAATAAAACGAAAGAATATATACAACAAAGAAAAAACGGCTTAACCGAGAATCGAACCTGGCACATCAGCGCGGAAGGTCGCCTCCTAGACCACTGCGCCACGCCGCCAAGGATATCTTCAACTGGGAAAATTATTATATTTAAAAGTATTATTTCCATGGAATTCTGACGGTAGATACTGTTTGAAACTTGTGGAGCTGTATTTGTTATGAATTCAAAGAATTCAGGAAAATTAGTTATAATTTTGTTGTTGTTGTTGCTGTTAACGTCCCGCCCTTCTTTTCTCCGCACTTTTTTTTTGACTGTTTGTTTCGCCTGAACGGGATATTAGGGTGAGGCTGATTAAGCAACAAAACGGGAACGTCAGTTGACGACGGCGTGCGCAAATCAAACAATTGGCTTGACCAATGGCAGAGCGGCAAACTGAACACCGGAAGTCGTGTTTAGTCCTTTCCGCGCGCTTTCTCGTTCTCAACTGACTTACATTCACATTCACATTCACATTCCTCACATTTAGAGCTATTGTCAAAGAGGTTCACCTCAAGGTCTTGCCTCAAATTCACTAGAGGAAGCAATTATGACAAAAATTGAATTTATTCATCTCTTACGGAGGTAATTTCCGACGCCATTTTGTCTGGTTATCTTTTGCGTGGCGTCTTCGAAAAAAAATTCGCGCGCTTGTCATACGAGATGGCACAATTTGTGCTAAAAATAGCACATTTGGCTATTTCGATCGAACCAACCCTATTACTGGAAAAGGTGCTAGTTGCAGTCTCCTTCCCCGATTATGGTCCCTGAGAGTATTCTTAATTAGGAAGATTATTGATTATAAATACTAAAGGGATCTCCTCCAAATTGTTTGTAATTTAATTATTGTGTATCGCGTGAATCAATCTCCTTTTAGCGGAAAGTAATTATGTCATTTCTTGTAAACGAAATAATATAGGAGTTATATCTGCGGGACATTGTACCACTAATTTAAGGTTTACACGGCTTGATAAACTCAAAGATTCGCACGTTCTTAGTTAAAACTTATTTACCTTTGCCATTAAAAGCCTTTGATGCCTTTAAGAGATCTTTAAAGTCGTTAACTTGGAAAACGTGGGTATCCAATGGCTCACTTGCAACTTTGCTTAGATCGATGTTAATCACCTGCTTGCCGCCAACTTTAAAAACAAACACCTCCACCCCATTTTCTGCCAATGATTTGGCGGTACGAAGAGCAGTCAACGCTGAAGAATCAAATGAATTACTCTCCGCAATAAGAAAAAGTAGTTGTTGGGCCTTCAGCTTTTCTTTTTTTGGTTGTGAATACAGGTTTGATGTTAGGAAGTGGAGAAGGTGATCTAAAGAGGCACTTCGTCCAGCCGCAAATCTGTAGAGAAAGAACATCTTGCATAGAAATCACTGCTAAATACATTACTGATTTTATTTTGTGACCTGCGAGTTAGTAAGCTGTCTCAAAATAAGTTAGAGACAGTGGGGGCTATAAAATTGCTCTTAACCCAGAGAGACAGAGGGTGTCGAAACGTCATATTGAATTTTGACGATCGTTTTCAGGACAAACAAGTGTGGGTAAATATTCACCATTCAAAAGTCATACTATAATTTATCTAGATAGTATACTATATACATAACTGTTTTTTTTTAACAGTTTGAGTTATTTACCTAATAGATGAGATCGCTTTTAACGTGCATTCCATGTTAAAAAATTCATGCCAGCTGAAATCCAGGTGTGGGTCGTGTGAATAAGTCACCATGGCAACCCTTGTCCCTGAAGGAGACACACTGAATTCTTGTACAAGTTTTCGCGCAAACGTTTTGAGTAATAAGAAATTCCTGGATCCTACAGTTGTAGTGCTTGGTATCGCTAATGTGAGTTGTATTTGAGGAGTTAAACCAGATCCTTTGGAATAAAAGAAAAAAAAAGGTAAAAGTAAAAAGTTATGAGACCTGTCTGAGACCTCATTAAACGGCTTATGATGCGAAAATAAATTGCGAAAATAAGCCCCTCCAAATATAAGCCCCCCAAAATCGTAACGCAAAAAACCCTCCGTTAAATCGCCCCTCCGAATATAAGCCCCCGGGGGGGCTTGTACTTAGAATTTGCCCTCGAATACAAAGTAAAACAAAGCAAAAATGGTAAATTTCCTTCCCACTACAAGCTAGCCCAATCGATTTCGAAACGCAAATTTCCCTCCGTACATAAGCCCCTTCGAATATAAGCCCCTCCAAAAATAAGCCCCTCAAAAAGGGCCTTTGAAAAATGTAAGCCTCGGGGCTTATTTTCGGAATTTTACGGTACCCTTTTTGAAAACAGCTATGAAATGACGCGTGGAAACGTTCGTTAATGATCAGAACTCCTTCGGCGGCTGTAATAAAATTTATTGACTTTAGGAAATGTCCGCTTTCGAACGCGGTTGTGTAGTGTATTTTCTAGTATGTTAATGTGCAATAGCGATTCATTGCTGCTTTGTCAGACAACCAGTATAGGACAGATGCAACGGTTACATTCATTAGACAGCTTCCTTGCCGCGATACAACTTATCACTTTTCTATCGGCAAAAATTAAAATATAATAATAATAATAATAACACTATGCCTCTTGTTAATATGCTCACTCGATCTTTAATTCTTTACATTGCCAATCCGGGCTCCCCTCCCCGCGGGAGAGCGCCTTTGGCTCATACATATACAGTCGACTCTCTCTTAACGAACACCTGTATAAGATGGACAACCCGCTAAAATAGACCCCTAGAGTTGGTCCCTGCCTTACTTTATTCCTTTATTTGACTCTCAACACCTACTAGCGGTCCAAACCATCTCCACACTAGAGATGACGTCTCTGTTCATGTATTGAGCAGCCATGCATTCGTTATGGAGATATGACCCTGAAGTCTATGTATTTAAATGCAAGCTTTGTAAGCTGCAAGAGGAGGTAAGGGTATCAAAGACACTGAGGATGCGGTTGTTGAGGTCAGAAGTGTATTATACAATGTACAAACGTTTCGTTGCCTCCCAATCATACTTTCTGGTAGTGCAGTAGCGGATCCAGAAATCTTTATCGGAGGCGTCAAGATTTTTCTTAGTAATCATCATTACTACTTTAATTAGTACTTTTTTAAATTACACTCCGTCTTTAAGTAATCGTTTCTACCATTTTGTTCGTTACACGTCGTCATTCCTAGTAAAACGTGGGAATCATCAGGGGTAGTAAATTCAGTTTCAGTGCAAATGATCATTGGGTTTTATAATCAATTCACACTGGTTTAGATGTTCCACCAGACTCCCCCGACCCTCCTCCTTGATCCGTCAATACAGTGTTGTATTTTGTGGTAAAGAAAAATTAAGACACTCAGATTCACTTTACGTATATCATGAGTGAGGCTATGGAGACTGGTTATTGATTTCTCAAAGTTGTTCATGCATGCACCCACCTTCTTTTTGCTTGGCCAATTGAAAAAATCTCAAGGATAAAGCTTCCACTATGGATTCAATTGAAGATGTAGTCATCCCTAAGAGGATAACAAAGCCGGTTTATTTATTTGTTTTAGACTGATTAATGTCTTTGCTTTACCAATGCGGGTAGTAGGTAAGGAAACCAAGGCCATGCATAAAAGCCAGAAATCGCCCCAGATACAGCACTATTATGTGCAGGTATTATAAATGACTTGGCAGGTGTCATACTCTATCTATAAGAACGGTTTCACTGAATCCAGGGGCAAAGTAATACTGTTAGGCACTTAAAATTAGAACCGGGTGATTTCCTGATACATGGGAAGCCCTCTAATATATTGTTGAGGGCTTGCGAAGCTCGCTTGGCTTATGAACGAGAGGACCAAGACTCTGTTTTTTCTCTTTAGACAGAAGTTTATTCTTCAACAGCTTCTGACAGCAACTCCACTACTCAACTAACTCTACTAGCTAACACAGCGAATTAAATAACGAAATTGTGGACGTGTTTGGGTTAGCTGACCATGAGACCCTTCCATTGCATATCCTGTCGCTGAACTTGTGAAAGATAGAATAGTCTACACTGTCGCAATTAACAAGTACTAAAGAGCCAATTGAATGCTAGCGGTAAAACTGCTCGCTAGGACCAATCATACAAAACAGGAACTTCAGTGGAGGCAAAACTCAAGGTCA
Organism: Porites lobata; assembly: GCA_942486035.1. Lineage (NCBI taxonomy): Eukaryota > Metazoa > Cnidaria > Anthozoa > Scleractinia > Poritidae > Porites > Porites lobata. The sequence continues at coordinate 898,097 of CALNXK010000179.1, read as the reverse complement.
GCTATAATCCCCGAACATGCTTACTTCAAAGAACTACAACAAGCTTCACAAATTCTTTCGATAGACGATACTTCTCAAAACCCAGGAACTAACCGTGTGGCCTATAAATTGAATTTACTTGGACTATGAACTGTTTATTAAGAAACTAGCACGTGCTACAAAATAATCATTCGGATAGAAAAACCTTAAAAATACCAAAACTCCAAAACAGAACTAACAGCAACTACTTCATAACAATATGACCTAACTTTTGTCTTTGCTCTTTGCATAGAAAATGTGGCTGATATTGATGGTTGCGTTTTGTCTGGGATACTCTAATAGGGTCTTCTGTGTTGCTAGCAGCATTTTACCTGTCCTCTTGCTTTCCAAACTCTCTTCATTGGCGCTTTCCGAAAAAGACGCTAGGAGAAGACTCATGAATAATGAGCTCACACATAGACACGCGCACATGGTTTAGTTGGTCCCAAATTTCTAGTCAGTGACGAAATTAACATCTGCGATTTTTCATTTTCTTTTCAAAATCTTCTCCCGCATATTTTTTCAGTTCCTGAAAATTAAATGAATCCGCAATCAACTTATTTTATATTGCAAGTTTTTAGTAGAAATCTCAAACTTACATAATAATCCAAAAAAACTATTGTCTTAAGCCTGAAGCCCACATTGATTTTTTAAGGCTAAATGAAAACACGGACCACATTTGGTTGAAGATAAAGCAATCAATGAATCGGCTTTAACTAAAAACTTACCTTGTGATACGACACAAACGATTTAAAATCTTTCGCAACAAGAACTTGCCTACCATCTGACCTTCTCATGAGTGACGATTGCCTCGAAGTGATAACGAAATGTAATGTGAATTGTGCGAAAAATCAAGTAACAGAAGTAAGCATTTACTAAAACGTCTGCCGAACATTTCGATTATTGCCTGCTCTGATTCAGGAAATAATCAGTGTTTTGATTTTGCTAATCTAGTGTGGCACTTAGTTTTTATACGACTCACCACGCTTTGCCACAGAATAACAATATGTAAGGAGCTCGAACTCCATAAACATCCCCAACAAAATCACGAGGTGAATCAGGAGAATTTAACTCGTTATATGTCTTTCTGTCTTTCCTGTCCGTTCGTTGAAAACTGATACAAACTGAACCAGCCCGCTCATCACTTTTGAACGCTAGATTTTTCTCAGCCTTATTTATTAATTATCCTAGTATTTATTTTTTTCTGTTTGACCGGACCTCCGAGAAAAAACAATCACTGATGATAGCTGTCCAAAAAAAAAAAAAAAAAAAAAAAATTGAGAATGGTTAGAAAACAATTTATGGTGATAGGAGGCAGCCGCCGATTTATTGGCCAATTTATTTTTTCATGTAGTTGATTTAAAACGTAAAGAAATCAGCGTCTGAATTAAAGATTGAGTTGTCTTACTTTTAGATATTTGGAATCTGTGTTTTATTCTAACCTGCTGGTTTCCCGTCTCCTTACGATAACAGCGGGTATCGGTCCTCGAGAATACTTAAACAATTTGGAAGGGTAAAAGAAACATAATATTTAGATTTAGCCAAAGGCTAAAGGTGAAGCGCCCGTTGTTATATTTATAATTTAATTTAAACAACGAACTTGTAACCATAGGAAAGAAATCCACTTGGAGTTGAGCTTGCCGTCAGTTGAAAAACTAGTAACTCGTTAGCGGATAACTTAAAAAACGCGTCACCTCTTATGGCCATATTATACTGATCAGCGGATACCCGTTTTGAGAGCTGTCAATTGACCACAACATGGATGTGCAATATCAGGTTGTAGGCCCCCACATTAGCAAATTAGCTAGAATGTGTGAGATTTCACATTGGTTGCCCTGTGGTGCCGACGGACGCTCGGACGGACGTACGGTCACGTGACCACCAAAATTCCTCGGATGGATACTGCCTAGTCCCTAGGCCTTATTATTGTCTGCGGCCGATGCGTTTCGGGTTACGTGGTCCGAGCGAGTTTTTGAGGCTTAGACAAACCAGGACAAGTGAGACACTTTGTCTCACTTTGGGCGGGGCTTTAAGATCTAATTTGGGGAGCTGTTAATCACCCCTCCCTGCGTTTTATGGCGAAGAATTTTTAGAATAAGTCTTCCGCTTAGGAGCCTTAAGGTTAGTCATTCCTTATGTTATTTTTAAACACTTCGTTATTACAGAATGCTGATTAAAAGAGACGTTTTGGTAATCCGAATTCCAGCGGGTTAATGCGACGCCTCTACGCGTATGTTGCAAATGAATCCACCCTTAAGTTAAAAGTTCTTATTAATTTTACACATGCAAACAAGGCAAAAAGGGCTAATTAACTCACATAATGTCACCATTTCGAAATGTACTGTATTATTTTATTTCAAAAGTTAATGTGAGCTGTCTAGCTAGTGTTGGTAATCAGTGGCTATACTTTTTGTGGGGCTGTTACTCTGGCTTAGTTATGCCATATAATAACCTTGGTTCAGCCTTAGATTTTGAGTCAGTGTTCACTGCTGCAAGTACCGGTATACATCTTCTCTACACGATCACCCATACACTTTGGCATTGGTGGAGCTATGTCAGGATGAAGGTGAATTCTTCTGAGGTCATCTTATCCTAATTGTAACTGTGGAGCCCACCTTCAATTACCCTTCCTTCTTTCTGTGCCCTCGTTCTTGAAAGAAAAATCTTGCCTTTTGCAGCAACATGTCGTACACTCATGCTCCAGGCACCTCCATGATCCGTTTAGGGTCTGGACGGTAGCTGCATATGGTTGCCTTTAAGCACTCAATAAACTGGCATGGACTACAATGGACCTCATGCCTCACATTGCTTGTTTTCTCATACTAGATAGTTTGCTCACAGGCTAGCGTGGGACTATAGCCGAATCGTGTTGCTCCCAGCAATAAGATTCGGCATAGAGCGTCTTTAAAGATGTTCTTAGAGAGGAGAGGGAGGAGGGGGGGGGAGAGGGGAGGAAGTGATGAGCAGAATCTGGATTCGTGGGCAACTTCAGCACTTGCAGAATAAACATAAAAAGGAAGCCCTTGAAGCCCAACTAATAAAATCGAAAAATAGCTTCGAGGCATAGAACTTGAATTATTTACATGTTCTACATTGTGTTTAACAATGCAAGGGCTAATCTGTTTTTATTAAGACCGCACAAAAACAACCTGCTCTATAGATCCTTAGCCAAATAGACGGACATAAGAGCCTGGCTCGATTCAAACATTTTGGATATTAAACTATTACACTAGCCGTAGTCTGCGAACGCCCGCCGATACAAGATGAATAAATCAAATATTTCCAAAAAAGAACATACAAAACAAACAAAGAAATCGAAGATACTCCCTTTTTGAAGTCGCGTTAAAAGTAAGTCAATTGCTAACGCTTCTTTTACAATAAAGTAGTTGCAGTATAAAAACCAGTAATCTTTCTGACCATACTATAAGCCAAAGGAGGAGGGGGTAAAAGGAAACGCATGCGCACTCCGAGATTGTCTAGGCCTCTACCGGCCGTTCGTCTCGGATACTTCACCGAAATAAATTGACCCGAGAAGGCCTGGGAATACACCGTACCAGGACTAGGCAAGCCAGAATCAAGAAATCGCCATCTGAGGACTTGGACCATCACCCAATGCCTCTCACGAGTACGTCACAGAAGGAACCCCTCCAAGCAAAATTGCTGGCTACGCCCTTGCGAGACAAAGGAGCGACAGTATACCGCAGGAAAGATAATACAGCGCTTATTTAGCATTGTTCCTTGTGCATATTTTGTACTATCACACCGTAACAGATGAAACAAACAATAAATTTAGTATATTTACAACAAAATTACAAACGGTTCACGTAAACAGTCCCCGTCTTATTCAATTCAAATATTTATCCTTTTGTGATTTTGATTCTAAATTCCTCGGCTAATGTTTAGTAATTATAACCAGCTGTATAACCAGCTTTGACATTGACAGAGCTGGAGAAAATGACGGAGGATTTTATACCGCCACTCAACGGGCGTCAAATCCAATTTGAAACGAGAATCTGCAAGAATAAACATGTTTTTATACTGTGAAACTGCCAACAGACAAATGTTATGAAGACGGCAACTGTACATAGATCGAGATCAGCTTGCTTTTTAGTTCGAAATATCGACTCGGGAATGAATAGTAAAATAACCATTAAAATACATTATAAATGGATTAGCCTGGGCGACTATATTGTGTGGACATTACTTAACACCTTGCTTGAGCGAAAAGGCATTTGAATGCGTTTTAATCAAACATTCTTCAGCTGGTGATTATTACAAAAAATCGGAATCGACGGTTTCCTCGTTTTCATTGTATTAATGGTTTACTCGCGCTTAACTAAATATCCGATATTGTTATATAGCTGAAAAATTTTTCCCAACAGCTCGCGCTCTCATTGGTTACTTCGAGGTAACATGACACCTAACAATGACGCTGCTGGTTTACGGCCAAAATCTATGAGCGAATCCATGACGTCAAAGGGTAACAGTGCAAAGTTTCCCGCGAATGTTGATCGACGACCGTCGTTACAACGAGGTTTAATGAATTTTCCGCTTGAAATTTCCAGCTTTATAACAAATCACTTAAAGACTGGTCCCTCGGGGAACAGTTAATTTTGTTTCTCTCGACTCCGCCTCGAGAAACGTTAAGATTCTGGGTAAACAAAATTAACTGTTTCCCTCGTTCAATGCACATGTTAATAAAATATGCAAAAAGCTCGCCTCACGAATTGCGGTGCTGCGAAAAATAAGAGCCTTCCTACCGCTTAGTCAGCGTGTTAAATGCATGTGATCCGTCCCTTTATGAGCTATGCTAGCGTCATCTGGACTTCATGCGACAAGGAGCAGCTCTATCGCGTCCTTAAATTGCAAAAGCGCGTGGCAAGAGTCATTCTTTATGCGGATCGCCAGGCGTCTTCTGTTGCTCTCTTTAACAAGCTCTCTTGAATCCCGTTTTATGAACAACCAATGACTGATAAGTGCTCTATTAGTTATAAGCGTATTAATGGGACTTTACCTAGTTACTTAATGCTACTACGACGAAAATTTTTGCTTTTGTTTCCGAGTTTTTTTAACATAAATCTTTTGTATATGTTCAAAATTATACAAATAGCGAAAAATTGGAACGATACTTGCGTACGGGGGCTGGAAATTTCCCACTGAAAAGTGCGTAAATACCGTCCGCCATTACAAAGTTTGCAAAGCAATAGCCCGCGAGATCTGCGCAAAGCGGTCGTGCGTTTGACCACGTGATTTTTGCACTGTGACGTAGAAACATCAACCAAAAGATTCGCATTTGGGAAAAGTATGTGACTTTTAATAGAGCCTTTTAACAAGACGTTCAAGAAGTCATCTCCGTCGGATTCCTCTTCCTGTACATCTGAAAGTGATCTAGAAAGTTTTACAGTTGACGAAGTGATTGGGGAATTGTCTGAATTTGCGCCGTACGACGACAGTTGCGAACCCCTTGCTACCGAGGAAGAAGCCGCGGACTACAACGAAAGAGTTCATCGCGAAGAAGAAGAGGAACAACAGTTTCAACGAAGATATTCGGGAGAGGTGCCAGCGAATGAATGGTATGGTATTATCATGGAATGTAGATTTATATTTTTATTTTCCAATTTCAAAATGCCCGTCGTTAAATCGTGCGCGTGACGAACGCGACTATGTGTTTTGTTTAAGTTTACAATTTCGTTGCTATGTGATTAGCTGTAGTCCTGATTTTATGCGTTAGTTTTATTTAAGAGGTCAGACAATTAATAATTTTATACAGACGTATTTTCTTGTGTTTGACGAATTTTTCACATTATTTTGCAGGTGTTCGTGCTCGAACTGCTCTGTCAGCCTTGTTACAAAAGCGCAGGACTGCATTTGCTGCAAAGAGATCGATCGAAGAGGTCATGGAAGAAGCCATTGGAGACCGGACCGTATGCATAACCCTCCATCCAGGGTTTGAAAGCGTCTGCTTAAACCGCCACGTATTAGAAGTGGCTGCACTGGGCCTAAAAACGCGAGCTGGAAAGTCGTACACAACTGTTCGTGGGCAAAGCAACAAAAGTGATGATGAGTAAGTTGGGGTATTGTTGACTTTGTATCGGAACGATCGAACCTTACATAGCATTGAATAATTGATACATCTAAGCTTATCGCCGTGGACTGATCTCATAGAATCAAATTTTTTATTTTATAAATGGCTTTATCGCCCCAACTGCTTATTTTTAAAAGGATTATTTATTTATCTCCATCCATATCCCTCCTTGAATTAACAGTGATCTCATTTCTCTAACTAGATTCCTGAGGTCTGTGGCCTATCGCCAATTTACAAGACTACTGTGGAGTTATATTGGTAGTTCAAAGCGATACCCCTTGCCCTGTTGTGCCTACAATGAAATCAGGAAACAATTTCCGAGTCAAAATGGCCATTATCGTGGATTCGAAGATGAAGAAAATGAATAATAAATGCACTGTTTGTTCTTGAAGAGTGTCATGTATGCCTTGGGGGCCAAGAAGGACCTACAATAGTTGCTTGAATACTTGTCCGTAAGCACTTAATTTTATGGGCCAAACTTCAGAATTCTCAGCCACTTACTCGCTTTTTGTTGAATGACAAACTTGCCCACTGTGTGAAGCCCTGTTCTGCTAGCGTTCAGTTAAACTCAAGTTTAGTTGCTGGGAATCCTGATGTTGCTCCAATTTTCATGTACACAAGTAATAAAAATTAAATCGAATTCAGCCTGAATTTAATTACCGTTTTAATGTATCGTTTCTTTCTTTTCACTCGGCTCACAGAGCACCGCAAAACTTAATAGCAGGTTACCCGCTGGAAACTTTCCTAGCAGGTCTGGTTGACTCTTCCAGACTTTTGTCTGGCTACAGTTTCTGCAGAAACTTTCTACGGTAAACAAGGTACCTGTCTGTGATACAGAAAGTTTGGGTTTTGAAAAGAAGCACAAGTGGCAGAACTGAAACAAAAGAAGAAGTTTGGAAAGGAAAACAATTCCCTTCGGTTCCTCTCGAATGTTTTTTCCTTGTAGATCCAACCTGTAAAAAATGATTGAAAGGAAATACTCATTTAATCATAGCATCTGAAATAATAAAATAACACAAAAAAAAGATGATCATTTTTATTGTTTTTCTCAGGGTGTTGCCAGTTTTTCAACTTGTTGTAAACCTGGCTAATTGTAGGTTGGGATTTTACTCTCACATACATCCTGAAAAATGCTTTTTCATAATAATTCTGTTGATTGCACACATGACAACTTTGAGCCCTTAAGCTATCTAGCCCACCCCAACGATGCATAATTTATTACAAGTGGTTGAGTGGACAAACCAAACATTTTTAGGTCTGGGACTTCCAGTCTATGGGCTGGCTATGCCTCTTCTTCTTTTTTTTTTTTTGCAATTCTTATCTGAGTAAATTAAAAAACAAATTTCATGTACTCTTGTTTCTAAGTAGATCCTCTCATACTGGAAGTTAGTTTTAGGCCTAAATCACTTCCCAGAGGATACTTAGAGCTAAGATGTTAAAATGCAATAAATTTTGCATCTTCGTACCTTGGGTTCTGATGAGTCTTCACCGAGTCATCATCTTCCTTTAGTTTTTTATATGCATCTTCGATTTCTTCAGGACTCCATGTAGGGTCTTCATCACATTCAAACTCCTCATATGTGCCGTCCTGCATTTCCTGCTCATCTTCTGATTCATCCTCTAGCCCTAACTCTGTCTCATTTGTTACTGGCTCTGGATCAGTTTGAATAGCTTAAACAAATGGAATTAAAAAATTCTATCACCATTAAAATTTTAATTATTATTAAATAATCAAATATTGATAAAATATAATGAAAATATAAAGATAGGCAGTTATGCCTATATGACTCATCAACATCAATTATTGTTGACTCACCAGCATTCACCATCAGCAACTGCTTCGGCTCTTGTATGCTCTTAAAGGTTTCAACCCACTGATCTTGATTGGAGATTAATTTACTCTTCAGTCTTGTGACTTTCCCCTTAACTGAGTCACCTCACTCCTCGGGGTTTTGTATGTTGTGCAATTTCCAGCATGTCCAGTCGTTGAAGGCATTTTACAAACGGTTCAGAGATGCGAGCAGCTAATTTGGACAGCTGAGGGCCGAGACAAACTGCCATAAACCCAAATAAATTTACAACAACAGTTTATTCGAAAAAGGATCATAATTTGGTGTCGTTATTGCGCGCCTATATGTACAGAATCTACGTCATTTTGTGAGCATAATTTCGGAAATCAGGTGCATAATCTAGGAATAATTCTGGCATAATTTTGGCATAATTTGGCAAAATTTCGAGCACTGCTAGTAGCATAATATGCCACTTTTAGGAGCACAATCCGCCAAGGCGTAGCATATTTGACTCAATTCTCGATACCAGCTCTCCTCAACCCTATGATAAACAAGATGGCGGACGAAGCGTCCACTTTTTTTAATTTCCGAGGTGGTTACTTTCAAGAGCTTCGACTGTAATTTTACCCATATATATCGTCGATAAGTTTCGTTACTGTAATCTGCTTCTGCTGTAACATAAACCATTTTACGTTTTTTCGAAGTTTTAATGAAGGCAAGTAAGCGAATATCTATAGACTGGAAAGAGCGCCTTCAAATAGATAAACTATCCTAAGTTTTATAAAGGCAAAACGCGTACGTCCTAAGCGAGTGATGACATTACGAAGTCGCTTTAATTAAAACTTTACAGTCGTTTGTATGTTGGGACGCGGGCACGAACCTGCCCCCCATCACACAAACGTCCATAAAATTTCGCAACTTTGGGGAGCTCTATTTTCCTTGTTTTGCAACAAATCAATCTTAAACTTGATCAAGGCGTGCTTTTCACGGGCTTTGACAGATTTTTGCAAACAAAATGAAAGAAACCTTGGAAGGATTTATTAGTCACTTACTTGTTACTGAGTAGCATTTTAGACCTGACTGAAAACCTGGTGAAACGAAAATTTAGTCTTAAAATGTCGAAAGATGCACTTTTCAAATTGAAATGCTTTCAGAGCAAAACACAAAAATCGAGGAAATTGTTTGTTGAAGAGTTAATCCTGATTATACACGCTTGTTCCTGTTTCTCTTGGAAACCTTTTTCTGCTTTCTTTTTGTCTGTGATTTTCCTTACGGTGCTGACTACCGAAAACAGCTACTTATTAAAAAAATAAATAAATGAATAAATAATTAGAGGAAATCAAATGAAAATAGTCCCGCGACATAAATCAGTTTATATAGTTTCCTACTTAGCTAGTTGGAAGTCAAAAATTTTTAACCACAGATGAATATTAGTGAAATATTACTTAATACACAATTGACGCGTAAAGAAAATGTTCTGCTTTCTAAATTTTGACGTTTTCATTCAGGTGGGTTTTTCTTTACTAAAAGAAAAAGAAAAAGAGCCCAGCTGTTTTTACCTAAACGTTCTCTTAAAAAAGCTAAAAAAATCTAAGATATTCATCGCGATATAAAACAGCGAGCTTTAATTTCAAGAAGAATGGTTTGTGCTCTAAAAAGAGTCAAAATGAAGTATACACACCGCACAATTGAAGCCATCTGAGTTTTAATGTTGTTTTCCCACGTTTTGAGATTTTTCCGACTTTTCCTTTTAAGTATGTTCTTATTCTTAAACTTAAGAAAAAAATGAAAGAAAAAGTGAGAAGAAGGAGACAAAGCCCAGCTGTGGACACTTGAAACTTTCTTCTCGTCATGCAACACTGACTTAAGGAGGCGCGCACCCATTTTTTGAGGTCTCACCCCTTCATGTTTGATGCTTCATAACTTTGCCTGTAGTGCTTGTTAGGAAAAGCCACAAATTGAAACAACATATATAACATTGAACTTAATTTTAGGGTATGTTTTGTTTACATCGTCGATTCCATAGCAAGAGAATAACGACGACATGATTTCTATACAAACTGTAAAATCAAATCCTCTAAAATCCTCTAGAGTGCTATTAGCTTAGACCGATAATTGTCATTACCATGGCAACATTTGAAAAAAATCTGTGCGAGCGTTTTTGAAAAATTATGTTCCAAAACTTTTTGCATCCCCAGACACGTCTTTTTCACTTTTTGTTCAGTTTTAGTCATCAAAAATGATGTTTTACAGGGCCCATACAATCCAAATTTAAATACCTAGCTCAAGGTGCGGTTCAATTGTTTCAATGATAAAAATTGGCAAGCAATCGCTCTTTGCGATCGCACGTTTTGCTATTCTTACTCATAAGAAATATTTGCTCATGTAATCGCAAAAAGGTGTCATCGTTGGCTTTAAAGCTGCAGTTTAAAATTACTCGATAATTTTTTCTAAACGGTTCTTCCACAGTTTAATCATTAATTGCTAGGCACTTGAGTGAAATTTCAAAGCCATTGAAATTTCCAAGTTACTGAAATAACATCGAATTGCCCCTGGCTTAGTAAAGGCGATTGTTTACTATTTTACTCGCTTAGGGTTATGTCTCCCGCTTGCTAGTTTCCGCTTATTTACATGCAGCGCTCACTGCTTCTTTAACACACGAGTGATCACACGAGTCTCGTTTCAACACTTCGTTTGATTCAGTTATTCAAATAACGCAACCTTCTTATCGGAGTGAAACATAGTTAACCAAAAATTGTCGAAAAAGAAAAACGATTCGCGAAATTGATTCCGCAGCAGCAGGTTCATTACGGAGGTTAGTTGTTTACAGGTGTCAAAAAGGAACCTGAAGTTCGTTGACCAGGCCTGAGCCTGGTTTAGTAGCCTTTGACTTAAAAAGAAAATATGATAAAATCTACTCGTATCCGTTTTAGCAATCCTCTAGAGGCATTTTAGATACGTCGTAATATTGTTATGCCTGTGTCTTGTTTAAAATAAACACTGGAGCGCTGAGGAACTAGGAATTCAAAGTGCCTTTCTTTTACTTCTTTTTTTTCTTGTCAGTGGTTCGGAGAGTTTGACTGATTCGCCTACTGATGCAAAAATTTGCTTTATTCAACCGAATTTATAAGAAAAATTGGCCATCATTGGGGCTTAAACTGAGAAACCGTATACTTAGACAATGCCAACCCTTGGGGCTGGGAAACCGAGAAAGGGATTCTCTCTGACGAAGTGCTAGGGCTCGAAATGTCAGCTTCGCAGTACTGAGAGGGTCTCATGGGGTCGTAGCTTTGACGGTTGACGGTTATTATTTTTCAATTTTGACGATTGACGGTTATTATTTTTCAATTTTGACGATTGACGGTTAAATTTTAAAGCTTTTGACTGTTGACGGTTATTTAGAAGAAAATTAGTCCAAGAGTTGAAGAAAATATAAATTTCGGTTCTCTTAATTAGCATTGACTGTTGTGTTTTTGAGGTTGTCTAGCCTTTCCCTAATGAAATTTTGAAATATTTTCAGATATAAGCAAGTTGTAAGGACTTGTAATGTCCAGAGAGAGTGTTTTTGAGAACAAGGGAACTGGTTTTTTCTGCTAGCCCGATTGTGGCTCCTGTTTGTGGGTATTTTGTTGCGTCGTTATTGTCAAGGGTTGATTAAAGCGTCTCAAAAAATTCAAAAACAGAACTTTCGAAATTCAGACGCGGTACTTTCGAAAATTCTCGCATAGAAATCAACCAAACTTGGCCAAGTGCTACCCGGCATAATTTACAGTATTGATACTTTTAAGCGATTTTTTCTAAAGAGCTCGTGTCTTCGATCTCGGCATTTAACAAATAGCAAAAGTTTCCCATGGCAACGTCATGTTGCTATAGGAAAGTTCCGATATTCAAAAACCTAACTGCATTTCAAACGACAATCTATTGCTATAGGTTGCTGGTAACATTGATATTTCGAGAAAATCATGTCTGGGTGTATTTCTTCAAGGTTAAAATTCGGTAATGAACCTTTGAAAAACCCCATCGAGCCACCGTAAAACAACCTAGTTATCCTAAAATAGGTGAACGTATTTTTTTTGAAACATTTCTTTCCTCTCTCAAAATATTGAAATATACACATCTTAATGTAGAATGTGTTTAAGTTTCTCGTCTGCGTTATCATATTTTATGCCGTTTGGAGCTACATCTTCGCCAGTTTGCAACACGGCAACTTAACTGATTTTAAGACTTTCTTTCTTTCGTGCGGCGTTGACTGGTTAATTTTCGCAAACTGTTCACAGTCTAAAAATGAGAAAAAAAAACACCTTGGAGGAATCAATTATTCACTTACTTGTTACTGAGTAGCATTTTAGAGGATCTGATAACCTGGTGAAACGAGGATTTTGTCTTCAAATATCGAAAGATGTAACTTGGAGAAGGAAACATACAAAAGTGACAGCAAACGTGCAAGCGCATTAGATAATGTTTTCAGAGTGAAAGACAAAAAATCGAAAAATTTTTTAGTTGAAGAGTTAATCCCATTGAGTACAGTTTTAAACATGTTTGTTTCCGTATCCCCAGGAAACCTTTTTCTAATTTGTTTTTGTCTGTGATTTTCCTGACGGTACTAATTACCGAAAAGACTAAATAACTATTTAAAGATGATGATAACAATAATAATAATAATAATAATAATAATAATAATGATAATGATAATAAAGAAAAGAAAAAAATAAAGACTGAAAAATGTCGCGACTTAACTTCAGTTTTCCAGTTTCAAATTTCTAAAATGTAACTAATGATAAATGTTGGAAAAATATTATACAACATTGACGATCAAAGAAAATGTTCTGTTCCATAGTTTTATGTATTTATTCGTGTGTTTCCTTTCTAAAGTAAAATAATTATAACTACTGAAGCCGGGAAAGTCAGCCCAGCTGTTTTCACTTTAAAAGTTCTCTTCTATTGTCAGTAGTCACAAAACCTACATAATCTTAGATTTTCATTGCATAAAGAAAATGTCTTGCTTTCCAAAGCTTAAGGCAGGGGGCCCCTTAGCTACGAATAAATTCATAAGGAAAAGTTTTCTGCTAAATCTTTTAAAACGCTTATACCTCGGCTGTTTTAGAGGCGATTTATAGATAAAATTTTTCAGAGACATTATGGAATTAATGGAAGTTTTGGAGGGTTGTTTTTTAGTTGGTAGATGGCGTTTTACCAGTGTGTTTTACGGCAATGCTTTAAGCCACAGTCAGTGCAACCAAGTTGGGAAATCGTGATTTTGTGTTCAATATTGAGAGTTTGAGGAAAGAATGAACAGCGGCTCTCAACGATGGTTTCCTCTTAAATAGCTTGACACTTATTAGGCTATCCAGAGTACTTTTAGACCTTTAGAAATGCATTCTAAGCGGCGCTATAAACTTTGTATCTGTTCGGTCATCCTAGCTAGGAGAACTTGAGTCTTTCTTCAAAAAATCGTGGGGAATTTATAAGATAAGCCTCGAAAATTGTACATGAACGGAACCAAATCTCGGCGGCCAAAATGGTCATTATTAGGAAAACCAATTGCGTTATCCAGTGGATAGAGATTTATCCGATGAATAGCATTGCCCACAGCTACAATCAGGGACAACACGTTGTAGTTTTGAACAATATGGGCCTGGACTCGATGTTGCTGCGTCAGTGGAAAAAGATATACCCGGATTTAGCGTCCACACGATTTCGGATTCATAGCGTATTCAAGAGTTTCCACTCTGCAGAGCGGATTAAAAAAAATGTGGATTCGTCTGCTGGATTCACCGGATACGTGTGGACGGAGGCCGAATCCGCAAAGAAAAGGTGGTGGGATTTAATAATATCCGGATAGGTGTGGACGCGGCCTGAAACAAGGTTTACTACCATTGATTCAATTTTGAATAAACATTCCGCTCGCACTCTTCGTGCATTTGAACACTGAGGGCCTGTTTACATGGAGATGGGGACTCCAGGTAGGGGAGGTAACCCGCAGGTGGAGTAACCTGCCCAGCTGTCCATATAGTTTCTCATTTTAATTTGATCACGTTTACATGATGGGTGGGGTGACCCGCCACATGTTACCTCACCTACCTAGGATCCCTGACCTCCATGTAAACAGGCCCTAACTTGTGCGCATACATGTCGTCCTCGTTCGCGCTCATCTTTTATCTCGCGACCCAACTTTCCTGTATGCCTGTTGTCATCTCTCGAATAAATCGTTTACCTCGCGCCCTTTAATTCTGTGTGTGCGTGCGGTATCGTTTCGTGCCATTAGGTTTCTTCAGAAAAAAAAGAATATTTAGTCCGACATCAGTCGACATCAGCTCAACCAATTAATTACTGAAAATCACAATAATAAAAAACATTCTATTGCGTATTGCAACCCGTTGGAATGTATGATTTGTGCACTCGCATTTTCTATAAATACGTAGATTACCGTCTATTGCCCATTGTTTTGCATTGTTGATGAGAGAGTTAATGAGATTGCTTTCTTACTCTTCCCTGAAGTCTTAGATTCCCTTCATGGAGCGCTATAACAAGATTAAATCTATAGGTTCAGGTACTTTTGGCCAAGCTTGGTTGGTAGAATCGGTCACTAGCCAGAGAAGGTATGCATTAAAGGAACTTGGTGTCACCGCTATGTCAGAACAAGACCGCCCTCTTGCGTTGAACGAGGCCAAGATTTTGTCGAAGCTAAAACACAAAAATATTGTGCGCTACAAAGAGGCGTTTGTAGCTCAAGGAAAGCTATGTATTGCTATGGAATTTGCTGAAAATGGTAAGTGTAAGACTGGTTTGAATTCGGTAGAAATAGCATATCTATAGTAGAATACACTGCAATCAGTTAGAATTCAGACTTTTATACGAAATTAAGTAAATACCTCTTATTGTGGAAAGAGATCAAGTGATGAAGAATAAGAATGACTAAAAATATACTCAGCTAATGCGAACTACCGCTATTCTGATCCATAAAATTTCCTCATATCCAGCATAACAATGTATGCAGTTTTTGGTAGAATTCCTGAATGTGGTAGATATTTAACCGGAAAACGCATACATGATAAGTGGAAGTGTTGTGCTAAAATCTTGCCCTGGTTTTGAAAATTTTAATTTGTCTACAACAGGAGATCTATACACGAGAATCAGGGAGAGAAATGGACTATACTTCTCAGAAATGGTGAGTTAGAGAATGTAGCAAGAAATTTTACCGACTTCGGAGCTTATACGAGAACATTTCAATAGTCACACCATTATGTGAATGAATGAATGAATATATGAATGTATTGTTCTTATTTGTCACTGTTTCTTTTCTTTTTTTTCTTTTAACAATTGTAGCAAATTTTAGGATGGTTTACACAACTTTGCCTTGCCCTGAAGTACCTTCATGGACAAAATATTCTTCACAGAGGTTAGTGCTAATTTCGTTAGTTAAAGTTTTGTTTTAATCATGTTTGCCATTTCAATCGCTTTTAAGACCAACATTTTCTCAAATATTAAAACTTAAAAATAATGATTTCTATTTCAGACCTGAAAACTCAGAACATTTTTCTCGGTAAAGATGACATCATTAAGCTCGGAGATTTTGGCATTGCCCGGATGTTGAATAATACTTTAGATCATGCGCAGACGACTGTGGGAACGCCATATTACCTGTCACCAGAGATATGTCAACGAAAGCCGTATCCTTCCGTGAAATAATTTAAACTACCATATTTCAACCATTCTTAGCGGGACTAGGCCGAGTTTATCATCACTGTACTTGTTGCTCTCTAGTTTAAAAATAGCAGGACCATATACACAGTAATGAGTTGAGTACAAAACTAATTTCAGAGAGCTGCGTAGCTGACGGGATTAGCGGGCGAGTGCTGTAGTCCGCGTAAAGATTGGGTTCAAGTCAAACTGAAATCCCCTCTCGGCTTCGGGCTCGCGAAAATAGGGACTTTAAGATCCATCGACGAGCGCATGTCATAAAACATGGACTGGACTGGATTAGTAAAACATGGACTGGATTAATAAAACATGGAGTGATATAACAAGGATTTATGACCAAGTAAGAGAAGGGTTTTTTCCTAGGTTTCATAGGATCTGAATATGACAAACATGACTTAGGTACAGTGTCACCAAGCCAAAAAAGTACGACATAAGCCAATAACACAGTAAACAAGCTATTAGACAGGGGAAGTTGAGGAAAATTACAAAATGTTTGCTAACACGGTTTTCATAACTCCAGGTAGATTTATGTTGACTGTATTTTATTTTATTCGTCCATATCTCTCCATGTTTTATCAATCCACGTTTTATCACTCCATGTTTTATCAATCCACGTTTTATTAATCAATGCTTTATCACTCCATGTTTTATTAATCCATGTTTTATCACTG
Source organism: Porites lobata (assembly GCA_942486035.1). NCBI lineage: Eukaryota > Metazoa > Cnidaria > Anthozoa > Scleractinia > Poritidae > Porites > Porites lobata. The sequence goes on along the minus strand of CALNXK010000179.1, from coordinate 881,832 downwards.
CATGTTTTGTTAATCCGGTCCATGTTTTACCAATGCACTCCAGTCCATATTTTATCACATGCCATCGACGAGGACGGCAACGAGAACGTCAAAAAACAGCAGGTGTTATAAGCAAAACAACAACTTCATTTTGCACGTGCATTGCGCTTGTTTGTACATTTCTTTGCCTGTTTTTGCTCGACTACAACGTGAAAATGGTTAATTTCGCGTTTTACGGAGTACGTAAACAAGCAACGACTAAATTATATTTCTCTTTCTGAACTTAGATTTGGTCCTAGGAATTTAACTCCAGGAGGGTTCGCCTCCCAGGGCCTAACGTATTTGGTTGTCGCTTGCTTTTAACGTCATGAAAATTGTATTTATTACCTTTTTACATTTACAAAGGAGGTAGTATTTGATGAGTCCTTAACAGCTTGTCAGCTACAATCACAAGAGTGACATGTGGTCACTGGGATGCGTGTTGTATGAAATGGCTACACTAAAACACGCTTTTAATGCAAACAACTTCTCTGCCCTTGTCATAAAGATCTTACAAGAGCAGTACCCCCCAGTACCTAGGTAAGTTCAAGAAATATTGTAGTGCGTATTTAATATTCGATAGCCTGTAGAATCATGAAACTGCCGGATAAATATTCTCAAAGTACTGTTTATTTTGAGATGGACAATCTTTAGAAAGCGACTTCCAAGTGCCGATGTCAATAAACAGATTCAGGGAGCAAAGGTAGCAGTACTGATTTACTGTCGAATCAAGCCAATGAAACGTTTCAACGATCGATTTAACTCTTGGTATTTTTTTTTTCAGTTTTTATGGACCACTTGTGGAGGACTTAGTTTGGGTCCTACTGCAAAAGAACCCAGATGATAGGCCCTCAGCGAAGCAGCTCCTTTACGTACCTTCGATGCAACCTTATGTGAAAAGGTTCCTCGTGAGTGAACGAGAGAGGACCGAAAGTCTCGCTTCGGACATAGCTGATGTCTCCTCTACATCATCAAGGTATGACTGCTCTCAAATGTCGGGTGCTGAAAAAGAGGAGAACATACAGAACGCCAGTAGAATGGTCGTCCCTGTTGCTGACAAATCCAGCCCTTCAAAAGATGCTGGAGGAAGCGTTTCTAAAGATGTTAATTCTCGCCAACGAAGAACATTGCTTGACTACGCAACAAAACCTCAGACCAAAGTAACCGTAATGTACGAGAAACAAGCTGTGAAGGAAAATCCACGGGAAATCCAAGGACATTTTCAGGCATATAACAGTACACCAAACGAGCGGGAAAATTTAACCACCCAAAGGGATATTCCAAAAAAGGGGGAGGCTAGCTGCTCGTTTCAGCATGATCACACATCAAAACCGCGGGAAAACTGTCCCCGTTCATCTGATAACATTGTTAAAGCAGGAGAGAATTTGCGCGCCAGATGTTCCCATGGCACAAGGAAGCAAAGCCTTATTGCACTGGCACAAGCACAGAGGCGCAGGTATTCGGAACAGACTTCGACTTGCTCAGAGCCTGGAGCCAGAGTTCACAAATCCCGGATTCATTCTCAAGGTTGTCGTGAATTTGTAGATGCTGAGGATGAAGTTTTTACCAAGAATCAGGCAACAGTTATTCCTGTTAGAACTGCAAGAAACAGAAATGTGGGGATAATACGGACACAAGTGATTGATAAATACGTTTCTTCATCTTGTAAAAGTAATGTTACTACCAATCCCGAGCAAAAAAAGCGAAAGCCAGTGTTTTCAGTGAGTCAACCAAAACGCTCTGAGGATGCACACAAAAGTAAGCGTCATCATTCAGCTGTGAGCGACAGGAGCCTCCATCCAGTTGAACAGAAACATCAATGGTATCAATATCGACTTGATCATAGTGTTCAAGATAAGGAGAACGTGAGTCAGGTTAGCTGGTTTCGACTAGTTAGCTGCAACAGGCCATTTGTATGGTTTGATAAGGCTATTTTACTACTACTACTACTACTACTACTACTACTACTACTACTACTACTACTACTACTACTACTACTACTACTACTACTACTACTGCTACTGCTACTGCTACTGCTACTGCTACTGCTACTGCTACTGCTACTGCTACTGCTAATCCATAGGGAACTAAATTCTTTAGAACACGAAAAGGAACAGTTTAACCATCTCGATTATGAGATAACTGAGAGGGAAATACGTCAAGCGGCGAAGAAATTGAAAAATAAGAAATCACCATTTGTTGACAAAATACGAAATGAAATGATCAAAGCAAGCCTCGAACCACTAATGCCTGTCTATGTCAAACTTTTTAACCTCATTTTACAATCCGGAAAAATGCCAGATGTTTGGTGTCAAGGCCTCATAACCCCAATTTACAAATCTGGTGACAAGAGTGATCCAACTAATTACAGAGGCATATGTGTTTCTAGTTGCCTTGGAAAATTGTTCTGTTCTATTTTAAATCGAAGACTTCACTTGTATTTTGAGGAAAATAAGATATTACATAATTCCCAAATTGGCTTTTTGCCTGAAAACCGCACTGCAGACCATGTTTTCACTCTAAGGACCCTAATAGATAAATATGTGCATTATCACAAGGAAAAAGTCTACGCTTGTTTCGTAGATTTCCGCAAAGCGTTTGACTCTGTTTGGCACGAAGGATTGTTTTATAAGCTGGTAAAAACGAATATAGGAGGAAACTTGTACAACCTCATGAAAAGTCTTTATTGCAACTCGACATGTTCCATCAAAATCGGTGAAAACAAAACACAGCCTTTTTCATCTGACCCATTTGTTCTCCCAAATGGGAGAAAAATAAATTCACTTTTCTACGCAGATGATTTAGTTATTCTATCAAGATCGAAAACTGGATTACAGAACTGTTTAAATGCGCTTTCTTTGTATTGTGACAAACGGAAGCTAAAAATTAATCCGAAGAAAACAAAAATTATGATATTCCAGAAACGCCCAAAAAAATCTATTGACATCAAATTCAACATAGGCAGTGAGTCAATTGAAATTGTCCAAGAATACACTTATTTAGGTACACGTTTAACTCCAACGGGAAACTTTACACTTGCACTCGAACACTTAAAAGAAAAGGCCCTTCACGCGTTTTCTAGTATTCCGAAGCGGACAATTCTTAACAAACTTAATCCTAATACTGCATCCCAAATTTTTGACACCATGGTATTCCCAATCTTGAGTTACAACAGCGAGGTATGGGGAATGTATACCAAGCAAGATTTTAAAAAATGGGATAGCTACCCAATAGAAAAAATCCACCTCAAATTCTGTAAACGTTACTTAGAGGTTAACAATAAGGCCTCTAACATAGCCTGCAGAGCTGAACTTGATAGACTGCCGCTGCTTATCCCGATAAATCAGAAAATTATGAAATATTTTGTTTTCCTCAACAACAAAGATAATGACTCTATAGTCAAACAGTCTTTCCTTATGTCAAAGAATCTACATTCTATGAATAATTCCGGATATTTTTCCAATTTCATAAACATGCTTGAACAATACAATCTAACCAGTTTAGATGCTGAATCTCTAGATAATGATAAAATTAGACGATATACCACAGAAATGAGAGAGAAATATCTATCTTTTTGGCGGCACAGCCTCGAAAATTCAAAAAAAAAACTAGAATTTTATAAAAATTTTAAAGATGAATATTCTACATCTGATTATCTCTACCAGCTAAGACATTATGACGAACGACAGAATTTTGTTAAATTTAAAATAAGTAATCACAAACTTATGATTGAACATGGTCGATACCAAATCGATCATTTGCCAAGAGAAAATAGATTATGTCCTTTATGTAACTCAAATCAGGTAGAAGATGAGATTCATTTCCTCTTTCAATGTAACAAATACTCAGTACAGAGACAGGCATTTATTAATCAAATCAATCGAATAATACCTGACTTTGACAAGAAATCATCTCCAGAAAGCATAAAACTGATAATGAATTCGAAGGAACATCATGTAAATAAGTTAGTTATGAAGTTTGTTTCCTCCTGCATGAAAATACGTGATTCATTGTTAGTAATGTAACCGAATTTTTCTAGATTATTATTAGCGCTGTTTTGTTTTATATTTTGATTGTCATATACATGCTTTTGCAATACTGTAAAATGATGCGGTCATGCAAATAAAGCAATTTATTACTATTACTATTACTATTGCTACTACTACTACTACTACTACTACTACTACTACTACTACTACTACTACTACTACTACTACTACTACTACTACTACTACTACTACTACTACTACTACTACTACTACTACTACTACTACTACTACTACTACTACTACTACTACTACTACTACTACTACTACTACTACTACTACTACTACTACTACTACTACTACTACTACTACTACTACTACTACTACTACTACTACTACTACTACTACTACTACTACTACTACTACTGCTGCTGCTGCTGCTGCTGCTGCTGCTACTACTACTACTTTTTAATATACACCCAAAGCAGCCTCGTCTTTTTAAAAACACTTCAGTGTTACGAAGAAAACTAAATGTAGATTAAACTCCCACGCAGGCGTTTTTAGGCTGATTTCGTCCCTCCATGTAAACGGCGTCTGTGGGGAGAGACGAAATACGAACTCCCCTAAAAACGCCTGCGTGGGAGGCTAAATGTAGAGTGCTTTCAAATATTTTATACCATAAGCAATGATGATGATGTTGTTGATGATGATGTTGTTGATGATGATGATGATGGTGATGATGATGATGATGATGATGTTTAGTGTTATTACTGTTATAAACAAGACGTGCTTTGGGATGACCGTCGAAAAAAATTTTGTGGCAGTGAATCTGGTTTTCAGTTAGCTCTTATTGAGGATCGTATTTAGAGAGGGAAGGGTTAGTTACGATTAAAACGTGTAGAAAGTTTTTTTTTAGTTGAAAACATAAGAAAAGGAGGTTTGATTTTTACTGCGATTAGGCCTTTATTTTCTTCACGGATAGTAAAGGTAGCCGCAACTACGCAGGGGCCGTGAAAATTACCTCCTTTCTTTGTTCTGGCTTCGTGTTTCTTTCCTCGCGTGCGCCGATATCTCATGCGCTGTCGCATTCTTCTCCATCCACTCTCTCTCCGAGGAAATTATGGACTACCTGTCAAAAACTCTCTCAAATTTTAGTTTATTTATCATTATTCTTTTGTCTATGTTCTTTTTATGATTCCAGGAAAACTCTTTGAGTTCGCATGTTCAAGAGAAACGTCCTATCTCTTCTAAGGTATTTAAAGAGATTCAAGCCTCTTATGGGAAACAGCAAATGGCGAAACCTTCCTCGGAAGAAATTGATGACAAGGTCGAATATCGGAAAAGAACGTATACAATATCAAATTACCCGCGACCATCTGAATTCGAAATCCCGGAAGTAGTTGGAAAGGAGCACACTAGAAGTGACAACAAAGAAAGTGAAATTTGTAAAGACGCAAATTTGAGCGTCGGTCAAAGCGCAAAAGGACGGAAGTATGAGATAACTGCCAAAGCGAACTTAAAAAACCAGACGCTGGGAGAAGCGAATCAAAGCAGGACCCATGGTCAAACACCAAGGTGTAAATTCATCTTTTGTGGAAAGACTTTACACCTTGACAATGTTACCGACCATGATTCAGTCTACTCACACATGGAGGCACTGCGCATGCACTTGGAGGAAAAATTAGGTACCAGACTTCTGACCGAGGTTTATCGTTACGTCACAAATGTGCCGCTTGAGGAACATGAAAGGGTGAAGCAAACGGTTTTGTGTATGCTTGGGGAAGAATACATGACGTATTTCCCGGTTTTACTTCAGCTTGTGGCTTGCGAGGCATTATACTTCCATTGACTAGAATCATTATTAAATAGAGATGGCCCATTTAAGATAACTGCAAAGTGACTAGCTAGAAAGCAATTATTAAAGATAGAAATTTAGTCCCTTCTTGTATATGAAATTACTATACTCATAACTTAATGGTATATACATTCTCTACCATAAATTTTGCATTTTTATCTTAAATTCAATGTTTATTGAACCTTAAATATTGTAATTCATTTATCTTAGGTGTCTTTTGAGATCAATAAAGATATCAAGTAATTTCAAACTTAAAACGGACTGACGAACGACGTTAAAACCAAATCGGAATCGTTCCTACCTAACCTGCGAGTTTACCTCGATGTGAGAGCCTGTGATCTTATTCTTTGTTTAATTTATTGTTGTCCTAGTGATACCGATTTTACTGAAAACTGCATTTTGGCAAACTTCAATTCACAGTCAATCACTGGCAAAAATATCAAAGCAATCGAACAAGGATAAAAAGATTTTTTAAGGGGATTGAAAAATCTTGATGTGGTCTCCGAAAAACTGTATGGAAACATCTTTAACAGCCCATTGATTTTCGACTAATACTTAACAATTATTCCTCGAGCCCGAATCGGCTCTGAGTCAAAAGCCCATGAGGCCGAAGTTTTAGTAAAATCCAACTAGTTGGTCACAAATATCGAGAAAAAAAAATTTAGCTAGTGAAAGCTAGACTTTAATCCTTTTTGCAGCCAAAAAGCCCGCGCTTTTCGCTACTAGTGGGCTACAACATATAGCCTAGTAGTAGCTCAACCAATCAGAACGCAGCATTGATAATAGACCACTAGTCGGATTTTACTAATAATCTTTACTTAGTACGAGCTAATACGTATTCTGTTTTATTAGTTGAGAACAAATTGAAATAGTTACTTTATTACCTATTGATTTTCGATTAACTCAAGCGTTCTTCAATATAGAGGACCCCCAGCAGAGTTTTAGAACATCACGCGCTTGTTACCTATGTCACGTGTCCCTGCGTGACATTCAAGATGGCGGCGTTGTCGTGTGATATTTCAGTTGTGAAAGAAGGGTGTTCAGAGCTTGGAGAGGGGCCGCATTGGGACGAAAAGACTCAAAGAATTATATGGGTGGATATCTTAGGACACAGTGTTCATTTGCTTGATCCAGTGACAGGAAAGGTGCGGTTTAATTTACTTGTCCGTCATGGCAGCTGGAGTATTAAACCATATTTTTAAGCCTACTGGATATTTTGAAGTCCCTTAGGCCTTTAATTATTTGTTTATATTCAAATCGAAAAGTTTTGTTTTTCACATGGTGGATTTAGTTCTTGATTCGATTATCGAGATTAGATCCTTTTTTTCCAGGTAAAATTTTGTCAATAAAATAAATATATAATTATGGCTCATCAGTCAATTCCAAGCGTGCCCATCCCCCCTCCCTCCCCTTGGGAATTTGTCGGGCCTTTTTCATTTTGTTTTGGAAAGGCTGCAAATGTCCCACAGTGGAGCTGGGTGTTCATACAAAAACCCCACGGCGGGGCTTAAAAATAAGGTCCAAATGCCCTACCCAGGTGCAACACCAAAATTGCATTTTCCAGTAGGATAAGCTGCAAATACCATATATATGAGAAATCTGTAATAATCTGATGAAACTCGCACAAGAAGCACTCTACACAAATCACTCCTAGCTGCTAGTTGAAATAACTGTAAAAAAGATCATTGATCTGATCAATCTTAATGACAGAAGAATAAATTAGAATTTTAATAATTCATGTACCTTTCTTAATTTGGAAGATGGTTAATATAGTGAGTGATTAAAAGACAACCGATGGGCTTTACATGAGTATTTTCTCATCATAATGGAACTGTTGAATTGTTGCATTGATGGTACAATACACAGTGTTTATATTAGCTCTCCAATATCTTGCAAAGTTTTTCTAGGGCCACATTGGGGACATGGGTTATGGGAACTTTTGGAATTTACGGATACATAAATTCTGTACTAAACCCCTCCCCATTACCACTATGAAACAAATGTTAAAAATTAGTTTTATTTTTTTTCTAGGATGATCAATATAAGTTTGATGGACCAGTTGGAGCAGGTGGGTTGTTATGATTGAGGGAAATATTCTTAGCCTGGCAGGCATTTGAAGGAGAAAGGAGGGAGGGTATGACACATGTGAACATGAAAGATAAGGAAATTAAAGGGAACACCAGCAAGGACGCCATTATATTTGTCATTCCACACCTCATTAATCCACAAAAATCAAATAAAAGCATTCAGTTGTTTTGTTGGAAAATCATAGCCCATAGACTGCCTCTCATTTTTTCTTGTGCCTTAAAATAAAGCTGCAATAAAATAAGCAATAAAAACATGAATTGAGACAGCATTGCTACTAGTCTTGCTAACTTGGTCAAAAAGATTTTTGTTTATGTAAACTGACTAAATCCTCTGTTTGAAACCATCTTACGTCATCTTCTGGTGTGGATTACCCTGTAAGTCCCAAGCTATTAACAGTGATTAACATCAATATTCTCTTTACAACATCAAGGTTATGAGAATTGCTAAAATGATCACTGAGAGGAAAATGTTTTGATTTGTTCTTCTACAGTGAAACCCTGCTTACGGCCACCTCGGTAATACTATCACCTTCCTGTTATTATGGCCGCTTTTTTTTGGCTGCACAGCAAAACAGCCATCCATTTTCATGTAAAAAGCCCTGGTTAATACGGCCACCTGTCAATACGGCCAAATGTTTTTGGCCCATTGGTGACCGTATTAATTGGGTTTCACTGTAGTGTTTTCTCTCAACTTATTCTTTACATATGTGTATAGAGATGAGTGTGGACAATTTTGTAAAGGATATTGGGACTTTAGGGGTTAATTTTGTATCTTTCTTTCTCACACATAAATAAATTTTATATTGTCAATGAATCTATAATGTCTAGAAGGTCCAGAAGCATATGTCAAATCATTTTCAGTAGTCCCTGGCAAAGGTAGAAAATTATGGTAGTGTGACAATGCTGGTTAACGATTTATCTAATTTAACAATGTATGTACATGTATTTTATAAACTCTATTTTTCATAGCTGTACCAAGGCAAAAAGGTGGTTCTCTCGTTGTGGCAGCCAAGAGAGACTTTCTGTTCCTAGATCTAGAGGTACATGTAGTACTGTTGACCAGTGATTAACCTTTCCTGTCATATTAAGCTAGTGAAGTGATTTCTCTGCACCTGCCTTTGCAAAAACAAGGGGGGTTAACCATCTTATGCTGTGCTGAAAAAAGTGGATGTATTGTATACTTTATATAAATATTTGAGTCCAGCCTCCTTATTACAGACACATACCAAACGTCATATTATATATAATATAATATGATCCCTATGCAGTCAGTTCTCTCCCACACGGACAGGTTCAGGACTGGCCTCAACTGTCTGTCTTAGAGAGGTGTCTTGTTTATAGACAGTTGAGGTATCATGACACCAGTAATATTACAAGAAAATATCAAGCTAACAATGGATGTGATAGGAAAGTAGAATCATTCTCTCACTGTACAATCAAACATTTATTACAAGCTAACATTCATGGCTTAATGGTCTAAAAGTGTAACTGGAACAAGACCACAAAATGATAAGAATCAGTGACCGTACCAAAAATGTCCCTTCTTGAGTTAGAGCTTTAACTCATGACTGCAAAACAAACTGTAATACAGTACCGTAAGTACTTAATTTGCTTCCTCATACAGCAATCTTCTGTTATGTACTAGAGAACCTACTTTCTACATATTTTTGAGGTATTTGTGTCTGTTGACAGTTTTGTGACCACCCTGCGGGTCACTTCAACTTATATGTTTTAGGCTGGTGGCTGCATATGGCTTGAGATAAATGGTACCTAAATCAAAGTTACCTATGGATGATCTTACTGTACTGTAAATCCCCTCTACCTCGATTTTGGAGCCATTGAAGCATTTAACAGTACAGAATAATACCTCTGTGCTTTAGGGCTAGCTATTAGATGGCCTTCATTGTCCAGGATGTAGCCGAGCCAAGCAGTTTGAATGTCATGATTGCATTTTGATATGGACGTGTTTCAACTGCAGCAATTTGGCTTTAGATTATGTAGCAGATGACCATGCAATAAACTAAAGGAAACTCTGAGCAATAAAATAATAAATAACTAATTCAAATGATATTTAACTAATAGTGAATCCCTTTTTCCTTATTAATAAACAGACAGGGTACAAAGAAGTTGTAACTTCAATTGATAGTAAGTTTCATTGTATTTGGTGTCTGTTTCACTTATCATCAATAATTGCTACATCATGTTATGAAAGCTATTTAGTCTTCTCTGTTGGGTCATCAAAGATCTCAGGTACTTGTATTTTCTAAGCTGAATGTTTCCTACTGTATACTTTTTTAAAGCAACACTCATGTAATACGAAATTCATTTATTATGACTTATGAGTATTAAAGCCACTGATTTTGTTCTGGATTCAAATATTAACAGGTAATTAAAATTATTGATTGACATATAGTGTTTTATTGCAGATGACAAACCAGACAATCGCTTCAATGATGGAAAATGTGACTTGGTTAGTACTTCATCATTTATTACTATACATTAAGACAACTGGAAGTGGAAAGCATTTTGTTACAGTGTTATCTGTATCACTTAAGTATTCCTTTTTCTTGCAGTCTGTAGTTATACATAACACATATAGATGTGGCACGTCATAATTAATTATTACTGTATGTAATACTTTAATCACATTACTAGTGCAAACAGTCTGATCCTGTTATGGTCATCTTTTCTTATAACTTTTTTTTGTAATTATTTTACAGACTGGTAGATTTTGGGCTGGTAGGTACAAAGCAAATCTATATTATCACCACAACTTGATCAAGATGGAAAAACCCATCACCTAGCTTACAAGTGACAGAGAGGCTGAGTCAGTCAGTTTACATACATAGTTGAAGCTCTTTTATCAGACACTCTGGACAGCCAAAGTCCCGTTTAAACTCCTTGCGAAAAATCAAACTGAGAAATCTGAACTTCCAGCAAGTGAATAAACCAGATATTTACCATACTGGATCAGTCCATGCTCATGAAGTGTTACAGTCGTGATTGATAATAAAATTTATCAGAGGTGCGTGAGAGCCTTAAAAGACGGAGCTAGACTGTTCACAGTCCCCTATTTTCTCGTAAGATCGTCGGGATCGAAGACTTTTCGTCACGGTCGGCCATCTTGGTGGAGTGATAAATCTCTTAAGGGGGTGGGGGACGGTTTGAGAACCCTCCTCCGCTATAAACCCCGACGCCCGGCCCCTTGGTACATATGAAACCTAGATGGCTGCCCGTACCAGTAAGCGCTCGATCCTGACGGTCTTACGAAAAAAATATGGGACTGTGAACAGGGTTTATTAGAGAGAGGGGCTTAATGGACGATTTTAGGGTGGGATCGCGTTAAAAATTAAATCGTTCCTCAGTTACTAAGTATACATCTGTTCATGTAGATCTTCTTTTGTTGGTTTTTTTTTTGCGATCTAAGGAACCATGGGTCCTGAGCCAATTCCCACGAAAGTTGTACCAAATCAGGGATCATTAGTGAGTATGCCCTTCAATTAAGTTGAAACATTTTTTTAAGATTTGTACTAGATGTCCAATTACAAAGGAATTGATAAGAAAAGATTCATTTTTGGGGGGATGAGCTAACCTGATTTGTCGGGCAACTTAGCTTTGATTAACAAACTGTTTACTTAAGAAATGACAAACCATTATTTATGATCTATGAGTGCACGACGAGAACGAAGGAATTTTTTTTCGTGTGGAGACGTTTCACCGTCTTCCGCCATTACAATACAGCCGGCAGCTTCAACAAATCTTTTCGTGTGGCCATTTTTGTAAAAGGTCGCGTTTTCTTGTTTTCAATATATTTTTTTCACGCAGTCATACGATTTTCAGGGTTATCTTGACTGTTATTTCACGTTGGTTGTCGTGTGCAGATCAATGCCACATGCTCCCTCTGCTCGGGAAAGTTGTAAAATGTACTTCGTCATGACATTGAGTCTGGTTAAAACTTCCTTAGATTTGGACATGGAGACTAAAGTTAGCCGAATGCCCAATTTTTATGTCAGCAAATGGATTTTGCGCCTTCAGTGCGGGCCATTGTTGCAAGTAGAAATTGTGAATAACTTGCCTACCAGACAGACAGCAAAACACGAATTATTTCCATGAAATTAAAAAATTCTTAAATGGGCTCTTCACCACTAAGACCTATTTTCTGGAATTTTCTGCTGGCTGCTATCCCTGTCCACTGTCGCTATCTCAAAACAGATGTTCTTCACGTTTCCTTATAGGGCATTTATTTTAGTACGGTGTCAGTCTAGAAATGGTAAAGGTGCAACATGCAACCATCGAGTTATGGATGCACGGGGGAGGTTTCTTAGCACGAAAGAAGCGTAAGAGTTGAGTAACTATAAGCCTCTTGAGTGCTTAGCAAACCTTCCAAGTGCATCCATAACTCGATGGTTGCACAGCGGCAATATTTACCATTTTCATTATAACAGAATCATCTGCCCACGCTATGGCGTGTGCAAATTCGCAAACTATGAGGTAAAAACAATATATATTCTGTGTAGAAAGTGACGCGTACGGCTTTGAGCACAATCATCCAAAGCCAAATAGTAAATTGGTAATTGACCAATCAAAGCGCGCGCTTTACTTTTGTTCTATCACAATTCTGATTAAGACTTTGTACATCAAAACTTCCTTAGTTCCTTCTTTTTGCTTATCTTTTCTAACGTTTGTGTAGGACTGTTTGTTAGTTAACGTATACGTCTTTTTTCTGAACGTTTCTCCTCAGTTCTTACTTGTCCCTAACAGATATCCTTTAGTTCGTTCTCTTCTTAGGTTGCACATTTACATCAGGGTTTCCTTCACTGAGATATAAAATATTTAAAATATTTTAGTCTGGGAAATCCGATCATTTTTCCCATCAAACAGACATCCTCTGAACAGTGACCTGCCAATGAGGTATGGTGGTTCAGTGGTAGCTGTTTCAAGGCGTCGTTGAATCTGCAGTATATAAATTTTTGTGTAGACTACTGGCATACATGTATTTGCTCATAGAATACGGTACTATTCCTACTTTTCTTCTTTTATTGCAGTATTCATTAAATTGTGACCTTACAGTGCAACACTTGGTTGACAAGGTAATTCTCTTGGCATGATAGGTGGCGTAAAATTTGACCACATATTAGGGAGCTTAGGCAAAGGCGTTTTTGAGGCTGCGCACGTCATCTGGGAGAGAAGCCTTATCCCTTTAAAAATATGACAGAAAGTTACTAATTGGTATTGCTAAGTGTCTTTACTCTTACAGATTCGATTTGCCCTAAAATATGGGCAAAAGCATTGCCTAAGAATGCAAGAAGTCCGCTTCTGTCGCTCAGACACGTCTTTGCCGCTATTCTCTCCAGATGTTTTCTTTAAACATTCTATTTTTTCTATTTAAGGTCTCAATATCCAATGGTATTGCTTGGAATGGAGAAAAGAAGGCTTTTTATCATGTTGACACATTTGAAAGGTACGTACCTCCATTGCTTCGAAAATGTCATACTAACCCATTGGCGAGGATAATTACAGTGCAGCTGTTAAAAAAAACGGAACAGTTGCATCGGAAATTTATGACTAAAGAACAAAGAACTTGTAATAATTGTAGGTAGACTCTCATGTTGTTTCATTAGATAAAAAGCTTTTTACCACGCTGTGTGGCTACTTCCAAGTGCATGATTAGGTACAGGCTGCACTGATTTATTTACTGCATTGAAAACCCGCGTATTAGAACCTGGATTTTTCCAACTTAGCCTAAACAGCTTCTTATAGAAATGGTATTACGTGGGATTTAAGGCTACTTAGGTTCTTAAATAGGTTCTTAATTTGATAGGGGCACTAGCGATCAGCACTGATAACTACTACAGGGCATATGCGTGTGATATGGAATATATTGCTGTCTTAAATATTATCTAGAATACAGTTTAGATGAGAACCATACAGTAAATTTATCTTTCCAAAGTACTAGCATGCACGTCTTTCTTGCTGCATTGTCCATAAAATGCTGTGTTGGCGAAGACATGATATGGATTTAATTTTCTTTCATTCGGCTTTGAATCTTACTGACTGAAACCTAGACTAAAATTTTTTTCTGTATTTTCATCTGTGCCTTCATTTTTGTAAAATAAGAACCTATAGAAAATTTTACACTAAATAGGTTCTTATGAAAAGTGGGTTTAAAATGAAATTTAGCCTAGCAGGTTCTTAAATTTTAGGTTCTTATTAATGCGGTTTTTTACTGTATGGTGACTCCTGGGACTCAGCCTGTGAAAAATCGTGAGTCACAGATCGATCGATCATCTTTGCGTCCAACGTGACGCATGTCATCAATTATTTTGCTTCTTTTGGGGAATTTTCAGGGGTAACAAAAACGGTTACAGAAACGAGTGTCACCATTGTTTCCTGGATGACTAGGCCCCGATTTTATTTCTATTGGTTGGAAATCCGAAATATAGCTGTTCTTGAACGTCGACTTGCAGGAAAATAGACGCATTTGATTATGACGCAACTAGTGGTACGTTACTAAATAGGAGGACTATTGTGAAGGTTGATCCGTCTCTTGGAGTAAGTTGATTCATTAGTTCTAAAATAATTGTATTCTGAAGATGACATCAGCTTCTAGTCACTTATTTCAAGCTGACTTATTTTATTTTGTGGGCCTCTCTCTAAAGGCTTTTCTGTCAGAGCTTTAGCCTTAATCAGCTGATACAGTGGCATTGTCGCATGTCATATCTTCACTCTGAGAGAGTCGCCGTTCTTTATTTTATCAAGTGGCCTGGACAGACTGTGGACCTTAATTAGCGTGTACATGTACTTATAAAAAAGTTTAATAATGCTTCAGTTCATTTCACCCATTGAAAAGCATACATTTTGACTCCGATGGTTATTAGCAGTGTAACGCTAACGGTGTCTGTTTGGTTTATCAGTATCCAGATGGAATGACTATCGATGTTGATGGCATGTTATGGGTTGCTATGTACAATGGATGGAAGGTGAGTTTGAGGTAACATATCAAACACAACACACAGTGCGTCATTCCGGCGATATCCATATTCTGCTCTAAAAAGAGCGTTTCACCTTATAGCTAAACACTGAGAAGTGATATTATCAAATACCAGAAGGAGTGTTTCATCCGATATCTAACCACCGAGAGGCAATACTGTATGTCAAACACGACTCGCAGATTTTTATCTGATATCCAGACATCAAGAAGTCTGAGAAGTGGGGTGATAACAAGGCGCAAGACCCGGTCATCATGGTGTCTGGATATCAGATAAAAGACTGAGTGGAGTGTTTGATATAGCTTCTCAAATGATCAACAGTTCTTAAAGAAATTGTCATCTTTATATGGTATTTGTTGCCCTGTAGATTGTGCGGTACAATCCTGATACTGGGGAATGTCTCAGCCAATTAAATCTTCCGGTCTCTAAAGTCACGTCATGCTGTTGGGCCGGAGTAAATCACGATGAGCTTATTGTCACAAGCGAAAGGTTGGTCAAAGTCATTTTCCTGAATTAGAAGCTGCAGTGTGATTTGTGGCAAACTTTGCCAATTGGTTGTCTATGTTGTGGACACTTAAATTTTGAAGTAAAATCGAGGGTGTCAATATGTGTAGGAGCAGGAACGACTTGCATTAATCAATTCCTAAAGTGCCAAGATTATTACGAGTATTTGCTCGGAGGCGATTGTCTTGTTTTCTACACTGGAAATTAGTCTATATTTTTGCTCAAGTGATAGAAAGTAACTGCTCACTATAAAATCTGAGAGGAAAACTGATAGGTCCGTACACTCTTTAAATAAATAAATAAATAAATAAAAAATAAAATGAAGAATTACCTCTCTGAGGAGAGCCGCCATGTTTAAATGTACGCGTCAGTCTCGACCCAGAGCTCTTTTGCGCATGTAGAGGAGAGAGATCAAGAGCTCTGGGGAAACCTGGAGCAAGATTGTCTCTGATTGGTTTCAGCAAATAAAAAAAAACAATAAAAGTGTTTCTGATTGATCCATTCAAGTTTGCACGAGAGCGGTTGAATGTTGAAGTAAACACGACAGGCCGATTCTTGATTTCAGCGATTCCAAAACAACATTTGCGCGACTAGTTAGACAGAATTACTGGATTTTCCAATTTTCAAATAAAATAGCTTAGCTACATATCGAAAATTGAACCAGAAAAAGATTTTAATGTGAAAAAGTAAAATAAAAATACACCGACATCTTTGCCAGCTATAATTTAAGAAGCATGACACATTACTGATTTTTCTTTGACTTCCACGTTATCGCATTCACACTAAGTAGTCGAGTATGAATGAGAACTTGAGCTTCTTATCGTAAATTGCCCAAAAACAGAATTGCAAGAAAAAATAAAGGAAAAAGTCAATCGCTCCCTAAAGTGATGCGTGTACAATGCTACTAGATATTCTTCTTTTCACACGATATCGCATTTCAAAGCAGCTTCGCTAAAGTGTTAATGTTCATGAACAAACATAAATAAAAGGACGCTAAATTCAACACTTCAAGTCTCAAATCTGTGATTGGGAACGTTTAACGGTATTTTCTCAGCAGCTACCACAAGAACCTTGGATACTTGAAAATTCCACAAGGCCGTTAACTGAATTTCTTCAGTTCTAATACCGAAGCAGCACAAGACTTTCACGATGAAGTAGATATAAAAGAAGCCAAAAGTTTGCTGGGATCAAAGAGCATGCGCTGTGAGGCCCAAACAGCCAGATTTTGGCTACTCCGGCGCAGAGTTTCCCAGAGCTTACGCGCGCATTCCCAAACTCTTAGCACTGGGGTCGAGAATGATGTGCACGTGTTAATCACGCGTGAAACTATGCGCAATAAGGATGCGCAGTGCAATACTAGGGAATAAGTAAGTCCATCTAGCCGTTTTATCCGTCAAAAAGTCGATCGAGCGAATCACTAACGCGAGGCGTTATTTCTTTTGTCTACAACCCTCCAATCGCCCCATCTCTTCAATAAAGTTTGATGTTTACTTTAGTTAATGAATATTGATTTGGATTTTGTATCACTTCGATGTCGGAGAAAAAACTTCTCTTCATCTTCCTTACTCCAAATAGGAACCTTAAGATGCAACGACGGCGACGACAACGGGAACGTCAAAAAAGCAACAGGTTAAGATTAGCAAAACAACAACTTTGCACGTGCATCACGCTTTTTTGTACATTCTGTTGCCGTCACAGCACGACCACGACGTGAAAATGCCTAATTTCACATTTTAGGGAGGACGTAAACAATCTACTACGAAATTTTCTTCCTCTTTCTGAACTTGGATATGGTTTTTAGGAATTTAACTCCAGGAGAGTTCGCCTACGTTTGACAAAGCAAGTGAGTTGGAACTGTCGCGATGAAGACTGAATGAACGGAAATTCACTTTTTAGGCGATGTTTTCGCTGCCGTCGTCGTCGTCGGATCTTAAAGTCCCTAATATCATGGGAAAGGGGACCTGAAAAACTGCTTATGTACGCCTTGGAATATTCTAGTTTAGGCACATATCATGCATCCTTATCTCCTCTGGTAGAATTTCCAAGTCCCTGGGCAGTTATAGGCCCCCGTCCACACGAATCCCGACAGGCTGAAATCACAGGACCAAATATTTAAACGCACTTCAGCCAGTGTTTAACAAAACCACGTTCCAAGTCTTTTTCAATTTGCCAGAGATTTTATCTAAACAACATTTATTTTGAATAGTTTCATGAAAGCATATAGAGAAGACTAGAAAAGCATTTATCTTCTTAAAACAACGCAACAGAGATTCGTTGAACCGCGGCTTTAGTTAGACTTCGTTTAAATATTTGGCCCACAGTGATCACATGGAAATCAGACTTGATTTGTCAAACATGAGCAAGGCTGTTCCATAAGGGCAACGAAACACTGACAAGTGTTATTATTCCTGCTTATGTGCATTGCATTTTCCACATGTGAAATGCGACGTTTGAGCTGGGCCTCGTAAACCCTACCCCTTTAAATTTTACGTTTTCTTCCCTCGCACACACCCTCTACCTCTGCATCCACTGATTTTATCAGTGGAGGGTAACTCATGTATTTTGGTGATCCCTTATCCTTTATGATGGAGGATTTGAACAAGGATTACTAATGACAAACTTGAAAAAACCTAGGTTAAATTCCTTAAGATGCCGAATTAATCGTGACATAGCCTTTTGGTTTAAGATGACTCTTTAAATTTGTTCGCTGCTTTGTTGTTTACAGAGCTCGACTGAGTCCAGAAGAAAGACAGCAGCAGCCTCTGGCAGGCTCCATTTTTCGGATAAAAAACTTTGGAACTCGAGGATTACCAGCTGTCGCCTTCAACGGATGAAATAGAGAATTAAATAGATTTATTTTTATGAAATTTTGGATCTGCGACGGATAATGTGACCCTCATTGAGAATCTTAAACGCAAAGATCACATTTTGGTCGGCGAACGGTATAATGCTAGAAATATGAAAAGTCCTTCTGTTCTGCTTACCAATACACGGACTGATATCTGACAAGACGATGATTGCATCCTCGATTTAAAACGGGTTGCGGTTTTTCATTGCCTACTACGAGGCTGCGCACGACATTGGGTTAAAAATAAAACAACTTAACAAACAAACAAACAAAAAACCGTCCCCCAAAACAGAGTTGGTTTACAGCAAAGGAAAAGTTAGTCTCTGGTGTCTTGCTTGGGATGAAAAAGAAAACAAAAAGCAGACAAAAAAAAAACAAAAACGAGAGATTGCTCTAATCAGGTCACTACGGTCTGGATAGGTTGATTCTACATTTGCTCGCTGGGAAAAGATTGAACTTACTGGCAAAATAAAGTTTAAAGTATTAATATAGGGAGCTTTAAAGAATTGGAAATTAATTTATATATTGTGTAAGTTGTGGTACAGAATACTTATCCTTGTATGTCTAATTTTTGTACTGTTAAACCTCTCACGTACGCATGCAGAGTCTTCTAAAGCCTTTTTAAAACTTGCTTTCTATAATTATTTGTATTCCTTGTCGTGAGGGGGAGGGAGGGGTATATAGCTGCTTAGTTAACTCTAGGACCAGCATTAGGTTCAAATGTTTACCTTTAATTTAGTGTCGTGGTAACTCTACGTGGAAATTACAGCTCCTTGCAGTTAATTTCTATTGCGTAGTGGATAGGTATGTCTAAGGAGTCGAGCTCGAAGCTTACCTCCTGAGCTTAGAAGTGCTTCGTGTATTGTTATGTACAATGAACCAGACAAGCGTGGAGCGCAGCGAAACCTAGAGCTGCTAGAGTTTCTTGTCTGTAGCTTTCCTATCCCTATTAGCCGAGGGTGTCTTCGGAGATGGGGAAGAAGGAATTGTAAAGAAAGTTAATTTTCCCCTCTCCCGGTTAACTCCTTGCCCGCGGTTTCTTACCTCCTATGTACATAATCGCAAATCAGGTTCGCGCACCCAACTGATCTGATGAAAATAATAATTTTTTTTTAATAGTAAAAATCTTTATTCAATACTCATAAAAAAGACCTATGTACAGTGCTTCAGAATTAAAACGAAATTTGTACCTTAATATCTGTTAAAAAGAAGAGAAAAGATCATAATGTCTCAATATCTCTTGAAATATAAAATCCACGAAAATATTTCTCTACTAATTATTATTACTGTTACCATTGGCAATCACTACCAATATCAAGAGAGGATAAAGGGGACAGAGAAGGCATCCTCCATGCACACCCTATTCCGTAGGTAATTCGTCTTGAGTTATTTTTAAGACCACAGATCCCAAGGGGGATTAGACAACAGCCAATCACATAGCGCGAATGTGTTCCGCGTGGATGACCCACGCTCAGAGCCACGCGTCTTTCACGAATTGAGGCAGAAAAAATGGCGGAAGACGCGGAGAGCAATAATATTGCTATTCGTTTTGTCGACGGAAACGACTAAAGAGAGATTTCTGCTAAAGCTGTGTCAGCGAAACGGAAATTAAAAAGAATCGCCCTTCCTCTCTTGTGTAGAGCTAACAGTACAGCAGGGAAATCCTTAACACAGTGAATATTCTTTCAGGATCATTTATAATTTACAGTTTGAAGAGAGCAATTTCTGGTTTGATATTTATTCTTTTATTAGTCTTTTATTATTCAACAAAAATAACACTTGGTGTCCTATAATAATAATAATAATAATAATAATAATAATAATAATAATAATAATAATAATAATAATAATAATAATTTAATAACTTATATCAACAGCGCTTAACAGCTTAAAAAAACTACAATAAAATTCAAATTTGTAAAACTAATTACATGTACACGAATATTACTTGCTACTTGCTTTATTGTACAAACGACCAGTTTCAATAGACCGGCGAAATTTCTCATTTTATTAAAGCACTTCGAGTTAAACTGGTTTCACGGGTTGTCAAAGAGGCGAGCGATTCCCTTTTCCCAGGTGAGCGCCGACTCATTTCGCTTCAATATTCAGAAATGCTCTCGATCCCTTAACGCTGTCATGGCCTTTCGCCCGACATGTTTTGCATAGCGTTTAGTCATGCGAAACCTCCACGAAACATCCACGAAGCGCGCGAGGTAACTTTAATTTATCCCGATTCTAGAAAAAACTCGAGACGAATTACCTATGGGATAGGGTGTGTATGGGGGATGCCTTCTCTGCCCCCTTTATCCTCTCTTGCCAATATTTTACATCTTTTCACTAATTCCTCTTTAATATCTGCGACGATTTCAATTTGAACAAACAACGATCGATAAGAATATTATATAGTAGTAATAATTGAATATGCAATAATAATAATAACAATAATAATAATAGTGATAACATAACAATGGAAACTATTTGTCATTTTGAATTTACAATCGCAAATCTCGCCACGAATAGGCTATTAACAATTGGATTATTAAAAAAATATATCAGAATTTCATTAAGTCTGGGCTATCCCAATTCCTATTTCTGCAACAAAAGATGTAATATGTTGCTCTAATGGCTATATTTATAGTTTTTTCGGATGATACAATGTTGCTGCTTCTTGTCAATGCCAATGTCATTCATCATGTCAAAAAACGTGGAGCATTCGTCCAAAGGAGCTCATGGTGAGGTTTACATATTTCACATAACTGTAAATTCTGCTCATTTCTTAATTTGATCAAGTGCAGGTATGTTTCTTTTTTACGCACTGTATTGTTGTTTAGACTCGAAACCTACTGTTAGCTCTAGCACATATAGGCACTTAAATGATTTAGGAAAAGAAGATCTTGAGGATAATTTTCACCAGGTCAGTTTTTTTCTGTTGTTTCCTTCTGCCAATAACACATTTTAACCAGTCGGTAGCTTGTTTCCTGTGTCTGAAAATAATAAACCCATTTCTTACTTCCTCTTTTTAATTCGACAGTTCTCTCTTATATGACCAGAATGTCTGCCGAGCGGGAGGTCGTGGGTTTAAACCCCGGCCGGGCCAACAACCATCATCCTTCTTCCATTGGTCAAATCGAAGGGGACGTAAAAGAACCCACACTCCTGTTCTAAAAGAGTAGCGGAAGTTTCCGCGGTGGTGTGGTCTACCGGACCTTTCACGCATCACGTATCATTCATATCATGGGCGATGGGTGGATTACGGTAAGCTCATAAATGGACTGATAGCGGCTGCCACTTGCACCCTTGTATGCTGAAGTCCGAGCTTACTGTTAACATATTATGTAAAGAGGGCGCGTTTTGTTGTTGTCTAATCCACGACATGACATGACATTACTCTCTAGCTGCACCGAGTCGCATGCAGATGGCGCAAACGCTTGCCATCCCAAAGCAAGAAAAAAAAAAAAGAAAAAAAAATACCTGTGTATATAAATTCCAAATTACGGCCTGCATTTATATAATGAAGAGAAGATAGCAATTCGCATTGAAATTTAAACACCTGTGTTAATGTACCTGTACTTTGTAATCGTGTATTAAACCTAAAACAAGAAAAAGTACTTCACGGGGAGTCTCGGAACTGAAAATCTCATTTGCTGCTAACTATTGGAATTAGAGAATTTAACTTCACTATATATCAGGAAATGACCAGCCTGGGAATTTAAGTATTCCTACAAAGTTTGGTGCTTGTATCAAAAATTGCATGCCTCCCGGACTATTCCCAACGCTGTTGAAGTCATTCCAGTTCGTACCCATCGGGAGAAAAGGCGCGACGGAAACTTTCTTCGCGCTTTTCTCCCGACCCGACTGACTGCCCCTGGGTCAACCCTGGGTCTCCGAGGATGGTTCGTACCCAGGTTTCGTCGGCCACGTATTGTCAGATGAATGGAATCATGGCGGTGCCGGAAATTTCCGTCCTCAGTGAAAATGTGCGCGCTAAGCTTGGAGAAGGACCACTCTGGGATACAACTACGCAGAAATTACTCTGGGTGGACAGTTTTGATCACAGTGTTCATGTTTTGGACGTAGAAAAAGGCGAGGTATAGAATGAATTTATATAGTTTTTAACAGGTTTTAATGTAACTTCATGTTAATTTTCTAAAGATGAAGCTCTTGTAATGTGGAGCATCACAGGTCTTCTTTTATTATGTACATTTTTTCCTTGATGAATGCTAAAAGGAGAAGGAGAAGTTGAACAATATTTGTGACTTTTGATATGCGACGTAAAGTTCATATATATACTGTATATATGGAAGGCCAGGGTTGTCTAACTTGGGGGGCGTGGATGGGTATTTAAAGCCATACTCTATAGAAGACAACAAAGTTTAATTTGAATTTTATGTATACAGTGACAAAAATGTGATATTGAGAACAATCTTTTGTGGATGTCATGGTAAGAGATTATATTTATGCAACAGGTGTATTAATTAAAAAATATAAAACCCTTGTCAAAATCGAAGTCAAACATATCAGCAGGGAAAGGAATGATTGCAAACAGTATAGCCTGCGTAGCAATCGTTTCCAATCGAGTTATTGCGTGAAAAAAGTTAGAGCAGGAGCAAAAAAAAAGGTGGAAGGAGAAGGGGAAGGGGAGAAGAGGAAACGCTTGCCCGCAAACCCCACGATTCTGGAAAATGCCCCTTGATATAGTATAATGGACAGATTACCCCTGGATTACCAAATTTGTAAAATTACTTTGTTCTCTAATAGAACACGTTTCAAGCGATTGCAAAAACTGTAATAAAAAAGGTTTACGATAAAAGAAGGTTAAAACTCTGAGCGATTGCTGCGGAATTTCTTGTTTTTTATTGTGTGGCTTTATCTCATCTGAAACCTTGTTGAAAGTCGAAATGTCAAAAATGATTTCTCAGGAACAATTCACGTCGCCGGCAGAGCGGCTGCTCTTCAGCCCATGTCGAAACGTTCCGTACAATACATACCGCTAAATTTCCAATAAACAAAAAGAATTATTTCGTTTCAAAAAGCTGACAAGTTGCTTGTCCATGGCGGCTTTAGCTAGTGTCGAGTACCGATGTTCTGATTTACGTTGATGTTATCTCCAACAAACAGTCCATTTTTTTTAGTCAGATCAGCACGCGGTCATTCCCAATAAACTGGCCTCCCCTAGTCTCTACTGCTCGATTTCCACTTATACTTTGAAGACTCTGATCTCATAAACCTTCGCACAAACACGATTCAAATAGATATCACTCCAAAGCAATTGCAATCTGCGACCACAAATCACACCAGATCTGTGTCGCACGTAAACAAAGCATACCTAGTTTGATTGATGTTTCGAGTGCTAAGTAATCAACACTACCAACACCGCACCAATCAGAAGCTGCGTTCGTAGGCGAACGCATTTTCTCAAAATCGTGGGGTTTGCGGGCAAGCATTTCCTTCTTTCCCCTCCCCCTCCCCCATCATTCCTTTTTATGCTCTCTTCCCAACTTTCTCGACGAAATCGCGCGGAAACGCTTGCTACGCAGGCTACCAACAGTATAAACCACATAGCTACTGTACTTCCTAATTAGAAGTGCTTTCTTCCAATGTAGCAATTATGAATAATAGTCCTTCCATGAGAAAAGAAGCTCTAATCCCTTTTCTTCACTTTCAATTGCATCAATTAAGATATCACAGTGCTTTCTCTACTTGTTTTAAATACTTCATAAGTGATATAAACAAAGGAGAACGATCATTCAGTTACTACTGTCCCTTCAGGGTTCTTCTGGGCCACATTTCCTTCAAATACTCCTCACAATCTTGGTATGTCTGATATTTTTCAGGATAAAAGTTATCAAGTAGACGGTATTGTTGGAAGCGGTAGGTGTTTCCTCCAGTTTAGTTAATTGGCCTACAAAAACGTTTTTTAATGGGTAAGAAGACTTATACACTAGTCAACTCTCTCTAAGACGGACGTATGCATCGTTTGGACAAACAAGTGTCTGTCTTAGAAATATGTCTGTCTTAAAGAGAGTCAACTCTAGGTGTCTATTTTACAAAGGTGCCCATCTTGTAGAGGTGTCCCTTAGAAAGAGAGTCGACTCTAAACAGTTCTGTCAATAAAACTTTGAAAACCATAAAATATACTACACTGTAATGCAAACCCGCAGTGATAAATAGTTAATAAGCTTATTGAAAAGGGACATCTCTAGAGCACAGACCCTGAGGGTGTGTGGAGGGGACTGTCAGGGGCCCCACAGTTTACTGTTTCACAATGGCTGTTACAGTGACCCTGCCAAGAATTGGCGAATCTAAATAATAAATTAATTAATAAATTAAAATAAATGGCCTCCATGAAACAGAAAAACAAAACAACCACTTAGATTAAGGTAGATAAACATACGAAGCTCAATCTGCTGCAATTTTAATATATACTAGGCTTCATAGTTTTTGGTAAATGACTAAGCATACACATACTGACTTGGCTTGCAACTTATTTATTGGGTACAGTGGAACCTCTACATAACAAAGGACCAAGGGACTGGCAATAATGTGAACTACATTATAACGTCGTTAAGTATAGGATAGCAAACTTGCAGCTAAACATGATCTGGTATAGCCTAAGGTTCAAATGTTCCAGTAGCAGTGCAATGCATCCCCCCCTTCTAAAGAAATGGAATGGTCCCCGCTTGGAAACGGTCATGTTGAAACGCAGACCATGCAGACTGCAGACTGCAGACTGTGCAGACTGTGCAGACTGTACAGACTGAGTGTTCTTTTTTTTTACTCATACCTCAATTTTCCAGTGAAATTTTTCGCTGTGGCTATATGGCCGGTAACCGGTCAAGGTTTTCAAAACACTAAATGGCTAGCAGTCCTATATTCTCAGTAAATTTCGAAGTCCACTCAATGGCAAAGAACAAATACTGAAAACTCGATATTATTTCGATACATCAACGCAAAGTTAAGATTACCTTGTACAAAAAAGCTTTTTTGTTTCATCATAACGTCGACAAGATAATGTTGAAGTGTATTTCAGCTCCAGAAGGGAACTAACGCGTAGAGACTTTTCCCGCCGGTTTTCCACGGAGGCCGCATGAAAGGTCAAGATGTTATGACGTCAAACGTCGCCTGTCACGCCATGCTTTGGATAGAATCTAGTAACGAACATCCAAAGACTCGAGACCAACAAAAACATAATATACAAATCCCACAAAACCGGCTGGTTTGATCAGGATCACGACTTATGGGTCCGTGCACACTTCGGCCAATCTAATTTTCCATTTTTCCAACAAAAACGGAAAAAGGAAATATTACTTATCCTTATCATATTTGCATATTTCAAAGTACAGAAAAAAAAGAGGAAAAAAGAAAATGGTCAGGAAAATCGATCATTTTTTCATTTTTCTAATTTTGAAGTTAAATTCAAAAATACAAAAAATACTGTTAACGGCTAAAAGCGATATTTTGCTATTTTTATTTTCTTGATATTGAAAAAATGGTGCGAATAAATATGATTTTTTTCATTTTTCCGTTTTTCTATTTTTGGCGAAAAACGGAAAAATAGAAAATGAGTTAGGAATTGGACATTATTTCATTTTTCTCATTTTCTTACAATAGCAAGAAAATAAAAAAATAGCAAAATATCTCTTTTAGCCGTTTACAGTATTTTTTTGTATTTTTGAAGCGGACTTCAAAATTAGAAAATGAAAAAATGATCAATTTTTCTGACCATTTTCTTTTTTCTATTTTTGTCTGTGCTTTAAAATATGTAAATATGACAAGGATAAGTAATATTTCCTTTTTCCGTTTTTGTTGGAAAAATGGAAAATTAGATTGGCCAAAGTGTGCACGGACCAGAGATATTTTGCTATTTTTTATTTTCTTGCTATTGTTAGAAAAGTGAGAAAAATAAAATAATCTCCGATTCCCACTTTTGCAGATTAAGGAGATCTTGTTATAACTGGATACAATCATCCGTGGACTTGATGGCTAAATATATCACGGTCTCGTCTGCGAAGATACGAACTTTAGATTTCACGTAGTGGGGGGAAGTCGTTTATTTAGGCCAAGAATAAAATAGGACCTAAAACGGAGCCCTGTGGGACTCTCGATGACACTGGAACTTGATCAGACATTGCCTCTTCAAGAACTACCCGTTGTTTCCTATTTGACAGAAAGCTTTTTAACCAAGTTAAGGCAAGGTTTCTGATTCCGAAGGTTGACAGTTTGTAGAGCAGTTCCTGGTAGGGCACTATTAATGTCAAATGCCTTTGAGAAGTCCATAACTATAACATCCGATTGTCCACCATTTTGCATTTCTTTGGCCAAGTCATCGACAAATGCGATTACAGGTTGGTTTCGCATGGGTGACCTTCACGGAATCAAGAAATGCGACAAATTGTTCAACCTCGGCAACTGTTGTTTAATGAAATTATTAAAGAGGAAAAGCTTTCAACTTGACTATTCGGTGGAGAAACTAAGCTAAATGTGCTTAACTTACACAGACAGTGCTTCAGCAAGCACAGCATTGAGAAGATGTTATCACGAGTCTTCCTGGTCGAAACACACTACAGACAAGATTTTTCGCTGTAAATACGATTAATCCTGTTGATAATCATACCTTTCCCTTCTTCTTTCAAGCGTCAACGAATCGAAAGCAATACCTCTCGTGGCACGAAAAAATATCCCGCGCGGCCGCCAGTCCAAAAACGCGGGAATACGAAAACCGGAAGTAAATTTCCACTTGCATAGTAACCAGGTTACCTCGCAACGAGATACGACAATGGGCCCTTAATTGGTTCTCACTGCTGCTACTAAGATCTACTCAGGTGGCAATACCGATACACTTGGGGAACGGACGCTTTTTATGGGTATTGTTTTATTCTCATTTTAAAATGTAACAGTATTCTGGCATTAATTGAAAAATTACAGCACTGAGCTTCCAGTAAATAGACACCAACCGTGCAGGCATAAAAGGAAGGAAAAACAGGTTTATGATGTAGTATTAACAGACTAACAAGTCATAAGCATTACCATTATATTTAATACTTGTATATATGCTCATAATTAAAAACAAATATTGAAGTATAAAATTAATCAACGCAAATCAAGCTATTCACGCAAAAGTACTAAAAACTTAAATTCAGATGAAAGGCATAATTAACTAACAAATCGCCCTTTTTTACGTTCTTAATTTATTAAAAGTAAATTTCGAAAAAGTTTCAAACAGTTCAAATGTTGCAGACCTTAGCTGAAGTCTGTTGAAAAGAAAACAAAACTGTGGAAATACAAGCCAAAACTATTTGTAAACCTATCATACTTTCTGTAATCTAACACAAGCCTGGAGAGTTCTTTTGCAGTAAAGCAACAAAATCTCTGGTCACAGGCAAAGGAACATTTGGATGAACAAAAATTTTGAGGAACATCTTACGATCCCAAGGTGGCATCGAAAGTCCAACAGTAACTCGCATTTCTTGAACTTGGCTGCGACTGATTGGCAGTGGTCTCCATCGCTTTAGTGCTCCAGAGTCTGGACACCAATCCTGGAAAATATTGTGTTTATTAGGGTGTTGCTAATTTTTGCTGGTGTATATTAGGTTGCAAAGCAGTGGACATGCTGTGATGAGGGTTCTCGCCTCCCACCAATGTGGCCCGGGTTGGAACCCCGGGGGCGACGCAACAGATCGGTTGAATTTGTTAAAATATCCATTTTCTAGATTTGGTGCAAGAATTTGGAACAGTGTTCCTCAAAGTATGCGAGTACTCCCTGAACACAAATTTAAAGGTTCTTTAGATCAGCTCCTTTTACACATTTTAGAATTGGAGGATACTTATATGTTGACACACCTACTTTAATTTATTAACTAAGCAAGATGACTTGAAATGTAACATAAGTTTGTAATTCCGGTAACGTATTGCCAGTATTAACTTCAGTCCATCTTCTTGTGTCATTTATATAGATCTATCTTTCTTTTCCTTTCCTTTTCTTAATTTCTTAATTCCTAGTAAACTACCTTATGTCTCCCTCTTCCTGCCTCGATTAGCGAAGCTATGTGCGAGTAGGGGATGTTTCTATGTTCATGTATGTTTGATTTTAATTTGTTATCAAATCATGCTGATGACACTTGATTGACTGTAGTAATCATTGCATTGCATTATCATTGTTATAAATGTTGCAGACCTTAGCTGAAGTCTGTTGAAAAGAAAACAAAACTGTGGAAATACAAGCCAAAACTATTTGTAAACCTATCATAATTATAGTCATGCAAATATATTTATAATTTGCAACTTGTATTTAGATCAATTAACTTCTTTGGACGTTTATGGACTCTATGATTCACGTAGGGTACTGATGCGCCGCGGTGTTTCCTTACTTCGCTACATTACGGACCATAAACAGCAGATGAATTCGCAGAGCTTGGTTTCCTCATAACGCTCTCCGGAAATGGCCTACATCAAATCGTTGAACAAATTTTTGGATACGTAAACGCTGGAAAAATCAACTGATGTGGCATTGTTGGACTTCATTATCGTGAGTATTTGCTTGTGTTGGCGGACCGCGTGTTTTGGCCACGTGTCCTGCTGGAGATTAGCTTTATGTTTATGGAATGAGAGAGCTCACTTTAAGACGGTTTGAGTCACCTATTGCTAAGCGTAGTGGGGAAGCCTGAGGAAAGATTTTGTTATAAAACGGCGACGACGAAAATTAGGATCATGGTCAACAAAGGGGAACGGGATATCCATACGCACTATCAGTTTTCACGACAGTAGCCGCTAAATAGCAGCTTAAACTATAGAGGTTCCGTTTTGACAGCTCCTTCCCGAGAGGCTTAGGCCCGTTCAGGAATTCACAGCAGGCATTTGCCGGAGGCGTTAGACTCCCACGGCCATTTGCCGTCTTTGCGGTTATGTTTATGACAATCTGCGGTGATAAGAGATAGTGTCTAAAAGTAAACACGAGAGACTGATAGTGACGACGAATGACCACGAGTAACCACGAGTAAGAGTTCACCAAAATATGATATTTCCATCATAATGACATCACTATTACGTCACTTTATCAAATTATGATTCTTTAACCGGAAATATAACATTTTCGGAGATTGAAAAATGAAGAGGGGGCTAGTGTAAGCCCCTTTGATTCCGCTTCACTTCCTGGCCTCTTTGTCGTCACATAATGTTTCGAAATGCTATCTTGTTTCTTGCAGTTGTGCCATCTTGAAATCCCTCTCCATACAAAACCGTCAACTTGCTTCGTTATCAACGTTGTACAGGTCGCATAACAGGTAAATAAACTGGATCGGCAAGGACATGCGACATTAGTCAGCCGTATTATGCTGTGCTCTTTTATAACGCTACCATACACGAACGCGGCAGTTAGAAAAAATTTCGACATGCAATCAAGAACGTGACATTACGTGTAAAGAAAAAAAAATAGGTTTTTGGTCTTTAGCCGATTGGCAAAACAACAACCTTATTATACATGGAGCATGCTAATTGTACATTTCTTTGCCGTCAATGTGGGACTACGACGTGAAAATTCCTAATTTCGCACGTTTTATCGACAACGTGAACATACCACGGCAGGAGTTAATCGGCTGCTGACTACGGCGAATTTCTCTTTCTCTTTTTAAACTCGAATATTTTTGCAAAGAATTCAACTTCGCGAGAGTTCACCTACATTAGACAGACTGAGCGAGTTAAGATAGTCGCGGTGAAGTTTTATAAAACGCGATGTCACTTTCTAATTGACGTTTTCCTCGCCGTTGACGTCGTGCTATCTTAAAATCCCAAATATGAGGCCAACTTTGATTGCGTGTGGGAGCGAACTTTAAGTTAAGAGATAAATTTTATTTCACTAATTAAATTTTCACTCACTTTTGATAGACCAAACATTTTTTTTCGAGTTTTTAGAGAAAATACCCAACATTCTTACAATCAGGACCTATATTTTTCAGGACCTTCTTTAAGGGCCTTTAATTTATACACGACGGACATTACCACAGTGGAACCTCGTTAATACGGTCACTAATGGCCCAACAAAAATTTGGCCGTATTAAAGGGGTGGCCGTATTACAGGGGCTGGCTCAAATTTCATGGATTGAGGGTCGTAATGACAAATACACCGTACATCGCATTCACCGTGCTGTTCTCATGAATTAACAACCGGAATGTAGATATCGCGTACAGTAACTGAAAAAATACTCAAATTTTTCCTTCAGTACGTGAAACTCTTTTAAAATTCGGCTATAAGTCGCCACAAGTGCGTTTTAAGTGTACTCTAGTCTGAAAGCGGTACAAGAAAAAGCTCAGATCACTTGGTCAATAAAATGACATGTCACAGACATTTTAATTTTTTAAATTTCGAACGGATGGCCGTATTAACGGGGTGAAATTACAAGAGATTCTACTGTTTGGGATTTTAAAATGTGGCCGTTGGCGGTATTAACGGGTGACCGCATTAACGGTTTTTTTTATAAGGAAATGTATGAGCGTTTTGCCGGACCGAAAAAAAAACTAGCCGTGATAAAGAGGTGACCGTATTATCGAGGTGGCCGTAAGGCGAGGTTCCACTGTAGAAGCTTTTTTGCGTTTAGATTGTAGTCGGGGATTTCTATTCGGAGGGCCTTATAAACGGAGGGGTTTGTTTTCGGAATTTTTTCGGTTTTTGATCAATAGTATTGTTTCAGTGTTTATTTAAACCTTTGTTTTATTTATTTGTTTTTTTTAGAGAGATTTCAGGTCCCGAATTAGTCAAGGAATAGACCCGTTTCCGGAAAGAAAGGAAGCGGGCAGAAGCGAAAAAAAAAAAAGGTAGCGGAAAGTACAGGGACTGCAGGTCTTGGACTTCGTGGAGGTACGCACTCTTCCAGTGTTGTTCCGAGGGTAGCTACTGGCACAGCTGTCTGTGGTGATGGGGGCACCTGCGGAGTCTGAGGCCTTAGCGCAGTGCTGGGCACTGGCAATTGAGGGGTGACACGTGCTAGCGAGGTAGGATTGACATCACCGGCTGGCATAGCTGAGTGTTGATCGGTCTCAGCGGGTTTGGCTGCAGCTACTAAGGCAGAGCGGTTTCGTCGGAGTGTGTCCTTTCTGTCGTGACAAGGTAAGATCAGGGTTTCTCAGTTTTCTCGTCTATCACCAGGCCACACCGAACTTGATCTCTTATCCAAACTTGGTCATCTGGTTCAAGTGTTGGCAGTTCCCTTGCTTTATGACGCTTGTCAAAGTTGCGCTGTTGGTTCAACCGATACGAGCTTTCCTTTTCTTCTACTAACTGGCGGTCTTTTATCTACACATTAGGGTACAAGTTGGCTGGATGAGTTGGTAGCTAGGTTTGCAGACGGTGTCCCGTTAGTAGTTCACTGGTTCAGTAGCCATTCTGTAGAAGAGTTGACCTGTAAGTCAAGAAGGCGCTGAAGATGTCTTCGTTTATTCTTGGCGTGGATTTTGCTGTGCGAATGGTTCTTTCGACTTCGCCGTTCGCGTGGAGGTATTTGGTGAACTAGTAACATGTGCGAAATGGTACGCTTCTGCAAACTGTCGAAAGGCCTCTGCAGTATACTGTGGCCTTTTGTCTGACATTGTGACATGTGGAATGCCATGTGTGGCGAAAACCTCCTTGAGTGTTTTTATGACCGAATGAGAAGTCTCATCAGAGAGTTCCTTTATGTCAAACCACGTTGAGTAATAGTCAACCACGATTATATATATTCTTCCTTGAAAATCATATAGGTCTGTTGCAACCCTCTCCCAGGGGCGGGCTGGGAAGGACAAAGGCTTAAGTGGTTCTCTGGGGGTTGGTTGTTCCTTGGCACATGTGTGGCATCGGGTGATCAGTTCACCGATTTGTGTGGAGAGTCCTGCACTTATGTCCAGGATCGATCTTGTTAGCAAAAATTTGCTAGCAAATTGTTTTCGCAATTTTAGCAAAAAAGATTTAAAGAAAACTGCTATCAGAAAATTATAGAGGAAATACCAAATGTCGCAAAAATCGCAAAAAGTAAGAAGAATTTTTCTTGCTATGTGAAAAGATTGAGTAACAAATATGGCAAAAATAGCAGGAATACCAAATTTTTCAAAATTCTACTTTTACAAAGAGAAAACGCCAAGAAGGGCTTCGTGAAGTCCGCAAATTTCGCAAAATCGAAGAGCGCTGGAAATTTGGCTTTTTAATCTGTTAGCCCCGTGTTCACCTCCTCGACATCTTTGTCAGCACGTCTTATGAGCCCTAGCTCAACACGGGCTCTCCTGCTGAGTAACGAACACTTCTGATTAAGCACCACATATATAGGCTCAGTTAACTTTGATTCTCTGTACTTTAGTGTCGTATAGAACAGACCTTTCACAGGCAGTTGAGTGTTTCCAGGACCGCGTATACGTAGAACCTGGGATGTCTTGGTTAATTCAACATCTTGTAGCCACTGGAAATCAACGCTAAGAACAGTCACTGCCGCCTCCGTGTCAAGCTTGAAGCGTGTTGTACGACCATTCACTCCTATCTGTGCAGACCAATAGTTCTTAGCACTGCCGATCTCGCCAAGGAAGTGTATGTTTTCCTCCTCTTCTTCTTCTACTGCATGTACCTTTCTCGGATAAGGTTTCTTGCTGAGACAGACAGACTGGAAATGTCCCTTTTTGTTACAGTTACAACAAATAGTGTCTCTAGCTGGGCAATACTTCCTGTCATGGTTCTGGCGTCCACACCAAAAAACAGGGACGGTCATTCTTGGAGGGCTCTTTTTTTTTGGACGTACAGGTGGGTTGTTTGTTGCTTGTTATGAGAGCGTGGCTGACTAACCTAATCGACTTCATTTTGAGTTTCTACCCCACGGGCAACGGTTCGATTTTGTTTTCTTGCTTCAGCTTGTCTGCTCATGCGAGCAGCGTCCGCGAGAGTGAGGTCAGATTTAGCTTGTAGGCGGTCGGACAGCGTATCATCGAGGACTCCAACAATAATTCAGTCTCCTGTAAGTTCATCCTTTAGAGTTCCGTACTCACAATTTTTGGCGAGGGGTATAAGTCTTGAATAAAGGTGTCCACGGATTCGCCGGGGTTTTGTCTTTTTCGGCGGGCTGCAAAATAACCATTTAGGGCTGTTTTGACTTCGTCAAAGGAAGCGGTTGCTTCGTCATGCGTACAATCGCCCATTACATAGAGAAATGTTCCCACCTGTTCCTGGGTTGATTTGTTTTGAAGACCAGAAGCTGTAGGCTGTAGACTGTATAGGTGGATTAACGGGTGGAGGCGGATTTTCAACTGCAGGAGCATCTTCGGGTTGGTCTCCTGTTGAGGCCAATCCTCAACAAGAGAACAATTTCGTTTTCCTAAGTCCGTTCCATTCCATTTTTGTAATTTATACTCCCAGCATGCTTAGTGAGCGCGTCTCAGTGTCGTCGTGTAGCGAGAAAGAAACCATGTGCTTTGTAACGCGCTAGTCGCCGGGAGTTTCTCATCGTATGGTGAGTATTAGGAGCTCGTGTATTTCCAAATCCGGTTCCAACAGTGATTAAGTGTTTTTTTTGTAGGTTTTTACTTGCAATGTGAAGCTTGTTAGCCAAAGATGAGACTCCAATACCGATCCTGTTGTGTTGTTAAGAAAATATGCTGAGTGTGCAACTCTCGATCATTAAAATTGTGTTCAGCAGGATCCCTTGTGTCGTGAAGGCGCGTTTTTGTCCCCTGGACATCTTCGTAAAAACCATACGAGCATCTTGCCTGTGATTAGTGGACGTCCAAATTCTTAACTGTGAAAATACTTGTGCGTGTGCATCGAAGTGACATCAAAGGTCATGACTCAACGAGGAATCCTACTCGAGCGTTTGGAGGTGTTGGACAGATCCCGAAGGGGATATTTGTCTAATATTACGAAACTGTGTCATCAACTGGATGAAAATCTCGGAGAATTCGGCCACGTCGTCAAGATACGAACTAGCCTTAATTCCTCGTGGGAGCAGTATTGTGTTTGTGTTGAGAAATACGGTGATTTACTCGATACCAGCTGTGAAAGGTATCAAAGAGTCTTGAGCGACCGTGCGATTCAGCAGTCAAGGATACAAGAATACAATGAGAGAATAGATCAGTTTATTGCCAGTGCCGCTGCCTTTTATAACAGCCAAGTGTTAGAAGAGGTGAAATCAATCAAGGAGTGCACCCCTCTAGAATCTGTGAAATCTAATGGTAGTCGTGTCTCAGAATCAAGTGTGTGTAGCTCCAGGTCCCAAAGGGCTAAAATAGAAGCAGCGAAGGCCCTACTTATGCAGCAACAAGCTGAAGAAAGGAGTAAGAAACTAGTAGAACTGGAGGTAAAAAGAGTCGAAATGGAAATAAAACGAACGGAATTAGAGTTGCAACACCGATTAGAACTCACTAAATTGGAAGCAGAAAGCGAAGTTACAGCTGCAAGAAATCAAGTGGAACTAGCCAATTTAGAGGCTTCCCTTGCAGAACAGGAAATATCTGATCCAGTCACTGGCCTGGAGGGTATCAAATGGTCTCCAAATCTTGACCTAAAGGACTCAGTCTCAATCCTCAAGGGTGTCACCCGAAACTCTACCATCTGTGATTAGTGCCAATAATGTACCAGTGACTAAGCCATCTCATACATCAACACCAGGATTAGTAAATGCCCAGACTTCCAATACACTCACTTCTGGAAACACTTATTTCAAAGTGCCAAGAGTAAGTTTCAGAACCCCTACTGTTACGGATGAGGGTACACTTGAGACTGTTAAAACCACGTATTCAAGACAACGGCCAGTCACAACCTGCTGACCCACCCACTGAAGAAACCCGATGTCTCACGAGCACCAACCGCTGTACAGCCACGCCCAGTGCTGCTGGTTCAATTATGAATGAGAGTCTTGTTGCTATCATGTCTTCAATGGAGAAAATGAGTGCCGCTTATGATCTACCACATGTGCAAGTTCAGAAGTTTGATGGATCCCCTGAAAATTACCCAGCCTTTCGTCAGAGATTTAAGCAGTTGGTTGAAACCAGGCCTCTCAGTGATGCTGTGAAAATGACCTGTCTGTTACAGTTCTTGAACGGTCCTGCCCTGACCGCAGTGCAGAGATATGAGCCAATGCCTGGTGGCCTGGCAAAGGCAATCAAGACACTAGGGGAACGGTTTGGCCAGCCATTTCAAGTAGTGAGAGCATGTGTTGAATCACTTACGAAGGGACCTGCTATACAAGCGAATGATAAGGACAGCCTACAGCGCTATGCTGATACTACGCAAGTTACCTATGATACCTTAGAGTCAATGGGATACCTTAGTGAGATGAATATAGATAATCTGGGGAAAGTCATCGCGCGGCTGCCAAAGTGGATGCAATCGAAATTTGCCGAACATTTGAAGAATCTCGAGCGTAAGGGACAGAAGATGCCAAATTTTAAGGATGTAGTAGATTTCCTCAAGGAGAGAGCGTTTGTCCTGAGCCACCCTTTCTTTACTAAGTCAGGAACTCCTAAGGGTTTTACCTATTCTTTAACAGAAACACATCCTGAATCCTGTGCAATGTGCCATCAACACCATCCACTGTACCGTTGTGAAGTATTCAAATCCAAGTCTCCGAGGGAGAGAAATGACTTTGTAAAACAGAAGAAGATTTGCTTCAATTGTATCAACTCAACTAAACACAACTCAAGGAAGTGCAAGTCCTTAATCAGGTGCAGGGTAGAAGGTTGTGGAAGTCACATCACACATTGTTACACTTCACTGAACCTAGAGACAGAGGGAACCAGCAAAGAGACGGTCCTAACGGTGAGGACGTTAATCAAGGCTTAAGGCCTAATCAAGCCACTATTTCTATGTACTCCACAGTGGCCGCTTTTAGTTCCTGTGAATTGTTGCTTCAAGTCATCCCAGTTCGAGTGATTAGTAAGTCTGGCAACCAGATTACTACCTTTGGCCTACTAGACTCAGGCTCCGACATAACCATGATTGACCCGTCTCTCGTGAAACTGCCGAACATTAAGGACTCACCAAGTAAGCTGTCACTCACGACAGTAAACAATGCCGATACAGAAGAAGAGGGTCTGAGAGTTGACTTCCAAATTGCTTCACTAGACAGCGAGAATGACAATCTGATTGATGTCAAATCTGCCTGGGCTGTAAAGGATCTTACAATTCCCCTAAAGCACACAAAGGTGACAAGGTCTGTTGGACAGTGGCCACATCTGCGGCAAGTGTGCTTCCCGGAAGTAGAGAGAAGTAAGATTTCTATCCTGCTTGGTACAAACATCCAAGAGGTCTTCATGCCGCTTGAAGTTAAAAGAGGTAAATCAAATGAGCCGATCGCAATCAAGTCCTGTATTGGTTGGAGTATACTTGGTGGCTGTCCCAGTGTACCTTCTTCCACTCCTGTGCAAGTCAATCTCATTAATGGGGAGGATGTTACCCTAAGTGACCAGCTTGAAGAATTCTGGAGAGTCGAGTCCTATGGTACGAGCAAGTGTGAAACCAAGCCCCTGTCTGTGGAGGACCAAAGAGCTATGAACTTGATATCCAATTCAATCTGTAAACATGATGGCCATTATGAGATGGGCCTCCTGTGGAAGAGTGACAGTCCTGTGCTTCCTTACAACAGAACACTAGCTGAAGCGAGACTGCAACACTTAAAGACACGCTTCCTTCGAGATCCAGAACTTGAAGTCAAATATAGAGCTGTGATTGAAGACTGTGTGACCGAGGGATATGCAAGAAAGCTCACAAAGGAGGAAGCAGCAACAGTCAGCAAAACCACATGGTTCCTGCCTCACCAC
Source organism: Porites lobata (assembly GCA_942486035.1). NCBI lineage: Eukaryota > Metazoa > Cnidaria > Anthozoa > Scleractinia > Poritidae > Porites > Porites lobata. Next base: position 844,786 of record CALNXK010000179.1, on the reverse strand, counting down.
CCAGTAAGCTATCCGAACACGCCAGGAAAGGTGAGAGTGGTGTGTGACGCGGCTGCAAGATTCAGCGGCACATCCCTAAACGAACAGCTCCTACAAGGACCTAGTCTGACAAATGACCTGTCTGGAGTGTTGATTCGTTTCCGTGAGGACGAAATTGCCTTCTCAGCAGATATCGAGGGCATGTTTTACTAAACCAGAGTAACCCCAAGTGATACAGATTCTCTGAGGTTCTTGTGGTGGCCTAAGGGTATTGACGAGCCTCCAGAAGAATACAAAATGTTGGTCCATATTTTTGGTGCTAAGTCCTCACCCTGCTATGCCAACAAGGCGTTAAGCATGACAGCTCAAGACAATGAAGAAAATTACCCACCTGAAGTGATCAGAACAGTTCGTAGAAATTTCTATGTGGACGATGTCCTGAAGTCCCTCCCAAATACTGATCAAGCCATACCTATGGCCTCAGATCTTATGAAGTTGTTGAGAGAAGGAGGATTCCGCCTAACAAAGTTTGCGAGCAGTAGTCGTGAATTACTAGCCTCAATTCCTCCCGCGTCGAGGGCGAATCCCAAGTTGGACCTAGATCTAGACCAGTTACCCTTAGAGCGAGCGTTGGGTGTCTACTGGGACGCACAGTCAGATACTTTTAAGTCCAAGGCCTTACAGGCGTACAAGCCATCCACCAAGCGAGGAGTACTTTCCGTCGTAAGCTCCCTATTTGATCCGTTGGGATTTCTTTCACCCTTTGTGTTCACAGCCAAGATTCTGTTACAAGAGCTGTGGAGGCAGAAGTTGTCTTGGGATCAAGAAAGTCCAGAGCCGTATTCGTCCCTCTGGCAGAAGTGGTTGCAAGAGCTGCCGTGTGTTACTACAATCGAGATACCAAGGTGTTACAAGACCCAGTGCCTTAGTGCACAAGCCACTGTGCAGTTGCACAACTTTTCCGATGCGTCAAGGCATGGTTATGCAGCAGTGTCTTACCTACGGTTCGTTGATGAGCAAGGAGTGATCCACTGTTCCTTCGTTATGGGCAAGACCAGAAATGCGCGCATTAAAGAGTGGACCATACCTCGCCTAGAACTGCAAGCGACAGTGTTAGCGGTACGGCTAAGTAGCTCAATTCTGAAGGAGCTTAATCTGCAAGTAGATGAAACCTTTTTCTGGTCTGACTCAATGACGTCCCTGCAATATATCAAGAACCAAACTAGGCGCTTCCAAACCTTTGTTGCCAATCGCGTGGCCGAAATTCATGAATCAACCTCCCCAGAACAGTGGCATCATGTCCCAGGTAGTATGAACCCCGCTGATGAGGGTTCACGGGGCGTCACCATAGAGCATTTCCAACCCGGATGTTGGTGGTGGTCAGGTCCTTGCTTTCTGTGGCAGCCTGAACAACAGTGGCCTAATGCTCAGGTGGAAGACATTCGAAGTGATGATATATAAAGAAATACGAAAACCAGGCACAATCATGTTCACTACTGACACGTCCCAAGTTGATCTCCCATTACAGCGCTATTCGTTGTGGTCCCGTTTGCTGAGAGTGATGTCGTGGGTGCTTCGCTTTGTCAAGCCACTAAAGAAGGAAAAACCTGAATGTGTCGTCGGACGTACACTTACCCTTGTTGAGCTTCAGCGAGCAAGCGAAGTAATTACGCGACTGGTGCAGCACCAACATTTCCGTGAAGAGTACATGGCTTTGAAAGAAGGCAGACAGTTGAAATGTAGCAGTAGTCTGGCCACTCTTAGTCCGATCCTAACTGATGGCATTATACGTGTTGGAGGAAGAATTCACCGTGCGCCGATTACCTTTGAGGCCGCCCACCCAGTGATTCTTCCAAAGTCAAGCCCTGTGTCTGTATTGATAGTTCGTTACTACCACCATGTGCTGGGCCACGCAGGCCGTGAACATGTGTTGTCCGTCCTCCGCCAACGTTACTGGATACTGAGAGGAAGAGCTTTGGTGCGTCAGATCCTGAGCAAGTGTATAAGTTGCCGCAAGCGGAACATGCCTGCCTTACAGTAAGCGATGGCGGACCTGCCAAAGGAAAGGCTGTTACCTTATCATCCCCCGTTCACCTTTACGGGCCTCGACTTCTTTGGCCCCTTCTATGTGAAGCGCGCTCGTAACGTTATCAAAGTGTATGGTTGCATATTCGTGTGCTTTAACAGCCGGGCAGTCCACATCGAAGATGTTAGTTCCTTAGAAACAGATACGTTTATTTTGGCTCTGTGCCGGTTCATCTCTGTTCGCGGCTGCCCTAAGGAGATCTGGTCAGATAACGACACTAATTTTACTGGCGCTGAGAGGGAACTTCAGCGTTCGGTTCGAGAACTGAATGAAGAACAAATCAAGAGAGAGCTACATTCGTACGATGCGGATTGATTCAAATATGTGTTGCCAAGGTGGCGTTTCCAGCCCCCTACCGCGAGTCACATGTCAGGCGTGTGGGAGAGGCTTGTTAGAAGTGTGCAGAAGGCTATGGATGCTGTCTTGAGCAAACCAGGCGCTGCAATCCCTTTGGAAACCGTGCGCACCGTATTCGCCGAAGTCAAGTCCATTCTAAACAGTCGTCCCATTTCCCCAGCAAGTGATGATCCAAGTGACATGGAGCCACTCACTCCAAACCACCTACTTCTACAGCGACGAAATCTCGCCATACCCCCCGGTGTCTTCGCCAAGGAAGAGCTGTACTCACACAAGCAGTGGAGACATGCGCAATTCTTTGCTTACTGTTTTTGACGAAATTTTGTGTTCTGTATTGAATAACCATGCTCCCCTTAAGCAACCTGTTGTAACCATACGCACATCAGCCCCTTGGAACAACCAGGAAGTGGCCTCGGAGAAAATCAAAAGGAGACATCTAGAGCGGAAGTGGCGTAAAACGGCTTAGGACATTATATTAAGTCTGACGTGGAGTATAGACCACAATTCGGTGTTATGATTGTACTGGCGAGATAGTCTTTGTCAGTGATGAAATACATACAAAAATACCCCAAAAACCGAACTATGAATCAAAGAAAATTCGAATTTTGGAAGAATATGGGAGCTCATAACTCGATTTTATCCGAGAGACCGGGAGATCGGTGTCGTATCCGGGAGAGTTGGCATGTATGCTTTTGGGTAATCACGATCGTGGTTCTCATCAATCAATCGATAATCTCGACCATAAAGATCTTCATTCTCAACCACCAATCGAAAAAACTCAATCATAGCGACCGTGATATCGATCATGATCATCAATCGAGCACTCGTACCACTTTTGAATGATACCCCCCATAGTATAGATGCGATACTTTAGATCTGTTAGAACCTGTACAACTAGGAGGAATGTATTCATTGGCTGCGAAGTCTAGTAATAATAAGTTAAGCTTCTTTTTTATGGTAAACTGCAGTTAGCAAAGAGATTTAGAATCACGTCAAGCACTAAACGCCAATTTGCATTACACGACCAAGTTATTTCTTTACTTGTTGTTTACTATTTATTATATGTACACAATACGAAGTATTTATGTCAGGTTCGTCCATAAAAAAATACTAAAATCATCCGTTATTAGAAAATTTGCCACCTTAAATCTTACGTTTGGCGTTGCCCGGAAACGTGATTCTAGCTCTCTGTTACGAACAAATCAACTGGTATACCCCACACAGTCCACACCATCCATAGCAGCTTGGTTCCACACCATGAAATTTTGCTTCTGCCCGGACTCCAGCCTCCCCAGATATCTCCACACTGCGTAAACAGCGCAGGGGTATGGGTTGGTAATAGGTGGTGTCATTACATGACGACGTAATAGAATATCCTCCTGGCAGGTTTTTAGGGTCACCCCATGGAGACAAGGACGTTCCTGACAAATTTTAAAAGAACTAGCTTACTCTTTTCAATATTTGCTTAAAAAAAAAAAACAAACAAACAAAAAGAAAAGAAAAGGAAACAAACAAACAAACAAACAAAAAGCAACAATAGTGAGTGAATTGTTACTCTTCCAATTTCAAAACAGCTCTTTCTCTCCTCTCTGGTTCAACTGCTCTATGCTTATTTGTTTGTTGGTTTGTTTTTGACTTGGTTGGTCCCGGTTATGGCAATACTAACCGACGGTAACCTGCGAGGATAAGAAAAGAATCCTCCTACTTGTTACAAGGCAAATGCCACCAGAGCGCTGGCTCAGTATGGTGCCAGTATCATCACAAAACTGTAGATTGATGTACTTCAGAAATTTGAAGCTATTCAATGCTTCAAAACTTTCATCTTTGTGTATCAGCCCCGCCAAGAGATCTTTGTAACTCATATTACCCTATGAGAAAAAAGGTGGAGTCCACAAATTCCCGTTATTGATGGATTAATTAGGCACACATCCTGTACTATATATTTGCAACACTATTAGCGCATTACAACTTTTCGTTTGCAAGGAAATAGGCAAACCTGAAGTTTGTTTTATGTTACTACGATAATATGGTCATTACAGTGTCAATCATGAAAATAAATAATGGAAATTGGACTGAGTGGAGCACAATTTACTCTGTAATCAAGATTTCAAAATACTCAAAGTAAAATTACTACTTTATTACATTTATTTTGAAAGCGCAAATTGAAACACCCAAATATAGGATTTGAGTCAGTATTAATATTCTATTGTTCCAGTACATTGTTTGTAAAAAAAAAAAAAAAAGAAAGAAAAGGAAAAAAAAGCGGAACCGAAAATGCATTTACATCTTATTTTATATTATATTAAAAACAGAAATAATACGATTTAGAACAACATCACTCGAATTAGAAACATGCGATTTGGAACAGAGAAAAAATGTGATTCGTGAGTAAATCACACCGCCGGGAGCCAATCAGACTTCAAGGATTACCAGTGACTTCAGAAGTATATTTAATAAAGGTATATAAATAACCGTCTTACTAGTGTAAGGGTACCTAGCTGTTGCCACCACTCGACCCCCTGAGTTTTTGTTTCGAATTCCACCTCAAAGGGCGAAAGGGTGGCGTATCCCATTGACGATTTCTATCAAAATTAGATCGCAGTGATTTGACCCAACGATGTCCAGGACATGCCTTGACGTGGTTAAATAATAATATTAATAATAATAATGATAATAAATAATGGTAATAATATTATTGTTAATAATAGTAATAATAATAGTAATAGACCGTTGCAATTTCTTTAACTAAATTAATACCAGAATTTCAGGCTTGCCCTGTAGTATCAGACGACAACTGAAAGAAGACGAGCTTCGAGCAACACAGTTTCACTGCATGCACAGGGAACTGCCTGAACTCCCCCCTCCCCCGCCCCCACCTTAAAGGAAAAAGGTATGATCAATAAAACGAAAGAACAACAAGCCACGAAATATCAAAAGTTTATGTGTGCCACTAAGGCACATACAGTCAATGTTCGACACAAGATGTAAGCGTTTAGGAGGTCTCACAGTCCTTCCTGAACTAAGGGCTTGGACCGGGTAAAAGGATCTACTCTTCCGAAGTTGTTCCTAGGTTAGCTGCTGGCACAGGTGTCTGTGGAGGTTTGGATATCAGTGGAGACTGAGGCCTTGGCAGAGTGGGGGTATTTGACGCGTAAAGGGTGAAGTCAGAGACTAGCAGAGCTCTCGGCTGTTTGGTCCAAGCGGATCTGGCTACAAGGCAGAACGGTTTGATCGAAACCTCTATTTTTTGGCCGAATTGGGTTACAATTATATAGTTACGTACATCGCTCTGTAACATGTCGCAATTTCGGTCCCCTAAAAAGTAAAGTTCATGATCCTCTGCATGTCAATTATTTTTTTCCGTAGTACCAAGTAAACTTCGCGCCTTCAAATTTGGTCGGAAGCGAGAGAGGATTTACAGGCTGAGGCTGATTTTCATCTACCTAACTGCTATTCTCTCTTGCTACTAAGGTTGGTCTCCCATTCTATTTATGGCGTTTGGTGGTTAAAGCCTTTGCCACCATGTAGAATCAGGGGGAGAAGAGAGAAAACTCGAGACTTCAACATTACGAGGGTTATTTAATATCGCTGACGTATGTCGCACATGGTTACCAGCTTTCCAGCATGCAATGGAAACTGCCTATTTCTATTCCCACCGCTTCCTACGTGGACATCATTGTAATAGCACACTATAATATACTAAGGAGCTGAGTCGTTCCTAACCTTCAGAGACACAAATTCTCCCTGAACTGAATGTTGTAGCTGATCAGCAGTTTGTTTGAGAGTATATTGCAGAGTTGTGCCAGTCATGTGTGTAGATGGTAGTTCAGCCATTGTGTTTCTTGAAGTTGGGTCCAAATTGGCTCCCATGAAGGTCTGAGGCTGACTCACCACTGGCGGAGTAATTGACGCGAGAAAATCCATATCAACTGTGAATTGAAATAGGAAAGAATGGCAAAGTGACGGTTGTACCTAAATAATACCGGTCAGAGGGACAGCCGAGAGGTACTGGAGACGACTCTCCGATTCGGCTGCCTCTCGGAAATTCTCGGTAAATCCAATATGGCGTCTTAGTCCAGACTTGTTTGACTTGTAAGGCTTTTCAATATGCTAGTTTTTTTGTTTACATTTATCAACCACACAAAATATACAGGAGGTAATGAAATAAAATAACTAATTTACAACTCCAATAGCTAACAAAAAACACTAGCAATACAAAAAATAAATATAAATAAATAAAATAGGTCAATAATTCCTACTAATCATGAAGATCACTAAGATAACAATGACACAATATCACATCTAAGTACTAGTCACACCTAAACTAAGCAGTTATGACAAATAGGAATTACAATTAAGGAAAAAAGTAGTTACCTATTTCAAACAGTATTCTTAACAATAACTATATTTTAAGTCTAACGTTGTGTAGATCTGGAGAAAACCTCTACAGAAAAGCCTTAAGGTATGTCGTAAAAATCCAATTGAGACTAAATACAGGGTGTTCCAAAAGTTCGTTCCTCTACTTTATAAGTCTGTATTTCAGTACGATTGGACTGGGTAAGCAAATCATTTAAACAAAAGTTGTGTCTTTCAATCTAATTCACTATTTTTGTACTTGTTGTGCCCTCTCTTGACTCGAATATTTGATTTGTGTACTTCCGCGCCAAAGGTGCGCGTGCGCGAGTATATTTTCCAGCCTTCTTTTTTGGTATTTTATAGCCCGAATTGCTCGAACTCGTTCCTTGATTTTTCTGAATACCAAAAAACGATAAACCCACTTAACGCAAAAACGTTCAGCTACGTGAGAGCATAAGCATGTGTACTTCGATTTACTGGTTTATGTGTTACAGAAACTGCTAAAAAAACTGGAAAAATCCGATTGTTGGGTGGTAAAATGATCATGGGGAAATGAAGGTTTTGAAGGCAAGAAACGAGGGGGAAGACCAAAAGTCCTGAATAAAGCAGGTAAAATAGTATTAAAGAAGGCTAAATACAAAACAGGAGAGTCCACGAGGAAACTCTCACATAGTTAGCAAGCCAAGTCCAGAAAGGGTAATGAACAGCTGTTTAAAATGTTTTTAAAAAATTAGAGGCCCCTGAGATGGCCAAAAAAAAAAAAAATTCTGCTTAGTCTGCCAAGTAACGTCCAGCTGGTCTTAAATTTGTAAAGAAGTACAAAAGCCTTGTTGTGAAAGGGATGATTATCTTTTTTGGATGGATGCCCAATATATATATTTTTTCCAGCTCCCTAAACCAAAGAAACATTGTTTGGGAGCTGAACTGGCTCCTACGCACCATGTGATAAAACGCTCAAAATGGGTCACCTGTGGGTCTACACGCTGTATGTATTCCACTTCATGCCGCAACGGCTACAGAATGTGATAAAAAAAAACAACAACAACAACAACAAAAAGGGTATGTCAGTTACTGAAATTCTGAATACATGTTCTCGATAGTGAAATAAACATCTTCTAGAAATTTCAAGTGAAATGAAAGTTTTGATCAAAAGCTATAGTGCATGAAATCAGAGGAACCAACTTTTGGTAAACCTTGTAAAATACAAAAAAAATAGTGGCTGGAAAAGATATACGCGCGCACGCGCATCTTTGGCGTGGAAGTTCACAAATCGGATACACCTATGTCAATTAAGGTTGCTTCAGAGAAGAATGATGCATGATCCATGTTTCATAGGCCGCGGTGCATTATTGTAGCAAGTCTAGTTAAATTGTGTGCCTGCAACGAGCCTAGAAACCTAGAAAGCAAACGCTGCTAACGCTTCTATGCTATGTCAGCAGAACGTTAAGACAATGTATTTCAAAACACTGAATCCTAGTCTTTTTAATTTAAGACAGTGCTTTGAGTTTAGGTTTTTCTCTGTGGTAATATGCAAATGCTGCAAATTTTCACTGAGTTTGCTTGGCTCATGCACGGGGGAATTTTGGATGGAGTTAAAAAATCAAATTCAAGGCGTTTGTTGAACAACAGTAAATAACTTAACATTACAGGTTTATCCATTTTTGAGGCAATTTTTTTAAAACTGAATAAAAAAAGAATAGCGTTGATTTGCTTTATTGAAATAATCAGCAGCATTCTGGCCCACGCAAAAACACAACTTAATCAGGCGGTAAAACCGTATTCATTTAATGTTGTTAAAAGAAGAGGCTTCTAATTTTCTACTGAGTTTTTAAAAATGAATTTTTTCAGCTCACTCATGCTTAAGAATTTTAGCAGCCATTTGACTTGAAAGCTCTCTTGAACGTCTTTTCACAAATGATCTCCATTATTTCAAAGAACTTGAACAAGACTAAACCTGTAAACTAGCTTTAAAGCTAAGTGTTAGTCACGTTAATATAAAGTATGTATTTGTATGTATGTATGCAAACCTCCCGCTACAAAAGGGTTTACCATAGTGCACTGCAGGCTATGAAACATGGTTCACGAGAGCAACCTTAATTGAAATAGGTGTATACGAGTCAAAAGGTGGCACAACAAGTATGAAAATAGTGAATTAGATTGAAAAACACAACTTTTGTTGAAATGATTTGCTTACCTGGTCCAATCGTACTGAAATAGAGACTTATAAAGTAGAGGAACGAACTTTTGGGACACCCTGTAGAGGTCATATTCCTTACTTATCTAGCGTGACCCTCTGAGCGGTATTTCCATCCGACGTAATACCGGTTAGAGGGACAAAGTTCATGCACAAAAGCTGTATCTCATCCGATACAATTCTATTCAAGAATGCTTTCCAAACGAACCTCTAAGTGGTCATAGAATGGGATTTCAAACTAGCATATTTCAAAGCCTTACTTTTCTTCGCATTATTGCCCTTCTTTTACAATACGAGCTAGTGCACAAGTCGACAAACAAGTCAGGACTAAGACACCATTTTGGATTTACCGAGAATTTTCGAGAGGCAGCTTAGAGGCAGCAGAATCGGAAAGTCGTCTCCAGTACCTCTCGGCTTCCCTTCTGACCGGTATTATTTATAGGCTCAACCACTTTTACGTCCGCTGTTGACGAAGTAGCTCCTTGATTTAGTGGTAGATCAAGCGTGCGAAAACTGGACTTGCACAGGAGTCACGTTAGTCTGTCACGCATTCCCGTGATAAGTAGGTGTGCACATTTACTGAGTTTTATTTGCAACCCATCTTCGTGGAATAATAAATCTCTTATTGAGTAGCTCTACGAGCAAGCCAAAATACAGCTTGGCTCGTAAGATATCATCATGATATTACACACTAAACCGCCCAATAGAATATATGCATTCTTGCTATCATTGTAAGTCAGTTAAAATGCTTTTCCGTCTTCGCATAGCCGTAAAGTCCTTCGCCGTTTACTTGGTTTTGCACTCATGCCAAGAGCAGCATGCCGCGCCGCTGTCATCCGTGACGACAAAGATGATATATAATAATATATAGATTTAGCCAAGGCTAAAAGCGAAGCCTCCGTTTCTATACTTATGATAAAAGCAATCAAATTTCAACTAAGAACATAAACTCTGAGCCAAAAAAAGAAATAAATAAAAATAAGGAGCCTTCGGCATCAGTTCTCCTTTAGAGGGAGGGGCGAAATGATTAAAAAAAATATCCCGCAAACAAACCTGAATTGAAAAAATTGTGAAATTGTAGGTCTCTTCAATAGGAACAATTTACTGGTTACGATTTCTAGGGTCAGTATTTCTGTTTAAGGGAAGACCTAAAAGGAAGATTAGGCCGACTTAGGGAGTTTTGTGTTCCTGTAAGCCCATTACATTTTCTTTTTCATTTTTTTTTTCTAACTTTTTCAACGGGCCCGGACGAACAGGTATGTGTAGCCTTTACATTTATACAGCCTCACAATATCTGATAGGAAGTTTTACCGTAATTAACGTGTATATTTTCTTTGAGGAGAGACATAAGAAAGCAAACTATAACCTTTTTGGCTGCCAATAACTAAAATCCAATCTTTAACCCCCCCTTTTTTTTTTAAAGACAAACTCAGACTCGAAAAGCCGACGAGTCTGTCGTTAGAATAGAGGAGAACTCTTTTATATTTATTTTTAGGAAAGCTCAGTTTTTCAGCGAGAATATAAAGCCGTAAACAAACAACTGAAAACAAACTTCATTCAAGCGGTTTCAGCTGTATTCAGGGCACGAGTTATGGAAAAAGAGCAGCACACTGCAAAAATCTTGAATGGGAAGTATTGAATAAGAAAATGAATAGTAATTCAATGGAACATGTACAAAAACAACACTTTAGTTTTAATTCAAGAATGGGGAGTAGCCCGTCTGAAGTGTGTCTAAAAATCTCACGATCTGTAGTCTCACGATCGTGTTTTGAGCTAATGTTATGAATGAGCAATGACAGATGAATAACTTAATGACTTTAAAATTTTTTATTCCAAAACCCACAAGTAATCGTAAAAAGGAATTCGCGTAACACTAACTGGATCGTGGATCCGTTCACGCAAGTTAAATCGGCTGAAACATGACAAAAAATCATTATAACATTGCGCGCGTGCTTGCCTTATATAAGTCCTATTGAACAGCTATGAACAAAATTTATATTTACGCACGCCCGTGCGTAAATATAGAGATTACTTCATGGGCGGGGGCGCGTAGGGGATTTTCGCACGAGTTGGTGATGTTGGTGATCATCATGATGTATCAGAAATCGAACGAGCGAGCAGTGAGCGAGTGAGATTTCCGATACAAACAACGAATGTGAAAATTCCGTACAAGCCCCCTGCCCATGAAGTAATTTATTTATTTCATACATACTGAGTGAACATTTCTTCTTTATATTTAGGAAAACTTCTCTTTATTTAGAAAAAATGACCAGCGAATTTAAGAAACAAGGGCCAGCTCAAACCAAATCCCCTACAAAATACATCATTCGTTGGGCTCTACAAATGTTGTGAGTTGAAATATTGACAAAAAATTGATCAAAAATGAAATACAATTTACTGACTCAAGACTGTCTACGATGATTACATTATTAAATGACCCCTCAAACACCGAATAGTACTATCAATAAAAAAGCGTTGACAAAAAATTGTTACTGAAATGGTACAGCGGGCGGGCTGTCCTCATCGGATGAGTCGAGAATTCGCTTGATGCGTATCTTTCTAAGGTCCGTACTACAGTAGAAACAATTACTATAAACAGTAACAGTAAGTATAAACTCACTCAGAAAATCATTGACTTCCTGTGATTGAATCTCTTCTATTTTTCTGCTTTCTTGCTTGGATTTCAGAAACTCGAAGAGCAAGCCAACATCTCGTTTAGCTTTCGACAACGTTTGTTTGTTTTTCTGTTCCTCGATAAATTGGTTAACGGATTTCTGCAAAGCGGGAAAGCGAAGGATTTCTCCTTCAGCCATTATTTAGCTTCTTCTGGCAATTTTCTTGATATATTTCCAAGCCAAGAATCTAAACGTTTTGATTATAACTTTTGACAAAGCTGCCAGAATAAACACAAAGCTACCGAAAACACAGTTGCTTTTGGTGGGTGCGCTGTGATTGGTCGAAACGTTCTACTCACACGTGAAAAAGTCGTTTCGCTTTTCTGATTGGTTGAATAAAGGCGCGAACCATGTTTTCACTAAGGTTGACTCAAACAGAATCACTCAGTGTGTATGAAATAAAATCGTCTCTATTCCTAAGTACCCAAAAATCGACGGCAATGATAAAAAACTTTCTAGACTTGTTTTGGAATTTAGTTTCGTTGAAATAAAACCAACAGCAAAAGCGGTGAAGATGCTTCGCAAGAAATAGAGTCTGAATGATTCGTTGAAAAGTCTGCCGTAAAGACTGACATTTAAGAGGAAAAAGACCACAAATTGGTCTGTGTCGGAAAATATCTAATTTGTATAAAGTGTTCTCCGTTTTTAACGTTTGTTTTATGTCCTACAAAACAAGTTAATTATAAAGTAAGCTCTACAGCAAAAAAAATGCACTTTTGTTATCGCCGAACAATCCGACTGAAGCAGGAAAATTTCTCGTGCAATAACAAGACAAATTACGAAAGAAGACATAAATTTATTACTCAACAAAACAGTTGCTGCCAGGTCTTCTCAAGAAGCCGTAATGACCAGCCATTGTTCATAAATAAATATAAGGTAAAAGTATGACAATCGTCTTCGCTAAAAAACATGTTTTCTGGATTTCGCCGAGCAAAACATAAACATCTTTTAAGCAAATCCAAACCATACTTCACGACTTCTTACGAACTTCCATTGTGAGTATTTTAACTTTAGGTGGACTTTAAGACTCTTTTACCTTTGTTTCTTTTTAGCTTTCATTGATCGTTAACGAATGAATAAGCAAATTTTCTTTCTCAGTTTTACAGAAAGAATTTTCATTCAAACTAGACCGGACATTGTGGCGTGTTTGTAATCAGCCAATGGAAGTGTTTGTTGTATATATATGTTGTGTCGCGTGTTACGAGAATTTTGTAGTTAATCAAAAAGCAAGCATTTTTGTCAGCTATGTCATAAAAAAATTTGCTCATGCTTTTAGCTGTGCGTATATCGAGTTATGGATGCATTTGGGAAGTTTGGAGAGCACTCAAGAAGCTAGAGTTGCACTCGGCGAACTTCTACGCATCTTTCATGCTCTCCAAACTTCCCGCGTGCATCCATAACTCGATATCCGCACAGCTAAAAGCATGAACAAATGGGCCATTTGCATGATGATATCATTTACTACTACGACCAGAATCCTTCAGGATTTTCCTTTCTTGTGCAAATTACGGCTTTTGTCAGTTAAATCTCGCTGGGATCATCAAATTTAAATATGAAAAGAAAAACGAAAAGGGTTCTGGTCGTAGTAGTAAAATGACGCCATCGTGCAAATGGCCTATTCTTAAATTTTGAATGCACATTTTGTGGTTTTCTTTCACGCCGATGTAAAAATGTAGAAAACGCCTATGAAACCTTTGTAAATACAATAGAGTATACAGAATGTACCTCAAGTTTCTTCAGAAACCTTGCTTCCTTGGTTGGTTTAAAACAAGCCAAGCGCTCTGATCCGCCGTGAAGAAAACAAGATTGAATTCCTCGAAACTACAACTTCATAGCGAAAAGCTCTCGTTTGCCCACAAAAAGGAAACTGAGCATTCTTTTGAACTTTCTCTTTTCATTTGTGTCTTTTATCAGGCGTACTTTCAAAATTGAAATACCAAATTTAGTCTTTAGCGCGCCAGCCATTTTGTTGATGGATAACATTAAGTAAGGTGTCAAATCCGCCTCTTCCCCCACTCTCTATGTGGTTGACCATGTAACTTTTGTGGGGGAGGGAGGGTATGGGTGATTTTGTTTGAGTAAGAATTTTTTTCCCAAATCTCTGGGGTTAGAAAATTTTTCCCTGACATACGACAGTGTAAGAGTTTTTTTTCAGCATTATATACGTCATGAGCGATATTTTTTTCAGTGCAGGATATTATATATTTTCACCCAGTTATATCCTTGCAAGCTTTTCCCCCTCAAAATCAGTCTGCAGGGTATTTTTATCTTAAATCACCCATAACCCCGTCAAAAGTCAAATTGTCGGCCCCTAAAATCCACCAAACATTTGCTCAGTTGACAGATTTTGATTTGTCAATCATTTCTAAAGCCTTTTGAAACAATAGGGGACAAAACTCTCTAGGGGAGAGGGAAGGAATTCGTTTCTACTTACCTCTACCCGGAGATTCCGTACGGAAGGACGTACGGTGACGTCATAACTAAATTTTCTCGGACAGTTAGTTTACCAAATGTTTCTTAGTTATGGAGCTCCACGCTGGCGCGCACGGAGGCTCCGCTATCATCTTCCCCGTTTCTGACTGGTTCCAACCCCCCGGCCAATTCTACCAACTGTTGCTTTCCGTATTTGGAAGATGCAAGCAATATACCATCGATTCGATGGTATATATGATTGGAAACGAGGCTGCTAGGGCAACAGGCCATCTCCAAGCCGCTAACAAGCTGTTTATTGACACGAGTGAACTAAAAACAAACGGTATTCACGGCTATCCGAAGACGAAATAGCTGATTTCTAACTAAATCTGAACGGAAGAAAGACAAAAATACGCTAAACATATCGCTTGATGGTTTTTATCCACTTTTCGAGGAGTATCTGCAAGGAAAAACATCTGTTTTTGAAACCGTGCCGAGAAATAGGCCAAGGATTTGAAGAAAGTCTACGAGGAGGTAATCTTGTTCGGATCTTAGAAACATTTAGAATGAATGGTCAGCGCAAGCTGGTTACGAAGAATTAACCTGGGGATTAAAGCTAATCGGAAACTGAGACATTTTGAATAAACAGAGTGATTTTACTTAATCAAGCAAGGGGATACTAATAACTAAATGCTTAATACACTCGAACCTCCATATGTCAACCACCGCTCGTAAGTAACCACCTCCCATAAATTAAAGGATCACCGATCAAAAACACCAAAATGTTTCACTCTGAGCCTTGTAGTTGCCACATCTCGTGAGCGACTGCGACCACCTTTTGGGGTGACGGTTTTATAATTTTCCATTTTTTTAACCTCGTGTAAGCGACCGCTTTACGCATGGTTCGATCTCTCTGTTCGCCGTGTATGTACTTAACGCTAGTCAGAGTATACGAAGAACTTTTTTTACGACATGGAACTTAGAAATTGCGTGCAAAAAATTATCTTCCAAAGAAAAAGACCCAATGTGATTCGTAAGCGACCATTAAATTTTCGCACTTTGGGTGGTCGCTTATGAGAGATTCGACTGTAAATACAAGTAAACAAAAGTAGACAATTATGGAATTAGTGCAGAGGGGTGCGTGGATCAGTCTACTACCTATTTCACAGGTGAAGTAAAATAACTCTAATAATTTAAAATATATATACACTGCTATTCATATCGATGTTTCCGTTAACAGCTTAATTTCAGTAACGCAACGGATCTAATTTACAAGGCAGATGTCTCTTAACAATAATGTCAAGCGCGACTAATTTTTTTCTTTTCCTAGGGCGTTGTAAACAATGTTTTGCCGTTAGGAACGCAATAATTTGCATAATCAGTCATCTAAACAAATCCTGTCTAAAACGACTGACTGTTGTCTGCAGGTAAAGTGTGGTAAAAAGTCTAAAATGACTGTACTTGAATATATCCTGACTTAAATTTTTCTTAATATTATCCCTTAAATTGCGATTCGGGTTGTAAAAATTGCAAGGTTTCTGTCAACACAAAGTCAGAGTCAGATTTTGTCATGGTCGCGTCGCTCTGTGCGCCTGTAGCAACCAACTTCGGCCTCCGTTTCCTCTGCTAGCCGTCATTTCTTGAATTTGGGTCGTTCAGTTCGAAAGAAACACTTATGAAGGCGAAACCACAACGACAAACCCGAGTGAGGGTCCGCCGGATCCTTAGTAGACCGGAATCAGTAAAATCTTGAGTACCAAATTTTAAACTTAAACCAGTAAACTGATCCTTACGGCAGGAAGAGTGATAGAAAAAAATAAATACAGAAAACACAAATAAAGTGGTGAATTATAGTTACCCGATATTTCAGTTTGGCACACAAACCTTCAATGGAGGCTATATAAAGGAAAATGAATACAGATAAAAGATGAACGTTACATATGCGAGATTTGAATACATAGCAAGGAGAAATTAAATGACAGGCTACAGAAAAGGTAAATGTCCCTAATTGAGTTCATCGTTCTATTTATACCATGAGGTTCTAAAGTCATAGCTTTGTCAGTCAGTGAGGTGAGTCTTGCGTGCCTTTTTGACAGAGTCACGGTAAGTTGCTACGGATTAGTTCGTTGGTGGAGATGGCGCTTGGTCTCCCCAATGTACTGTTTGCCGCATTTTTTGCAATCGACAAGATAGATAAGGTTTTTGGATTTACAGTTTAAAAGGGTCATGTATACGTTGTTTCTCTTTTGATATCTTGAATTGATTCGAAAGTATACTCTGAGAGGAGCTTGACAAACCACGAGCAGTTAATTTGTACCGAGTATACAAAGGACCACGTATTATAAATACGTGTCTTAATATACATCCCTTACCCTTACCATAAGCCCGTAGTAAGCTTCTGCCCATACATATACTGTAAAAGAGATATGGCAGATTTTCTTTGAAAAGAAGGTGTGAAAAATCTAAATAAAACCACTTGCATCGCCTTACCTGATCTACTCGTTGCGTGTGCAGGTCTCTGGGAATTTCTGTTCGCCATCTCTTCCAACGGAAATGGAGTTTGTGCTGAAGATATTTCGTAGCTAGCGCTGCTCTGGCTTTCTTCCCCTGTAAACCTTTCGTAGCTCATTTGACTATGAAAAGATGCCCTAATATTGTTTAAAGCTGTGGAAAACTTTGATGCCTTCTTATAATCAAATCGTCTTGCACATGCCCGTGGCTCGGAGAACAACACAGTGTGGATATGGGGGAGTGGGGCCAGTTTTATTTATCAACTGCGAAAGAAGCTACACCCAGCTACTTCAAGGTGGACAACAACAACTCAACATGGACCTTGTTCTGCAGATAAGTTAGACCTGAATCTACCGCAAGATGCAGATAAATAGCTGGGTAACGGTCGTTTGCCTGTTGGAAAACACTTCCCCGTCGGTCCATATAGTAATGGACTGCTGTATCGCCAGGAATTGTTATTATTATTATCACCATTATTATTAGTTCATAATTTCATTTGATTTTTCATATTTCTTGTAGATTAGTCCAAGTAGGTATATTGTGGCTGAAAAGCCCTGCAAAGGGATGTATGTATACACTATTTCGAAAAAGGTTGTCGGAAAAAGTGCATCCCGATAGGTACTGTGTGTGGTTTTGAGCTCACTGTTCTTCAAAGAAATTTGAAAGAATGGCACGACAGGCCGTGGAAGTATGAGTTTGCGAGTGCTAAATTGGGG
>CALNXK010000179.1:780000-822500 GCA_942486035.1 Porites lobata | reverse complement strand
GTCACGTTTTCTGGCCTCCATTTTCTTCGTATTCGTATTCACTTGATCAAAGCGTTGAGCTGCACTGGGTCTCACTACACTGTACATCGACCCCACAAAGACTAAAAATGGTACAGCGTAAAAGCCCTATAAGTAAACCACAAAAAGGCTAAGTTACTAGAAATACGTTATTGCAAAAACCGCGCAAAGTTGTAAGAGTCAGCAGCAAGAATAAACGGATACAAACCAAAGGAAAAAAAAAACAGGATTACAAAATTAAACAAAATCTTAACAGAAAAAAGAATTGTACAAGAGAACCAGTCAACAGCTCCGCCGGGAGTCGATTTTTTTTTTAAAAAATTTTTTATTAAATTTTTTTATTGTTTTTATTTTTTTTATTAATAGTTTTTATTGAATTAAAGACAAGTTTCACAATGTTATTTAAGAATAAACCTTAATTAAAGAAAACTAATTATACAATTCCACTTAAAAAGATACTAACCTAAAAGAAAAAAGAAAAAGGATAACAATAACAACGAAAAATACTTATACATA
This sequence comes from Porites lobata, assembly GCA_942486035.1. Lineage (NCBI taxonomy): Eukaryota > Metazoa > Cnidaria > Anthozoa > Scleractinia > Poritidae > Porites > Porites lobata. The sequence continues at coordinate 821,966 of CALNXK010000179.1, read as the reverse complement.
TATTACAACAACAACGACAACAATAAAGACGCCTGCTAAGGAAGAGAGTGGCATTTTTACGAACCTCTGTAGATCTACTACTATTAAGTGCATTGGTTAGCTTCTCCCACTATTGAAAATGAAAAAGAAGTTTATTTTTCTCCCTGGCGATATGGAGCTCAATATTGAAGACACGTGGGCGTCTTGCCCTAGCAATAAAATCTCTAATTGAAGGTACGCTTTTATGACATTTCCTACAGTAGGCATAATATTTACCTAATAACAAAATATGATTAATTAGAATATTATAATAGTCTTCTACAATATCAAATTTTCCAAATATCACATCAGACTCGTTAATTGTCTCAACATGATATCCTGAAGGAGAAGAGTAAATGCTGGACGGATTTCGCTGCTTCTTGGCAGAAAATGCAGTTTGTAAAGATTATACAATTTAAAATTTTGTAATGAAATTCCCTGATCTTTGTGTGTAAAGTGCATTGAAACGTCGAAGTGTAAACCTTTTCCCAATCAATATCTATATTTGAGTACTTGTTTGATAATTTCTGTTTTGCGGTGGGCGAAATTTGCTTTTGCTGCAAGAAAGATGTGATAGATCTGTTTAGGTTTATATCAAGGATTGGCACTACGTTACGGCTTGCCATCTTAATAGTTGGGGTAATTGGTATGGGAATGGCTGATGTTCCGTTTGCTAAAACGTGAGCGCCATTCTCCGGGAATCGAATTGATAATATATACTCATAAGAAAAAATCTTTGTTCGGGGTTTGTAAGTGAAGAGAAGTCGCACGAGAAGGAGTTGTTCGCAGAAATTTAATCCCTTATCTTCACGAAGCGTAAGTTTACTATATCTCTTCTATACATCGATTTTTTGTCATAACAAAGAAATTTGTTGTTCCAGATAATTTCGTTCATGATTTCTTCGTAACAACTTGGACTTTTCCGATTAACCTTCGACCACGCATCGAAGCATTCCTTATAATATGCTGGTAGGCTGATTTTCAATTTAGAAGTTTGAAAGTTGCAGTGCAATACAAAACGTCCTCCGACTGCGAACAGAAGTTTGTCTAGGATTGTTTTCCAAGGACTTGAGTAATCTTTCAATAATTTCTTTAAACACGTTACTCGTTTAGTGCAAATCAAAGATTGAATGTCCAACATTTGAGTCCATCCATTTCTATTTCAGATATCAATGCAAGACGCTTCACTTTGTCTTTCCCTTTCGAAATAAAGTTGTAGAGAACTCGGAGTTTGCCTCTTTAATTAGTTCTTTAGAGACTGGTATAACCGATGCTCTGAACATAAGCTTTGGGATTGCGAAATTTGAATTGAACTGCGGTTTCGCCACAATATCCCGTGCCAGCCATTAATATTGTTTCGTCGGTGTTTAGCTTAGTTGATTGTACCTTGGATAAGCAACTCTCGACTCAGGAAAATTGGAACTACTAGGTCTACTTTCAGCGTGCTCTAATGGCGTTGAACCATGGGTCGGTTTTGCAGATAAGAAGGTGATAAACTATGTTTCATTCAGTTTGTTGTCTATTCCATGCAAAGTCCTGTTGGTTATCGGAGGGCGAAAAAAGTAGTGTTTTGCTAACTACTTAAGTTGTTATGTAAGCCTTAACCAGGCACTCTTTCGCTGCAGTTCAATCAACTTTAAAATTCCTAGACTTAAATGACACAGGTTTGAAACTTCGCGAAGTTAGATTAGTGAATAAATGTTCCAAAAAGTTTCTTCATTTTAAATTTGGACTGCCCAGCGTCAGATAAAGGCTTTTAATCGGCCTTTAAGCGAGTTTTATTGTTTTAAATTGCCAAGTAGTAGAATGAGTTAATTGATATTTTTGCTAACCCGGTTTTCAAAAATCCTGGTACTGTATACATAAATTAGCCTCTTGTTTAACCCCTCTAACCGATAAATTGTCCCAACCAAGAGAATTAAGAAGATATCTGGAACTTGTATCATAGCTAGATTTGGTGATAACTCTGATAGCACGATTTAGTTTTTGAAGGTTCTCACTATAATCGAAGTGCAGCTCGATAAGACCTTTGTATATTTTCATTGCAGTGGGCATTGAAACAAACGGCTTGACCCTCTTAAGAGCACCGATACCAGAGCATACCTTTTTTAGATTTCATGAATGTGGGCCTTCCACGAGAGATTTTCATCATTGATAAGCCGAAGAGATTTGCTTTGATTGCTTTGGTTCATTGTGTAGTCATGGCTAACTTTTTCCCCATAATTCTCCTGTGAACCAACATGGCCGCCTAGCCTTGTCACGTGGTTGCAAACAGAGAATACAACGCTTTAGAATTGTTCAATCGAGTCGACTAACCTGGTTATAACGTCCCAATATTTCGCTCCGCAAACATCTTTGCTCTTGGCTCGCACCCAGACGTCTCTCTCTCTCGATGCTTTCAGAGGAAGGAGGGAAGGAGAAAACGGGGGAGACATCATGCTTTACCTCTTATTTTTCTCCTTTCCTAGGTCCCTTGCGCTTCGACGCCAGTCACTCGCGTTTCACGCTCGCCTCTGTGCGAAAAACGAAGCGCCTAGGGAGGCGGCTGTCTTTGCTCTGAAGATTAATTTCCACCTGCACTGACACGTTTTTGGCTACGCACGTTAACGCACATAAATTTTAATCACGAAAATAAAATAGAGACAAGATCTAAAGTGATGAGATTAAACGTGAAGTTGAGCGAAGTTCAACTTTTACGCTCACAAGCGACTGTTCATACATTGCCTCTATTTGTTCGCGAACGTAAATTTTACGGACGTGCGCACGTAAAAATTACGCGACAGTGGAAATCAACCCCGAGTCGGTATTTGTTTATCATTAAACGTATACAGCTACTTCGAGACAGTTTGTCGGAAAAAATGTGCACGCGACAATCCCGAAAGGTAATATGGGATACGATCAATTCACTGTTCCTGACACTGTAGCTGTCGAACCTACTTTTGTTACTTTCCTTTAGCACTCGCAGACATAATTATGTCCATGGCCTCTCGTCCCATTCTCTCAAATTTCTTTGAAAAACGGTGAACTCAAAACCGCCCACAATACCTTTCGGGATTGTCGCGTGCACTTTTTCCGACAATCTATCTCGAAATAGCAGTATATTGATACCCTGGATACCAGAGGTCTTCTCGCCTCACCACCAGAATTATAAAGGGCGAAGTGCTGAAGAGCTGGCACCCAAGGTAATATATTGATTAATTATGGAGATAGAGATAATGTCTATCTGCCGAACTTTTACTTTAAGGGACTGGTTCACGATAATGCGCATGTGTGAGTTCTGACAGTAGCTGATTGTTTTTCAACCAATCGGAAGCGAGTTAGATGCACGCAAGTGGATTTACAAAATTCAAATTAATTGTTCGCTACGCGAGAGTATTTCCGGGCATTTGGTTTGATTTTATTTATCCCCATAATTCAAGTTTATTCTTTGTTACTCCTCAGATATATGTTGCAGCCGATAAGAATAAGATTTACAGCCCTGTCCTGCTTTGAAACAAACATTTACCAACGTGTATTTTTAGGAGGTCGTAGCCACGCTAACAAAACAGTCACCGATAGGCAAACAAAATTTGCAAACAAACATCTTATTACTGTTCTCTCAGTTCGCCTTATATAAACCCAGAAATGCCTACAAATAGCGCCTGACCGGTGACAAAAACACACAACGTATGAGTATAAAGATTATCCTTAATTGAGCATAAATTTCAATTGCTTATCAGCAAATGAACAAATTCATTCGCGTTGTATCGGGTCAGTGTTCCGCAAAACAAATGTTATAGAGTAGCACACATAAAGAGACTAGATTATAAACAGAATATTCAGGCAATAATTTATTTTAAAAACATCAATTCTTAAACATATACGATCGTAAAGCAAAGATACAAGGAACATTTCAAGTGTACCAGATCGGTGAAGATCGCGCGCCCTGTTGCGGGAAAACTATAGGTCGGAGTCAAAAATCAAATCAAAGTTGAACGAACTCATGCCTTTAACCACTTTCCAAGTGTCGTGTATTCTTTTCGTAAGCCACACACTACTCCTAGAACCATACCAGATCGATAGGCTAAGCTTCTCTATCTCCAGAGACTCTTGAGAACGTCCTGTTGCCGGACGGCCACGATGCTCTTCTGAACCTCCATGATCAAAACATTATTTTTTGCGTCTTCTTAAAACGTAACCAGTCAAACGACACAACCACACGTTAATCACCACTACCGAAGTATAACTAGACCAGCCAAAGCGACGGATGTCCGAATAAAACGAAGGATTTTCAATGATTGTACCGGTAATGGCGATTTCGAATTTAGTGTTGACCCGACAAATTTATTCTGAAGAGACAAACGGCGCGCATGCGCATTATCGTGAACCAGTCCCTCTAACTCCAGCCACCATCCCTCTAATTCCCATCTGACGTGCTCCTCTGATCTGCAGTTATTACAATTAATTAGATATGCTAAGCGATGGGGACAAGTTGAAGTGCTCGACATAGTGACAAAAGTCTAACTTGCCAAAGGAAAAATAAAGATCTTAATTCCTTCACAGTAACACGTGCACTGAATGCTCTAGGTACACCAAGATAATAATTACACAAAGGTCAACAGAACAAGGCTCAAGACCTAGCGGACCTAATACATGACTTGTCAAAATTGTATTGACGGAAATTATACTGGATCAGTTCAGTACGCAAAGCTACTTGGAGTTATGATCAATGCTAACTTAACCTCGAACGACCACATTGAGGAACTCGTAAAGAAAGCATCTCGAAAACACAACTTTCTTGTTCTACTGAAACGTTCGCAGGTTCCTTCTGACCGCGATCTCGTGGCGTACTACTGCGCGTGAATTAGATCATACTTAGTTTATGCATGCCCACTTTTCCACTATGCGTTATCCAAGTAACTGCTAGTCGAACTTGAGGTTGTTCAAAAGACAGCCCTCTCGTGTATCTTCCCTGGAGTTTCTTACAAGGACGCTTTAAGTCTCGCTGGTGTCGACTGCATGAGAGCCCATCACGAACAAATAACCGATCAGCTTTTCTAATCAATTGTTAACAACCCATCCAATAAGATTCACGGTTTGTTACCAAAAAAAGTGCAGCAGGCCTACTTATAATTTAAAAAGACAGAAGATTTGCGACCCACACAAAACTAAATCTACAAAGAGATTTATAGACACTTTTATCAACAAGATTAGCTCTACGGCAATACATTAAAGGCCCCGTCCACTCGTGCTCGTTCTTTCAAAACGCAAAAGAAAAAATTGCATATTGGCCTCCCGTCAACGAACATCCAATAAAAACCGTCAAAAGCCCTAGTCTTAATTCAGACGATGATGTCACAGTATATTAACCTTGAATATTTCTCTACCACCCTGCCTTTTGGCATATAAAAAAATATCTAAAGTTCACATTTTTCTTTTGGGTAAAATGTGTGATCTTATTTCAGAATACGACTTAGGTTTTCTTTTCTTCCCGCTGGTCTCGAAAAATGAGGCGTGAAACGGGTCACTGGAGGTCCACAAGCAAGTCCTCGGAGGTTACATAAAAGTGCTTGGTGTGAGACACCTTCGTTGATCAAAGACGGACTAATCCCTATAATTAAATGTTGGTTCTGAAACAGAAAGGGATACGTGTGGGCGAGCAAAAACAACTAAAAGACAATTCTTGAGGGCGAGTTTTTTACCCTCTTCAGACAAAAAATACGGATACAAGTGGAATCAAGGCCTAAGTATTTATCCAACAAATTCCACTGTTTCTGAAACCAAAACAGCAACAACAACGACAGCCGCACGTCGAACCGAAATGGTCACCATAAATGGAAGAGCACACCTAAAAGGGAAGAAGGAAAAAGTACGTTTATGATACAAATTGCACAGACTATTAAGGATGCCGTTTATATGGAGAAAACTTGTCCCGTCGCCCCATGTAAGGGAATCCAAGAGCGGTCTGCCGAGCGGGGGGTCGCGGGTTCAAACCCCGGCCGGACCAACACTCAGGGTCTTAAAATAACTGAGGAGAATGTGCTGCCTTTGTTGTGACATCTACAAAGGGTTAGACATTCTAGTCTTCTCGGATAATTCGTTCAGAAGCTCAAGTTGATTGAAAAATCAATTTATTCTTGTGAATGAAAGTTATTGTAGAAGTTAAAATGAACCAGCTTGATTTCGTCCTGAGTGTTACTCCGCTGGGCTACAGCGCAACTAGAAATAGATTTGACCATATGAGCACCTGTTGACTCAACCCTAAAACATTTTTCTGTGGTGTCTGTAAAATTTCCACCTTAAAAGCTCAACTTGAAATTTGGCAAATTTTTACTGGGCCATTATTGAATCAGTCAAGTTTTGCTGGTTTTCGTCCTGAAGGTTTCGTAGAATTCGTCGCGGGTGAGTCAAATAGCTTCGCAGTGTCTTGTTGAGTTTCGTTGCGAACAATTACTTTTATATTTCTACTGCGTTTGTGGGGAGTGGCGTTGCGTGACGACACTAAAAACGGTTGTGTAGCACACTACTGACTTCGTAGCACTCAGGAATTACACTTCGATTTTCAACTTGCCCAAGCTGGGCAGGACTAAAACAAGGAATCCGGAAACGGAATCACGCAAACGGAAACAGAAACATAAACGGAAACGGAATACCGAATCCGTGAAAGAAGGTTCAAGGCGATCGATTTGAAAAAAATATGTTAGCAATGACAATAAAAATGAATGAATAAATTTATACCTGGGCAGAGGAGACTGTTGTATAACTAGAGGAGTCGATTCCGGTGAAAAGACTCTTCATACCACTTCCAGCAATGAATGCAAATTCTCATAGGAAAGCAAAGTGGGAGGGGGGGGGGGGGGGGGACTATAGCTGAGAAGACGTCACTGACAATAACTAGTTTCTTTAGAAAGAGGTAAGTTTAACCGAAAGGCGTCGTCGTTAAGTTGTTCCTGGGTGTCTTTTCTGGGTTGTCTTCAACAGTGTTCAGTTTTATTTATCAAGACAACTTACTCAAGAGAACCATGGCATTATGGAGCCCAAAGAGAAGAGACAATTGTGCATGCATTTGCTTGATTCCGCAACTGATTACATCAAGATAATGCGTTACGTTTAATAAGCCTCTTCAGCGTAAAATGCGGACGTCAACAGAAACTCAATTATTCCAGTATTCTCTCTGCATTCAGCTTGCCGTAGAAGAAGTTGAACTTATTGCTAAAACACCGGAACTGTGGCAGTGGCGGATCTAGACCTTCAATCTTATCAAGACACATTAACAAGAATATACTTAAGGGAACTGCAAAGAAAACTAAAACAAATTCTCTTTGGATTGTACAAAATTATGCATTGTGAAATTCTTTAATTTTCTATCATTGATATTTGATTCCGTATTCCGCTACCGTCTGTGTTTCCGTTTGCGGATTCCATGTTTTAGTGCTGCCGCCCAAGCTTGCCCAACACCCAACTGCAACTTGGACGCCAACAAAACAAGTTGGGCTTAATAAGTCAAAACCAGGTAAATTTATTATATTGTACCTTATGCATCTAACACAAGCCTGGAGAATTCTTTTGGAGTATAGCAACAAAATCTCTGGTGACAGGCAGAGGAACATTTGGATCAATAAAAATTTTGAGAAACATCTTGCGATCCCAGGGTGGCATCAAAAGTCCAACAGTCACGAACATCTCTTGCACTTGGGTGCGATTCATTGGCTGTGGCCTCCACTGCTTTAGGGCACCAGAGTCTCCACAGCATCCCCATAACTACAAAACAGTGTATTTTGAGTTACAAATTAAAGTCTCGTCGCTATAACGAATCTTTTTGCGAAAACGTCAACTTCACTGAAACGAAAAACCGCCGGCATTTTTGCGAAATTACACTCATGATGTTGATGTATTAAGCAATTCAGTTGAAGTTCGTGAATGTTCCAGCAAAATTTTGTTGAACGTTACTTTATAAGGATAATCGACAAAATGTTTCAAATTGCATTTTTATTACCCTGTACTTGCAAAACTAATGAGTGCAAATGAAAACTCTTTCCAAAAGTCAGTCAACTGGCCGGGCGGGTCCTTTTGAGAATGAACTTAGCTTTTCTCGTGAATTTTGGCTAAAAACCAATCACTGCCACGCATAATATTTAGGAATAGACTGATCTGCTGGACAGTTCTAATTGAAAGTCTTTTAACAAATGGACGGGTCTGGCAGTTCTGACTAGTGGTAAGCGCCCTTAGTGTCATTGATTGAACCTTATTACCAATCAAAGGCATTTGAAAATAACTTAACGACAACGAACTCGAATTCAACTAAAAAAAAAAAATTCTCTCAATGAGGACATACAACGCGACGATAGTAACATTTCAACATCAGGCAATTTAACGTGATTAACACAAAGAACCACTTTTTCCTAATAAAACAGTCTTTCCCCTTAAAAGTTGAAAGCCACTGGTATACTTTGATATATATCAAGTAAACTGTTACTTTCCATCTGACTGGATCCGGAATTTTTTGGGTAAAATAATGGAAATTCAAGTACCAGGAAGTTTATATAATGGACGTCAGTGTACCTTAAAGGAAGGCAAACGCATTTTACTTCGCGCTTAATATTTCAGTCAGCTTTAATTTCGTACACTAAGGTGTACTTAACCGCAGTTATTATTGGCAAATTAATTTGCATACCCCACACAAGCCACACCATCCACAGCAACAAGGTGCGACGCCATGAATTGATAAATCTGCCCGGACTCCAGTCTCCCCAGACATCTCGACACTGCGTAAACAGCGCAGGGGTATGGGTAAGTAGTAGGTGGTGTCATTACATGATGACGCAAGAGAGTAACCTCCTGGCAGTTTCTTTGGATTGCCCCATTGAGCCAAGGACGTACCTGACAAGTACCAATAGAGAGAGATTCACCATTTTTTTCGTGGGACCCTGGGGACGAAGTTGGTTATAAATGGAAAATCTGACAGGCATTAAGTGTCAAACGACCAGTTTTTTTAAAGAAAACAAAAACACAAAAAAAATTATAACACTGCTAGTGGGAGTCTCCATACTTTGGGATTTTATTATTCGCTTCCTTAATCTATCATGAAGGACTCTGAATTACAACCCAGTTTTTAACTAGATCTCTTCAGCTTGCATGTTTTGTTTTCCGCCCAGTGTAGGTTATACTGTATGATATTCTTAAGGGAAATTCTTTCAGAAATTATGTGAACGTCTGCAAGTGAATTTGAAGAAATTTGTCCAGGGCAAGGGTGACCTACCCTTGAAATAATAATAATAACATACACGCCAAAGAGGTTCAAACCTAAAGAGAAACAAGAAGACGCCCGAAGGCGTTTACGTGTGTGGGTGTAAGTAAGAATTACCGGTGTGTTGAATGGCAATGGAAAGTCCAGTAGTGTATCAACAACAAATGTGTGCAAGAGAGACGGAGACGTTCTGTTAAGGACTAATACACTAGAAGATGAGTTACACACAAGGGTTCCTTTGCTACTCAAAACAAAACTTACATCAATATTACCACTATATATGTTGAGAGTATGGGATAGTTCACAAGACTTGCATTCCCTTCACTAATGTCCTCCACATTCAACAATAGCATGTAATGTATCATACTTCCAATAACTAAAGGGCTGCCAGGCTGTGCTCTAGGGAAAGTTTCAGGGAGCCCTTGCACCCAAGCATTTTAGCTGCGGTGCCCAGGCCTAAAAGATCTAGATGGTCGCCCAAATAATATTTTCAGGGAGCCCTTTGGTCTCCCAAACATTTTAGCTGGGGTGCCCGGGCCTCCAAGTTGGTCGCTCTAAAATAAATCAGTGAGCTGTTAGTTAGTTATTAAAAATTAAACAAATTATTTTCTAAACAAGTCAAGCAGAATTTTCTGAATATTTTTTTCATGAAAACTCACATCCTTTGACCTCCTGAGCGTGCGGACAAAGAGATTTCTTCATGGTTACCATCTATACAACAAAAAAGCTTTTGTACATTTGGATCAATTTGCACATTTCTAGCAAGAGCAGTGACAATGATTAACATTATTACATAAGCATGACTGCATTTCTTGGATTAATGTCGATGGTCCAAAGCTCTTTAAAAGCTAAATATAGAACAAAAATGTTTAATAGGGAGTTGTACTTACCTACTGTAAGCTGTGAGGATAAGAAAAGAATCCTTTTGTTTGTCAAAAGGCAAATCCCTCCGCTACGCTGGCTCACTGGTGTGCCAGCGTCATCACAGAATTGTACGTTGGTGTAGTTCATAAATGTGAAGTTATTCAATGCTTGAAAACTTTCACCTTCAAAGATGAGCCCTGCTAAGAGATCTTTGTAACTCATATTACCCTGAGAGAGAAAGCGAGAGGAAGAAACTTGGATTATAAAATTGCCGAGATACACAGGCTAGGCGACCAGTGAGATTATCAAGAAATAAAGGACATAAGAAAGGGAATAAAAGAAGAAAAAAGAAGATAAGGAAACGACTATGGTATTGAATGAGATAATGACAAACTTGTGGTCATCGATAACTTACAGAAGTGCTGAATTACAAACTAAATTGATAATATAAAATGCTCCTTATGATGATAATTAAACGATGAAGTCGTACTAAATAATCAAGATGGCAGTAAAGAACTTATCACTCCGTGTTTTTTTTTACACATGTGCAAGAACTTCAACACTAATTTTGTGTAAAAGATTGTACAGTAAATAGTGGGGAAATATGTTATTTCCAAAATCGCATCTTTATTATTACAACTGCTGAAATTTAGTCATTATAGTTTGGTTTAAACAACAGACAAAGTTATTTGCACCAGTGAGCATTCTTATAGCTGCAGTGCTTTGCGAGATGACAAATATGAGTGAATTGCCTAGTATAGATTTAGCCGAGGCTAAAGGTATCACCCACTAATGTAATGATCGAGTACTAACGTAATAATAACCACTAATGTAACAAAAACCAACCACTAATTTAATACTAACCATTGAAATGACAAATATCAACCACTAACGCAATAAAACAGTTAACCACTTATGTAATAACATTTTAACCTTTAATGCAACAAAAAAAATACCAAAAACTCAAAGAGAACGGCTGATTGGTTATTAGGATTGTATTAGGATTTATATCATCATATGGCACACGGCAAAAAAAATCCTACGACTTCCAGCTTTGATTTGTTGATGCGACAAAAACGCTCTCCAGCGGCGATCACTCTCGCTTGCTTGGAGATTAGATCGAGAAATAAGGAGGCGATTAATTCTACGCGAACAGGATTTACTCTCGAGAGGTTTTTTACTTCCTACTTTATCGACGTCGATACTTTTCGTTTCTGAATTGATTTAGTACGTGTTAGCGACGACCGGAAATACGTCTGCTGCAGGCTATACGCGTGTATAAATACACGAAAATTCAAGGGCCTCGATTCCAGAGAAATTACATCATTGCCAAAGATCAAAAAGGTGATTTACATGGCACGTCATTTCAATCATAGCCGAAAATACATCGCATGTTCATGACAAGACCCAATTGCATAAAATGAAAGTTTACAACACCCGACCATCGCAGTTTCGTTAATTAAGATTGTCATTTTTTTCGACCACTCAGTAGTGTTCACTTGTTCCAAAGTATATCAACGCTTTTAAGCAAAAGAATTCGTGGACCGACACGTTTCGGAAAAGTAAGCCTTCTTTGCAAAACATGCGTGGCTTCGATCGCGCAACGATTCTTAGCCCCAGTTTCCACGGTCCCCGCAAGGAACGCCTGGCACAATGACTCCCCTTTTGGGTCCTAAATACCACGAAAAACGCGTTGTAGATTATGAGTCTCGCTGCTGACGCAAGCGAGACTAATAAGTAATTTAGGACGCCAGACGTATAGTGGCGCAAAAATACTGCAAAACGTTAACTGTTGTGGCGAAGGTTTAATTTCCAGTTTGAAACTGACGATGTTGAGTGACCTTGTAAATAACTGCGACTCCCCCTAGTTCTCTACATAGCAGGGCTCTGCCCAAAACGGGCACCAAACATTTTTTCACACTGAGATTATATGCATGAGATGGATACCTTTTCTTTGTAAAATGGTAGGGCAAAAAGGTAAGATGTTTAAGTTTCTAAAGAAATTGTGGTGTTGCGTCGGAACAGTATTATTTAAAAGGCAAGGTTTTCGAACTCTGGGCAGAGCCTCCACAGCGACTGCAAGCACAAGCGTTAACGGTCACTGTTTCCCTATTTACCATGCATTTGCACACCACCAGATTTACAATCACGATAAATACAACTTACCCTTATGAACGCGCAACAGTTCCACATGTACCTTACCTCGACCTGAATACTGACCAGAAGGACCAAAGAATGACAAAAATTTCGTTCAATTTGCGTCAGCCCATGCTCATTTATGCTATAGATGCATGCGCTTCAGGCTTCCTGTACAAAATGCTTTAATTGAAACAGATGCATTCTAATTCACTAATGAAACTGGATAAAAAGAAAGGATATCTTTCAATGATGGTTTAGTTGTTGTTAAAAAAATCTGTCTTTTGACATCATAGAACAAGTTGGGACACGTCCCAGAAGTAAGAACAGTATTATATTGTGTTGGTCACTGTACATACTCTGTATCAGTGTAGAGAGTCTTTGTTAATGAGCATTTATATAACAATTCAAATGCCACCAAGTAGCTCTTCTCTTTGAGGTTGTTGCATTAATGACCGAAAGTTATTACATTTACAATGATTAAGTTTTCCATAAAAATAAAAGGTTAAAAAGTCATTACATTGGTGGTTAACTTTTTGTTACATTAGTGGTTGATATTTATAACATTAGTGGTTAGTATTACATCACTGGTCGATTACCACATTATTGAAGGCGAAGCCTTCGTTAATGAACAAACATTGCAATAAAGAAATCCAATTAGTGTTGAGCCTGCAATCAGTTGAGAACAAGAAACTTGCAAGCGGTAAACTTCAAAAGAATTCGTAACCTCAATGGGTCGACCCTGAGCCCTCGATACGGTCATGTGATACTGGTCAGCGGATACCCTGTCTTGACAACTGTCAATTGAATACAACATGGATGTGCAATATCATTTTGCAGGCTCACACTAGTTAGAAGGTGAAACATTTCACATTTGTTTCTCTGTGGTGCAGACGAACGGGAGGGCGGGTGGACGTACTGTCATGTTGACAGCCAAAATTTCTTGGATGGATAGGTAGCCCAATTTTCTTAGATAAGGGGCTCTGTTTGCACGCGCGTGGAGCCCCTGGGGCTGGGAAACACTATTGATGAATCAGTTGTCAGAGTATTCCTGACCTTCAGAGAAACAAACTGGCCCTGTACTGTACGTTGTAGTTGATCAGCGCTTTGTCTAACAACACTTTGCAGGGTTGTACCACTCATGTGCGCAGTGGTTAGTCCAGTCATTATGCCTCTTGAGGCAGGGTCCAACATGGCATCTGAAAAGGCCTGGGGTTGACTCATTACAGGTGGAGCAATTGAGGCTAGAAAGTCCATATCAACTGGAAATTAAATAGAAAATATATGACTTATGCAGCTTAATCAGTGTTAATATATTGTGAATAGTGTGAATATCATGCCAGTTATGTAGTTATTATGGAGTTTAAGCAACCTCTATGGTAACGGCAGTGAAAAGATCTTTTAGAATGTAAATTCTCGTTCTCTTAATATTCATATCGATTGTTCCGACTGGCTCAGACATTTGGCCCATCCTCGGAGAACTCTCCTGGAGTTGAATTACTAGAAAACCTAATCCAAGTTCAGAACAAAGGGAAATACTGAACAATTTATAGTCTTTTTTAGAGCTTAACTCCTCCTTGAAACTTAAAATTTGGCAGTTTCACGTCATAGGTGTGCAGTCACGGCAAAGAAATGCACCAAAAATGACCAAAAATGGACTGAAAGTGCAGATGCAGAGTTGTTGTTTGGTTTATTAAACGTATTACTTTTGGTTTTCTTTCACACGTCACCGTCGTGTTTGTTTGAACTCCCTATTTGAATACTGAATGTCAAGACTGATGTGAGTCGCGCACCGGGGTATTTCAAGTCTCATATCACCGGGAAGGTTGCAAAACGAATTTCACATCACTATGGGCTGCATGAGGAAACGAGAAAAACGCAGTGCATTTTGTACACACAATTCTAAGCCTTCGCGCTGTATTAAATTTCAAAAGCTAAACCCGGTTAAGACGCCGAACTTTTCATGAGCCGAACCTAATACATTGAATTAAGTACATGAAAAGTTAGTCTTAACTGGGCCTATTAATTATACAAAACGATCATATATTGAAATAACTCTTGAAGAACTGATTCACTAAAATCCATGATGAAATAAGCTTTCATATTCCAATCAGATAGCTTATCAAGAACGAATATTTCTCTTGGGATTCGTCGCTCAACGCAACAAACTGAATCATACTATGAAAGATAACCCCTCGCCAAGAAATTTACAATATGCGTCTAAGGACAATTTCAAACGTCCTGCTACTGCTTTGCCAAACTCATGATCAGATAATGGAATCAAATTTAAGTGAAGCATGACGTTTGAAGCCAAGTCACTCTACTGCCGTGGATTAAAAGCACGAGCTGGTTGCAAACAATTCGTCTTACTTGATCCAGTTGTTGCGTGTGGAGGTCCTTCGAAATTTCTGTTCGCCATCTCTTCCAACAGGATTGGAGCGTGAAAAGATACTGCTTTGTCGTCTACCTCGAATTCGTCGCTACTAGGACTTCTCCGTTCCCCCGCAAACTTATCGTAGCTCATCTGAATAGAAAACGTGCCCAATTTACCCCACAAATGTGGAAAGCTTTGATGTTTTTCTAGAAAACTGTTTCATATAATCACGTGGCTTACTTCATTTTAGTTTTGCGGGGGTAAAGCTGGGGTTTTGTTGGTAAAAGTATTCGTGAGGCGCGAGCTATAATCTCACAGGAAAAAAAATCTCTTGGAAAATAAAAAATCGCATTTCAAGGCTTTGTTTGTTTTATTTCAAGCTTATCAACGCCTGGTGGATTAGAGTTAAAGTGAAAACGTTTAGTTTGAGCAGCAGGCGCCCATGGAAATTTAATCTATCTCCCCCTGATTTCGTGGAAAAGTCTCTCAGACGTCTCTCGTTGGTCACGCAATCGCCAATAGTAATCCTCTCGGAAATGGCTCTTGATATAGAAACATTTACCACTTTGTACATCATTTTGTTCACGCACATTATGTTCTATTAACAACAATTTGAAAATACTATTTATATTGAAAAGATTACCGCTTCTGTGGTCATTGATGCATTCGTTTACATGATCTCAATTGATATTCAACTTTTGGAAAAGAGACCATATGATATGTAAAATTTATTTCCCCACGGTAGAGTGACGAACACAGAATACTTGATGTTATTTCGGTCCTCAGAATTTTTTTCTTTTGTTTTCTTCATCTTCCAGCAACGGATGAAAACAGAAATATACTGGATAGAAATATTTGACAGTAATTTATTTGCACTTCATCTCTGATCGAGAAAGAACATGTCCTATATTAAATATTTTATTTTTGTTTATCATTATTGGGTCATCGTTCTCCTCTGATGGTTTTATCATTAATTCCACCTTAGTTGATATTGGCCAGTCTGAAGCGGCTCCTATTTTGTCTCTGTTGTCCCGTTGTATCGTCAGTTAAAAAAATTGAGCACTTATTATGTTTATGTTGGTTCGCATGGAAGCTCCGTGTGTTTAATTAACATTGGTGAATGATTCCTATTTCATGCCTGTCAACAACAATATAATAGAACAGCCGCTTTAGGAGCGTTTTTTCTGTTGTCGTTGTTCGCACGGGCTAAAAATGAAACACCGTGTGAAAAAAATGCGTTTGATATCTGGCCTTCATGCATGCCCCAATAGAAAGACAGTACTGTAGTACCAATGTGGCTTTTATAAAAACATTGAAGCATATCTATGAATGAAACTGAAATTTCACCAGTTGCAAGCTGAAATAAAGATTCTTACCAGAAGAATTCATTTCTCGAAGTGGGATAGAGACTCTGTCGACCTCCTGACTTGTAAGGTCCGCGATCGGATTTTTGAAGCTCAGAGCGTAGTTGCTCATAGTTGGTCAACTTTTCGATGCTGCTCCCGTTTCTTGGAACTCATTAACATGACAATTAAGTCTTCATTTCGTGGAAAAAATGGTGAAATTGATCCCCATCTATAACATTGGACAATAGATTCACGCTCAAAGGTGGATGTTACTAAAACGGGGAACGGGGAGCGGGGAGCGGGGAACGGAAGTCTGGGAACGAGTTGTCAGCGGAAACCTCCACAAAAATCCAAAATGGCGGTCCAAAAAACGAGAGAGAGAAAGAAGAAGACAAAGAAAGGCATTTGTGCCTTGGTTGAAATCAGGTGGGGACGAAATTGCAAATCAGACTCACATTTTACGTTTACGTTTTGAACAGGTGGTATGTTTTTTCGATATTCAACCTGTTTCATTTACAATATGATAAGGTCTTAGGTCTTAGTTTTCGAGACACCTGGCACACTCACATTACTCCTGGATTACTCCGTTTACTTTAGACCGTCGCTTAATCCTGCCTGTTTATCCCCCTGAATGTTCTTTTTCCCACTCAGACAAACTCTTGGAGAGTAAAGGTTTTATCCAAGCCCATAATATGCCTTGTTTTGAGAATGCTTGATAAATAACTCGCAGGCATTGTAATGAGAAATAAACGTGGAATTTATTAATGCATGTACATATAGTGTTCTCGCGTTCTGTGCTTGAGTAAAACTTTGTACAGCAGTTAGTATTTAAAACTAACGGCTAAAACTTGTTTATTACAATTTTTTTATAACGGGGAAAGTTTGTTGTTGTTGTTAGTGTTATATTAAAGCCATTGAGTGATGAGTTATGAATCGTTTAAGGTCAGGGTTTGGCATTGAAAGCAGGGTTAAGCACTGACTTCAAGAAGGTGGTAGACAAAACACTGACCCCCATTCCATGAACTACCCCCAATGACTACCCTAAAATGGACTATGCCACTGAAGTTAAGTGATTAGGGTTAGGAAACGGAGTGAATCAGGTTCCATTTAGGGTCCTTATACTGGGAAAACTGACCTAAAACTTCATTCACTCAGTTTCCTAACCCTAATCACTAAACTTCAGTGGTGTAGTCCATGAAGTGTGGGTCAGTGTTTTGTCCACCACCCTTCAAGAAATGTTTATTCAGGTTTGTCACTATATTTACTGTATGTACCAGTATTTGTTTAAAGCAGATAGTAGCAGTTAATTCGAGATATTGGCTAACTTGGTCAAAAAGATTTTTGTTTATGTAAACTGACTAAATCCTCTGTTTGAAACCATCTTACGTCATCTTCTGGAGTGGATTACCCTGTAAGTCCCAAGCTATTAACAGTGATTAACATCAATATTCTCTTTACAACATCAAGGTTATGAGAATTGCTAAAATGATCACTGAGAGGAAAATGTTTTGATTTGTTCTTCTACAGTGAAACCCCGCCTTACGGCCACCTCGGTAATACTGTCACCTTCCTGTTATTATGGCCGCTTTTTTTTGGCTGCCCAGCAAAACAGCCATCCATTTTCATGTAAAAAGCCCTGGTTAATACGGCCACCTGTCAATACGGCCAAATGCCTTTGGCCCATTGGTGACTGTATTAATTGGGTTTCACTGTAGTGTTTTCTCTCAACTTATTCTTTACATATGTGTATAGAGATGAGTGTGGACAATTTTGTAAAGGATATTGGGACTTTAAGGGTTAATTTTGTATCTTTCTTTCTCACACATAAATAAATTTTATATTGTCAATGAATCTATAATGTCTAGAAGGTCCAGAAGCATATGTCAAATCATTTTCAGTAGTCCCTGGCAAAGGTAGAAAATTATGGCAGTGTGACAATGCTGGTTAATGGTTTATCTAATTTAATAATGTATGTACATGTATTTTATAAACTCTATTTTTCATAGCTGTACCAAGGCAAAAAGGTGGTTCTCTCGTTGTGGCAGCCAAGAGAGACTTTCTGTTCCTAGATCTAGAGGTACATGTAGTACTGTTGACCAGTAATTAACCTTTCCTGTCATATTAAGCTAGTGAAGTGATTTCTTTGCACCTGCCTTTGCAAAAACAAGGGGGGGTTACCATCTTATGCTGTGCTGAAAAAAGTGGATGTATTGTATACTTTATATAAATATTTGAGTCCAGCCTCCTTATTACAGACACATACCAAACGTCATATTATATATAATATAATATGATCCCTATGCAGTCAGTTCTCTCTCACACGGACAGGTTCAGGACTGGCCTCAACTGTCTGTCTTAGAGAGGTGTCTTGTTTATAGACAGTTGAGGTATCATGACACCAGTAATATTACAAGAAAATATCAAGCTGGCAATGGATGTGATAGGAAAGTAGAATCATTCTCTCACTGTACAATCAAACATTTATTACAAGCTAACATTCATGGCTTAATGGTCTAAAAGTGTAACTGGAACAAGACCACAAAATGATAAGAATGACCGTACCAAAAATGTGCCTTCTTGAGTTAGAGCTTTAACTCATGACTGCAAAACAAACTGTAATACAGTACCGTAAGTACTTAATTTGCTTCCTCATACAGCAATCTTCTGTTATGTACTAGAGAACCTACTTTCTACATATTTTTGAGGTATTTGTGTCTGTTGACAGTTTTGTGACCACCCTGCGGGTCACTTCAACTTATATGTTTTAGGCTGGTGGCTGCATATGGCTTGAGATAAATGGTGCCTAAATCAAAGTTACCTATGGATCATCTTACTATACTGTAAATCCCCTCTACCTCGATTTTGGAGCCATTGAAGCATTTAACAGTACAGAATAATACCTCTGTGCTTTAGGGCTAGCTATTAGATGGCCGGGCCTTCATTGTCCAGGATTTAACCCGGCCAAGCAGTTTAAATGTCATGATCGCCTTTTGATATGGATTCAAAGTGTTTCAACTGCAGCAATTTGGCCTTACATTACAGCATACAACCATGCAATAAAACAAAGGAAACTTTGAGCAATAAAAATAATAATAAATAATATTCAAATGATATTTATAACTAATACTGTATCCTTTTTTCCTTAACAGACAGGGCACAAAGAAGTTGTAACTTCAATTGACAGTAAGTTATTGTATTGGTGTCTGTTTCACTTATCATCAATAATTGCTACATGATCATGTTATAAAACTTATTATTACTCTTCTCTGTTGGGTCATCAAAGATCTCAGGTACTTGTATTTTTTAAGCTGAATGTTCCCTGCTGTATACTTTTTTAATGCAACACTCATGTCATACGAAATTCACTTATCATGACTTATGAGTATTTTAAAAATGAGCCACTGATTTTGTTGTGGATTCAAATATTAACATGTAATTAAAATTATTGATTGACTTATGTAGTGTTTTATTGCAGATGACAAACCAGACAATCGCTTCAATGATGGAAAATGTGACTTGGTCAGTGCTTCATCATTTTATAATGACTATACATTAAGACAACTGGGACAAAAAGTATTGAGTGGAAAGTTTTTGTTACAGTATTATCTGTATCCCTCAAGTATTCCTTTTCCCAGCAGTCTGTATTAACTGTTATACATTTACATGTAGATGTGGCTCATCGAAATTACTTCTGTATGTAATACTTTGATTGTATTACCACTGCAAACAGTCTGATCCTGTTATGGTCATCTTTTCTTATAACTTTTTTTTTTTGTAATTTATTTTACAGACTGGTAGATTTTGGGCTGGTAGGTACAAAGCAAAACTATTTAATATATTCACCACAACTTGATCAAGATGGAAAAACCCATCACCTAGCTGACAAGTGACAGAGGGACTGAGTCAGACAGTCTACATACATAGTTGAAGCTGTCTTATCAGACACTCTGGGCAGCCATACTTATAGTCACCTTGACGTGAAGTCCCGTTTGAACTCCTTGCTAAAAATCAAACTGAAACATCTGAACTTCCGCCAGGTGAATAAACCAGGGTCACCCAACGTCAATTTTCGGAAAATATCTGTTCGGAAGACGATCTGAGATCTAGAATTTTCGGAACATTTGTTGTAAAATTTCTTGCTTGCCTGCCTCTCCTAGGATTTTCGAACATCTAAAAAATGATATAATTGCCCATTTTAACGGATTTTTGCCCTAAAAAGGTCACCTAGAATTTTCGGGAGCCTTTTTTCTGGCTGAAATTTTCGAAAAGGTAAGTTTTGATCCCTATAATTTTCGGATCACTAGAGTTTCAGCTACGAAATCCGAACAGATGAAAAATTTTTTGGGGATACAAATGTGCCTATATCGACGGTTTAAGTACTAAAATACGTTTAACAATGCTATGTTTTCAAGCGGTTTTGAACTATATTCTAGTTGGGTGCCCCTGATATTTACCATACTGGATCAGTCCATGCTTGTGAAGTGTTACAGTCGTGATCGATAAATAAATTTATCAGAGGTGCTTGAGAACCTTAAATGACAGGGCTATTCCTAGACTGTTCACAGTCCCCTATTTTCTCGTAAGATTTTCGGAATCGAAGACTTTTCGTTTTCGTCACGGTCGACCATCTTAGAGGAGTGATAAATCTCTTAAGGGGGTAGGGGACGGTTTGAGAACCCTCCTCCGCTATTAACCCCGACGCCCGGCCCCTTGGTACATATGAAACCTAGGTGGCTGTCCGTACCGGTAAGCGCTCGATCCTGACGGTCTTACGAAAAAAATATGGGACTGTGAACAGGGTTTATTAGGGCGAGGGGCTTAATAGACGATTTTAGGGTGCGATCGAGTTAAAAATTAAATCGTTCCCCAGTTACTAAGTATACATCTGTGCATGTAGATCTTCTACTGTTGTTTTTTTTTTTTTTGCGTTTTAAGGAACCATGGGTCCTGAGCCAATTCCCACGAAAGTTGTACCAAATCAGGGATCATTAGTGAGTATGCCCTTCGATTAAGTTAAAACATTTTTTAAAGATTTGTTCTGGATGTCCAGTTACAAAGGAATTGATAAGAAAAGATTCATTTTTGGGGCGATGGGCTAACCTGATCTGTCGGGCAACTTAGCTTTGATTAACAAACTGTATACTTAAGAAAATGACGAACCATTATTTATGATCTATGAGTGCACGACGAGAAAGAAGGAATTTTTTTTTTTCGTGTGGAGACGTTTCACCGTCTTCCGCCATTACAATAGAGCCGGCAGCTTCAACAAATCTTTTCGTTCGGCCATTTTTGTAAAAGGTCGCGTTTTCTTATTTTTAATATATCTTTTTCATGACGTCATACGATTTTCAGGGTTATCTTGACTGTTTTTTTCACGTTGGTTGTCCTGTGCAGATCGATGCCACATGGTCCCTCTGCTCGGGAAAGTTGTAAAATGTACTTCGTTATGACATTGAGTCTGGTTAAAACTTCCTTAGATTTGGACATGGAGACTAAAGTTAGCCGAATGCCCAATTTTTATGTCAGCAAAAGGATTTTCGCCTTCAGTGGCTATTCTTGCAAGTAGAAATTGTGAATAACTTGCCTACCAGACAGACAGCAAAACAGCAATTATTTCCATGAATCGGTAAAGCAAATTAACAGAGCAAAAAGGAAACACTAAGCAAAAGAAATAAACAAAATTCTTAAATGAGCTGTTCACCACTAAGACTTATTTTTCTGGAATTTTCTGCTGGCTGCTATCCCTGTCTACTGTCGCTATCTCAAAACAGATGTTCTTCACGTTTCCATATAGGGCATTTATTTTAGTACGTTGTCAGTCTAGAAATTGTTAAGGTGCAACATGCAACCATCGAGTTATGGATGCACGTAGGAGGTTTCTAAGCACGGAAGAAGCGTAAGAGTTGAGTAACTAAAAGCCTCTTGAGTGCTTAGCAAACCTTCCAAGTGCATCCATAACTCGATGGTTTCACAGCTGCACTATTTACCATTTTTATTATAGCAGAATCATCTGCCCACGCTATGGCGTGTGCAAATTCGCAAACTATGAGGTAAAAACAAAATATATTCTGCGTTGAAAGTGACACGTATGGTTTTGAGCACAATCATCCAAGGCCAAATAGTAAATTGGTAATTGACCAATCAAAGCGCGCGCTTTACTTTTGTTCTATCACAATTCTTATTAAGACTTCGTACATCAAAACTTCAGTAGTTCCTTCTTTTTCCTTATCTTTTCGAACGTTTGTGTGGGACTGTTTGTTAGTTACCGTATATACGTCTTTTTTCTAAACGTTTCTCCTTCTTACTTGTCCCTAACAGATTATCCTTTAGTTCGTTCTCTTTTGAGGTTGCTAATGCATGTTTACATCAGGGTCTCCTTCACTGAGATATGAAATGTTTGAAATATTTTAATCTGGGGAATCCGATCATTTTCCCCATCAAACAGACACCTTCTGAACAGTGACATGCCAATGAGGCATGGTGTTGCAGTGGTAGCTGGAATCTGCAGTATATAAATTTTTCTGTAGACCGGCTACTGGCATACATGTATTTACTCATAGAATACGCTACTATTCCTACTTTTCTTCTTTCATTGCAGTATTCATTAAATTGTGACCTTACAGTGCAACACCTGGTTGACAAGGTAATTCTCTTGGCATGATAGGTGGCGTAAAATTTGACCACATATTAGGGAGCTTAGGCAAAGGCGTTTTTGAGGCTGCGCACGTCAGCTGGGGGAGAAGCCTTATCCCTTTAAAAATATGACAGAAAGTTACTAATTGGTATTGCTAAGTGTCTTTACTCTAAAATATGGGCAAAAGCATTGCCTAAGAATGCAAGAAGTCCGCTTCTGTCGCTCAAACACGTCTTTGCCGCTATTCTCTCCAGATGTTTTCTTTAAACATTCTATTTTTTCTATTTAAGGTCTCAATATCCAATGGTATTGCTTGGAATGGAGAAAAGAAGGCTTTTTATCATGTTGACACATTTGAAAGGTACGTACCTCCATTGCTTCGAAAATGTCATACTAATCCATTGGCGAGGATAATTACAGTGCAGCTGTTAAAAAAAACGGAGCAGTTGCATCGGAAATTTATGACTAAAGAACGCGCAAACTTGTAATAATTATAGGTAGACTGTCATGTTGTTTCATTAGATAAAAAGCTTTTTACCACGCTGTGTGGCTACTTCCAAGTGCATGATTAGGTACAGGCTGCACTGATTTATTTACTGCATTGAAAACCGGCGTATTAGAACCTGGATTTTTCCAACTTAGCCTAAATAGCTTCTTATAGAAATGGTATTAAGTGGGATTTAAGGCTACTTAGGTTCTTAAATAGGTTCTTAATTTGATAGGGGCACTAGCGATCAGCACTGATAACTACTACAGGGCATATGCGTGTGAGATATGGAATATATATGCTGTCTTAAATATTATCTAGAATACAGTTTAGATGAGAACCATACAGTAAATTTATCTTTCCAAAGTACTAGCATGCACGTCTTTCTTGGTGCATTGTCCATAAAATGCTGTGTTGGCGAAGACATGATACGGATTTCATTTTCTTTCATTCGGCTTTGAATGTTACTGACTGAAACCTAGACTAAATTTTTTTTCTGTATTTTCATCTGTGCCTTCATTTTTGTAAAATAAGAACCTATAGAAAATTTTACACTAAATGGGTTCTTATGAAAAGGGGGTTTAAAATGAAAATTTAGCCTAGCAGGTTCTTAAATTTTAGGTTCTTATTAATGCGGTTTTTTACTGTATGGTGACTCCTGGGACTCAGCCTGTGAAAAATCGTGAGTCACAGATCGATCGATCATCGTTGCGTCCAACGTGACGCATGTCATCAATTATTTTGCTTCTTTTGGGGAATTTTCAGGGGTAACAAAAACGGTTACAGAAACGAGTGTCACCAGTGTTTGCCCCGATTTTATTTCTATTGGTTGAAAATCCGAAATATAGCTGTTCTTGAACGTCGACTTGCAGGAAAATAGACGTATTTGATTATGACGCAACAAGTGGTACGTTACTAAATAGGAGGACTATTGTGAAGGTTGATCCGTCTCTTGGAGTAAGTTGATTCATTAGTTCTAAAATAATTGTATTCTGAAGATGACATCAGCTTCTAGTCACTTATTTTAAGCTGACTTATTTCATTTTGTACGCCTCTCTCTGAAGGCTTTTCTGTCAGAGCTTTAGCCTTACTCAGCTGATACAGTGGCATTGTCGCATGTCATATCTTCACTCTGAGAGAGTCGCCGTTCTTTATTTATCAAGTGGCCTGGACAGACTGTGGACCTTAATTAGCGTGTACATGTACTTATAAAAAAGTTTAATAATGCTTCAGTTCATTTCACCCATTGAAAAGCGTACATTTTGACTCCGATGGTTATTAGCAGTGTAACGCTAACGGTGTCTGTGTTTGGTTTATCAGTATCCAGATGGAATGACTATCGATGTTGATGGCATGTTATGGGTTGCTATGTACAATGGATGGAAGGTGAGTTTGAGGTAACATATCAAACACAACACACAGTGTGTCATTCCGGCGATATCCATATTCTTCTCTGAAAAGAGCTTTTCACGTTATAGCTAAACACTGAAAAGTGATATTATCAAATACCAGAAGGAGTGTTTCATTCGATATCTAACCACCGAGAGGCAATACTTTATTTCAAACACGACTCGCAGATTTTTATCTGATATCCAGACATCAAGAAGACTGAGAAGTGGGGTGATAACAAGGCGCAAGACCCGGTCATCATGGTGTCTGGATATCGGATAAAAGACTGAGTTGAGTGTTTGATATAGCTTCTCAAATGCTCAATAGTTGTTAAAGAAATTGTCATAGTCTTTATATGGTATTTGTTGCCCTGTAGATTGTGCGGTACAATCCTGATACTGGGGAATGTCTCGGCCAATTAAATCTTCCGGTCTCTAAAGTCACATCATGCTGTTGGGCCGGAGTAAATCACGATGAGCTTATTGTCACAAGCGAAAGTTTGGTCAAAGTCATTTTCCTGAATTAGAACCTGCACTGTGATTTGTGGCAAACTTTGCCGATTGGTTGTCTATGTTGTGGACACTTAAATTTTGAAGTAAAATCGAGGGTGTCAATACGTGTAGGAGCAGGAACGACTTGCATTAATCAATTCCTAAAGTGCCAAGATTATTACGAGTATTTGCTCGCAGGCGATTGTCTTGTTTTCTACACTGGAAATTAGTCTATATTTTTGCTCAAGAGATAGAAAGTAACTGCTCATTTTAAAATCTGAGAGGAAAACTGATAGGTCCCCACACTGGTTAAATAAATAAATAAATAAATAAATAAATAAATAAAATGAAGAATTACCTCTCTGAGGAGAGCTGCCATGTTTAAATGTACGCGTCAGTCTCGACCCAGAGCTCTTTTGCGCATGTAGAGGAGAGAGATCAAGAGCTCTGGGGAACCCTGGAGCAAGATTGTCTCTGATTGGTTTCAGCAAATAAAAAAAAAATAAAAGTGTTTCTGATTGATCCATTCAGTTTGCACGAGAGCGGTTGAATGTTGAAGTAAACACGACAGGCCGATTCTTGATTTCAGCGATTCCAAAACAACATTTGCGCGACTAATTAGACAGAATTACTGGATTTTCCAATTTTCAAATAAAATAGCTTAGCTACATATCGAAAATTGAACCAGAAAAAGATTTGAATGTGAAAAAGTAAAATAAAAATGCACCGACATCTTTGCCAGCTATAATTTAAGAAGCATGACACATTACTGATTTTTCTTTGACTTCCACGTTATCGTATTGACACGAAGTAGCCGAGTATGAATAATGAGCTTCTTGTCGTAAATTGCCCAAAAACAGAATTGCAAGAAAAAATAACGGAAAAAGTCAATCGCTCCCTAAAGTGATGCGTGTACAATGCTACTAGATATTCTTCTTTTCACACGATATCGCATTTCAAAGCAGCTTCGCTGAAGTGTTAATGTTCATGAACAAACATAAATAAAAGGACGCTAAATTCAAAACTTCAAGTCTCAAATCTGTGATTGGGAACGTTTAACAGTATTTTCTCAGCAGCTACCACAAGAACCTTGGATACTTGAAAATTCCACAAGGCCGTTAACTGAATTTCTTCAGTTCTAATACCGAAGCAGCATAAGACTTTCACGATGAAGTAGATATAAAAGAAGCCAAAAGTTTGCTGGGATCAAAGAGCATGCGCTGTGAGGCCCAAACAGCCAGATTTTGGCTACTCCGGCGCAGAGTTTCCCAGAGCTTACGCGCGCATTCCCAAACCCTTAGCACTGGGGTCGAGAATGATGTGCACGTGTTAATCACGCGTGAAACTATGCGCAATAAGGATGCGCAGTGCAATACTAGGGAATAAGTAAGTCCATGCAGCCGTTTTATCCGTCAAAAAGTCGATCGAGCGAATCTCTAACGCGAGGCGCTATTTCTTTTGTCTATAAACCTCCAATCGCCCCATCTCTTCAATAAAATTTGATGTTTACTTTAGTTAATCAATATTGATTTGGAGAAAAATTTCCCCTTCATCTTCCTTACTCCAAATAGGAACCTTAAGATGCGACGACGGCGACGACAACAGGAACGTAAAAAAAACAACAGGTTAAGATTAGCAAAACAACAACTTAGCACGTGCATCACGCTTTTTAGTACACTTCGTTGCCGTCACAGCACGAGCACGACGTGAAAATGCCTAATTTCACGTTTTAGGGATGATGTAAACAATCTACTACGGGTTTCTTCCTGTTTCTGAACTTGGATATGGTTTTTAGGAATTTAACTCCAGGAGAGTTCCCCTACATTTGACAAAGCAAGTGAGTTGGAACTGTCGCGATGAAGACTGAATGAACGGGAATTCACTTTTTAGGCGATGTTTTCGCTGCCGTCGTCGTCGTCAGATCTTAAAGTCCCTAATATCATGGGAAAGGGGACCTGAAAAATTGCTTATGTACGCCTTGGAATATTCTAGTTTGGGCATATATTCAATTTGCCAACGATCTTATCTAAACAACATTATTTAGAGAAGACTAGAAAGGCATTTATCTTCTTAAAACAACGCAACAGAGATTCGTTCAAGCGCGGCTTAAGTTAGACTTTGTTTAAATATTTGGCCCACAGCGATCATATGGAAATCAGGAGAAAGGCTGTTCCATAAGGGCAATGAAACACTGATGCCGAATTAACCGTGACGTAGCCTTTTGGTTTAAGATAACTCTTTAAATTTATTCGCTGCTTTGTTGTTTACAGAGCTCGACTGAGTCCAGAAGAAAGACAGCAGCAGCCTCTGGCTGGCTCCATTTTTCGGATAAAAAACTTCGGAACTCGAGGATTACCAGCTGTTGCCTTCAATGGATGAAATAGAGAATTGGATATAGATTTATTTTTATGAAATTTTGGGTCTTTGACGGGTAATGCGACCCTCCTTTACTCCAAGATCACATTTGTGGTAGGCGAACGGTAAAATGCTGGAAATATGAAAAGTCCCTCTGTTCTGCTTACCAACACACGGACTGATATCTGACAAGACGATGAAGAGGGCGAGGAGAAATTGGGGGGGCCTTCAATTTTTTTTGGATGGAATATGGGGGGCCTTAAAATACCAAAAGGTGACCTTGAGGGGGTCTTCAAGTTTCTTTTAAGTAGCATCCCTACTGAGCAGCATGATGTTTGAGTGTTAAAGGACCTGATTTTGATTCAGTTTTACACAAAGTCCTATATTGTGTAATACTAAAACAATTTAATCAGCATTTTGACAAAAAGATTTAATGCTGAAATAGTAGGTGCATCAACACAACATCCGTTATTGTGTAACACTGAAACAATTTCATCGGCATTTTAACAAATGATTACATGCATAAAGTCATGTTATGCAATCTCACTATCCCAATCATTATTTGTAGATGAGGTTGATGTGGACTCACTGTCTGTGTCACCGTCCAGTTTTTTGCTATTAGAGCATTTACTGCTCATATAAAAAGCAGTAAGCTTTGGCTGATTATCTTCTTTCTTCCTTGAAGCGGTCCTGTCGGCCTCTCACCTTTCGATGGCTTGTCTTATCTCAATTATAACACAATCACTGATATATCCTTGCTCTATAAGCTGTTTGAGAGGCTCTAGGTGTAATCTCTTTCTCAGTTTAGTGTGAAGTGCTTCTCTGTTGTTAGTTGGCACATTCGGAAGTGACAGTGAGTAAGAACGGTAAAGTAAAGAAAATGTTATTTGTTATTACCATTTGGGTATTATGTATAAGAAAGGGGGGCCCTTAAATCTTTTAACATGATTGAAGGAACATGGGTGCTATTAGTGGGGGTCTGGAAAAAATTTGGAATAAAAAACAATTTCTCCTCCACCCCCGGCTCCAACTTAAATTATGACTGGTCCCTTAGTTAACCCTAGGACCAGCGTTAGGTTTAAATGTTTACCTTTAATTTAATGTCGTGGTAACTCTACGTGGAAATTACAGCTCCTTGCAGTTAATTTCCTTTTGCGTAGTGGATACGTATGTTCTGAGGAGTCGAGCTCGAAGCTTGCCTTCTGAACATAGAAATACTTCGTGTATTGTTAGTGTATAATGAGCGACACAAGCGTGGAGCGCGGCGAAGCCTAGAACTACTAGAGTTTTTTGTCTGTAGCCTTCCCATCCCTATTAGCCGGGGGGCTCTTCGGAGATGGGGAAGAAGGAATTGTAAAGAAAGTTAATTTCCCTCTCTCTCCATTACCCCCTCGCCGCAGTTTCTTACTTACTATTTATATAATCGTAAATAAGGATCGCGTACCCAACTGATTTGAGGAAAAAAAAAAACAACAACAACAACAATAATAATAATAATAATAATAATAATAATAATAATAATAATAATAATAATAATAATGTCTAGCCCTTGTGCCTTTAACATCAGAGCTGGCTACATCTGGGTATGGTTACAAGATCTTAAACACAAGTGTTCCAATCAGCAATCTGTTTTATATGGATGATCTAAAATTGTATAGGAAGAAGGAGCAAGAACAAATTGGAGAACTGAAAATAGTGAAACAATTCAGTGATGATATTGGTATGGAATTTGGACTTGAGAAATGTGCCAAAGCCAGTGTCAAGAAAGGTAAACTGGCCTCAACTGGAAACATAGTAATAGATGATGACACAGAAATACAAGAGTTGGACTAGGAAGGAGTATACAAATACCTGGGTGTAGATGAAAGTGATGGTATCCAGCATAGCAAAATGAAAGAGAAGATAAGAAGAGAATATAATAGGAGAGTAAGATTAATCCTAAGAACTGAGCCCAATAGAAGAAACAAAATAGAAGCTATCAATAGTCTTGCAGTCCCAGTTGTGCAATATAGCTTTGGCATCATTGACTGGAAAATCTCAGAACTGAAGAAGATTGACACAAAAACGCGCAAACTATTGAACATGTACAAGATGTTACATCCTGAAGCAGATGTGGAAAGGCTGTACATCCCAAGAAAAGATGGAGGTAGGGGCCTGATTGACGTAGAAACAGCATTCAAAACAGCAACAATAGGGCTTGATCACTATCTGAAGCACAAAGAAGGGCAATATCCAAAGCAGGTGCTTGAACATGTAAGATCTAAAGCCAAAAATTCAATATCCAAGAATGCTACTAAATTCAAAAGAGAAGTTACAATGCCAGAGATTGAGAACAGAGAAGATAAATGTGCCTCTGAAAATGCTAAAGCCCTGAAACACGTGTTTAAGTCCAAGATGAAGTCAATGAAAGAAGAAAAGTGGAAAAACAAAGCATTGCATGGCCAGTATCCAAAGATGCTAGAGAAGGCTCATGTAGCCACAGTCACCACCAGCAAATGGTTGTCAAATAATTTGAAAGGAGAAACAGAGGGACTACTTGTAGCAGCTCAAGACCAGGCAATAAACACCAGAAACTACCAGAAAGTAATATGTGGCCAGCAAGTGGAGAGCAAATGCAGAATGTGTTCGCAACATGAAGAGACGGTGGACCATATTGTATCTGGATGTGAGGCATTAGCCAAAACAGAGTACATCTCCAGGCACAATAATGCTGCAGCATATCTCTATTGGAGCATCTTTAAAGATCACGATATAGAGATTACAGACAAATGGTACGAACACGAGCCTGAGACCGTGATGCACAAGAAAGATAACGACATCACCATCATGTGGGACATGCCAGTCAATACTGATAGAACTATAACAGCGAACAGACCAGACATCATCGTTAAAGATTCAGTGAATTCCACCTGCAAACTGATTGATATGACTGTTCCATCAGATAGAAACATCGCACTGAAGGAAACTGAAAAAAAAAAAGCACGTACAAAGACCTAGAACTAGAAATACAGAGAATGCGGCATATGAAAACCGTAGTGATCCCTGTGGTCGTTGGTGCGCTTGGTGCATTGAAGAAGGGTATGGTAGAAAACATCAAGAAAGTATCAGAGAGAGCTACTATGACAGATATTCAAAAGATCTGCATGCTGGGATCTGCGCAAATCCTCAGAAAGGTGCTCAGTGTATGAACAGAATGATTGACTTGAATGACTGACGCTCTAGGTGCATGGTTTGTGCCCGGCTGATGCACAAAAAGAACACCAGCAAAGACTGTGATAAAAGAGAATAATAATAATTATAATAATAATGAAATTTAAGGTTATAATATCTCAGGATAGTAACCAGAAGCGCCATTTGAAACCCACACATTCAAGTAAGGGTTGGTGTAGTTATTTATCTACATCGTCTCGCAGTCCAGCCACACATCCATTTATCCATTCCATTTTACCTATAGTAAGCAAACTTTCCAACCTCCACTCCGAACGGGAAACTGGGAAAAGTAGTGAGAAGTAAGAAAAAGTCGTGAGATGACCCAAATTTCATAGAAGAAGGACTTCTAGCGGGGATAATGGGGTTAATATTTTAAAGCTGGAGTGGTAAGCATCACGATCAGTCTTCATCTCACCGTACCTTCTGACATCCACACGTTACAGGGCTGGTATTCATCTTGAAATGAGAGATTTTAAAGGTTCATGTTAAGGGACCGGTCGTTTATTACGTCCAAGTGGGAGAGGGGACCAAGCGGGGGGGGATGGGAGGTACAATTTTCATATGTAATTTTTTTTTTGGGGGGGGGAAGCTTTAATACACCAAACTTTTCTGAAAACCCCGGCCCCCCTATACTATGGGACGTAAACAAACGATCGCTCCCTAACAATGAGGCTGCGCCTGACCTTGCTACATCTAACTCAGTGCCAGATCCAGACCTTAAGATAAGGGGGCGGTCTCCAAAAAAATTTTCTGCCCTTCGGGCCTCTGTTTGGCATAAAAATAAGGGAGGGGGCGGGCCCCCTGGGCCCCTCCCCTGGATCTGCCACTGTAACTTATCAGGGAAACGAACCTTCTGGCCCGACAGATGTCCCCATGTTTTGTAGTGTGACTTTTTGAGAAGGCGTGAGAACTCAGAAGTAAACTCGTCAGAGCGTGAGGAAAGTCGTGAGACGCCTGGAAGACTTTGCAACTCTGGTTAGATAAAACAGTGAAATAAACCCTTCACTCCCGGGGGCTGAGGCGGGGGGGAACTCCTATATGAAAGAGGCGGGGATGGTCGCCGTCTCGCTGAGGGGTGTAAAATTCAGATTTTGGTCTCGCCTAAGGTGTTCTGGGCAAAACACCATTATATTTGTTAGCCGTAAAGGTCTCTTTTAGGATTGCACTCGAAGAAATATTAAAAAACTATATATTTTCAATTCGTTTTATTTACTCGATTCATGTAATCGAAGTTTAAATTGATCGCTTTGAGAGGTCAAAAAAAGGTTGGGCCACGCCCAGATTGGTCTCCATATGCCCCACTTCAGGGCGGAAAAACGTAATGAGCATGCGTGGACTTTTTAGTCCAGATCCCCTGGCCGGGTTTGAAAAAATGGCGGGATTTCAAATATTTTCTTGCCTAAAAATAAAATGTTTCCACCCATAACCTGGAAAGAACAGGCAATTTGTCTTCAAAAGTTGCAAGCGGTGGTTATAACCTTGTGGTTACTTAATTTTCTCGAAGAATACCTCATAGTAAAACGGACTTTAACGACATTAATTTCCTTGCGTTGTACTGGAAATGTGCATGCGTAAGTCCCATTTTTTTCAAGATGCATTCACAAAATGTGTTCATATAAGGAAGTTTCTGGATATATAAGGTCCGGAGCTCTACTGTGGACACAAAAACAATATATCTTTGGACAGTGATTTGCCCAAAAAAATTAACGCTTGCCCACAATGTGTTTGAAGTCACTGAACTTTGTCGCACTCGAGCGAATATTTTAAAACCCTCGCTCGATCGGACACTCGTAGTTTCGCAGATCACTAAAATATAAACAAAATCCTCAATGTAGAAGTTATTGCGTTGATATGTGAGCAGAAAGAAGGTCAATCTTTATCTGGTAAAATATTCCCAAAAATCGGTTTCAAAGCAACTATAGTTTTCTAAACCTGCTCGTTTCGCGCAGATATATAAATTTTGCTTTGTGTTGTCAAGTTGAACACGCATAACATCTGTCAAAAACCTACAAGTAAGAAGGATTTCCTTCAAACAAAATTAAAGTTACATTATTTCAAAAACTTGTTGCTGACAATGAAGAAATGAATTTTCTGTACGAAAACAACCCACCTAAAGATCGTAAAAGCAAAAGATCAGTTGCAACTTGGCAGCCAAGCCATGATTCACCATTTAGCTATTATCAATGCAAGGGTCTTCGTTTAAGCAAATTAAACTCAGCCGATCATTAGAAAATACAGAAGATTGCACATAAGGGTTTGTTTTGCTCGCCTCAGTCACATCAAGCTGCAGCAATTGTTTACGGGAAAAGAGTCAATTGTTTTGAAGTTACTGCTGGCAGTTGTCGTTCTCTACTTCACAGCGAGTGAAAAGGACAATTTGCGTACAGAAAGTTATTCTTATAAAGAACAGAAACTTTCGCAGTGCACTGGAAAACAAAACTATGTAAGGAAAAATGAAAAAACTCCAACTATTATTACTTGAGCAACAGAAAAATGATCTTGAGTAAGCTTGCTGGCCTTCTATTTTCGAGAAAGTTTAATAAGCGCACAAGTTTGTTCACTCTGATGCGTGATAACAGCAATATGGTTCTTTGACTGAAGACAAAGATAAAGCTGGTTCTGCAAAGGTAATAAATCTGGGCATGTAAAAAAGTAACCGTAACTACTAATAACAGAATACAAGCGGGTTTTAATTCAACCCGGCGAAATCAACTCATAAATTAATCGGATGCACAATCAGAAAAATACTCGCCTCTTAAGAAATGTTCAAAACCTTTTATTCCACCTCAGACTGACGGAATGATCCGTTTTTCCTTTAACATTGGTTGTTCCGAATCCAAAGTAATTTTCAAGCGACGTAAAAAAAGCAAACATGTCAAATAAAAATGCTTTACAGGGAACAAACGTTCGCACCTCGTGCATTTCACTCAGAACTCCAGCAACAAACAAACACAGTCAACACACAGAAAAGCCCGCCTTGAGCCTGCGATAAGGGATGCGCAGAAGCTTGCGCAGAACGTTTTTCCGCCCTGAAATGCCCCACGCCCCACGGCACTTCACTGAGTCAACGTTCCAGTTTGTACCCAGGTTTCGTCGGCCAGTTATTGTCAGATGACTTGAAACATGGCGGTGCCGGAAATTTCCGTCCTCGGTAAAAATGTGCGTGCCAAGCTTGGAGAAGGACCACACTGGGATACAACTACGCAGAAATTACTCTGGGTGGACAGTTTTGATCACAGTGTTCATATCTTGGATGTAGAAAAAGGCGAGGTATACGATAAAATTAATATAAGTTAGATACTGGGGTTCAACGAGTACTTCATGTTATTAATTTTCAATTGCAAGGCTGAAGCTTTTGTTATACAAACAAGTGGAATATCAGAGGTCTTTTTCCTTAATGAATACTAAACGAGGAAGAAGAAGAAGAGAAGCTTTACAATATTTGTGACTTTTAATATACGAAATAAATGTGGAATTGATAATTCTTTACAAAATCCACCTTATGACCAACTTGACCAATCTGGAAGTTCACACACATGGAAGGCCTGGGGTCTGTAACTGACTTGGGGAGCAGGGGTGGGTATTTAAAGCCACACACAATAGAAAACAACCAACCAAAGTTGAATTTCATGTATACAGGTGACAAACTTTGTTGTTATATTTCTATAGACTTTCACTCAACCAAACAGGGACTGCCATTGGTTGATTCTTGGTCACATGGCCTTGACTAAAATCAAATGTATCCCGATCGTGATACATTAAGCAATGTACTCACTCGGGATACATTGCAGCACATGATCAAACCATGGTGGAAAGTGGCGTGACAGAAGGTGGGGAAACACTGCCAGTTTTCTTTTTCGTGAATGAATACAACAACACAAACACAAAGCCTTAAGCTAAAAAGCAACGATTTTTAAAGTTATCCCAGAAGAGGAACAGCAGCTAGTAGTGGAAAAAGATGCAGATAATATAAGGATAGTACTTTGTAAATCATTCAATGACATTCAGTTGTTTTGAGAATTAGATTTTTTATAAGCATTGAGTGGACTGTTTTGGTTCGCTCCGGTTATTCTTTTGTTGCTGTTGAAGTGAAAGTCTAGAAATATAACAAAACACTTGATGTCAGGTCCCTCGAACAATCTTTTCTGGGTGTTATGGAATATGGTAAGGGGTTATTTATGCAATAGGTGTATGAATTAAAAAAACCATATCAGCAGGGAAGGGAATTATTGCCAACAATATAAATCACATAGCTACTATATTTCCTACTAGAAGTGATTTTTCCTAAGTAGCAAAATTATAAGAATCTGCCGGCCTTCCATGAAAAAAGAGGCCCTAATTCTTTTTCTTTGCTTTCCATTTGCACCAAGATATCACAGTACTTTAATTCTCTACTTGTTTTAAGCACTTCAGTGATATAAACAAAGGAGAACGATGATCCAGTAACTCTGTCCCCTCAGGGTTCTTCAGGGCCAAATATTTTTTCAAAAATAATCCTCACAATCTTGGTATGCCTGATGTTTTACAGGATAGAAGTTATCAACTAGATGGTATTGTTGGAAGTGGTAGGTTTTTCCTCCAGTTTAGTTAACTAGCCTACAAGTACGTTTGTTAATTACAACAGAGTAAGAAGACTCATTCACCAGTCAACTCTTTCTAAAACAAATATATGTACCTTATGGGATCAACTAGTTTCTGTCTTAGAGAGATGTCCATCTTATAGTTACCTCTAGAAGTCCATTTTACAAAGGTGTCCATCTTGTAGAGGTGTCCCTGGAGAGAAAGTCAACTGTACACTGTTCTCTTAATAAAACTTTGAAAACCATAAACTATTAACACTGCAATGTAACCTGCAGTGATAAATGTGTAAACTTATTGAAAGGGGACATAGAGGACACAGACCCCGGGGGTGTGGGGAGGGGACTGTCAGGGGCCCACAGTAACTGACACCACAATGGCTGTTACATTGACCCTACCAAGAACTGGTGAATCTAAATATTGAATTAAATAATAAATTAAGTGGCCTCTATGAAACAGGACAACAAAACTACCAGCCACTTATAGGCCTGTAGGTTAAGGTAGATAAAGGTCCATGGTGCTGATCAATCTGTTGCAATATGTACCAGCCTTCATTGTTTTTGTGAAAAGACTAAGCATATACACATACTGACTTGGCCTACAACATATTTATTGGGTTTAATGTAACCCCTTTATAACAAAGGACCAAGGGGTCCTGGGTCTAGTAGCTGTACAGTGCCCCCCCTCCCCCCTTCTACAAAAAATGTAGTGGTCCCACCATGGAAAGATGCTACAAACCTTCTATCTCTCCCTTCTACCTTTTGTGTGTCTTTTATGCCTGCTTCTTGGATACCTTAACCTGCTGCTTAATGTTTACAGTTGTTCCAAGGAAAAGAGGTGGATCTGTTCTTGTAGCAACCCAGACAAGTTTAATATTTTTGGACCTTAAGGTGAGAATTTTATCCTCGTTCAAGTTTAGAAAACCTCCACACTTTCCTCACAGATCGAGGGATTGAAAAAACTCCCTGGGAAAAAAGTGAATCTCAAGTACTAAAAAAAATTAAATGAAATGTATATAGCTTAAATTTGATTATTACCAAATTTGATTATTACCAAATGGGGAAGGTTAAGGGATGTTTTCTGGACTACACACATTGCCATATGATTGCAGTCACGAAATATTTTGAATGAGTGACCTAGTTGAACTAATTTTTAAAGTTTTTATCATCAAGTCTCATCACGCCAGTAGGTGCATAAGGGGTTTAAAATTTTAGCGGTGCATTTTTAATAGACTGGCTTACGAGTTGTTGTTGCCTGTTTTAAAATTATATGCTTTATATTTATTATATTAAAGAGAAATTTATTTAAAATTGATGTGCTGTTATGGGTTCATCTGTTTTGTAAGCTAGCTAGCATAATTTACGATTATCAGTGTGGGAGTGGCAAATGGTCAAGATGATGGGACCCTGCAGCTTCTGAATTATGTAAAATCCTTTGTAACACAGTACAGGCAAAGGCCAAAAAAAAAAACAAACAAACAAACAAACAGAAAGACCAAAAGAAAAAGAAAACGAAAAACACGTGACAGAGTAAATCACATGCAATGACATGAGCCGATGTGAGCTTTTAGTCAGCCTTGTTCCATAGCTGCACAGCTCCTCACTGCAGATTAATAGAGACTGTAAGTACCCTTTAAGAATTTCAGCTCATTAAAACTCACTTTCCCATTTATACAGCTGGGTTTGAATTTCTGATCTTTCATTGTAAAATGCTCATGCATACTTTTGATTCATTTAACACCCTTAAATTTAATCTTACATGTTATTCATTAGTACATATATTCTGTTGATCTTGCATCTTATTACTTTATTTTCTTTGGGATGTATCTTTCAGACTGGTGAAAAGGAAGTTGTTGCCACAGTAGATGGTAGGATTGATTAAGTAAAAATTCATCATCAGCCATGAGCTTTAATTTATTTTCATTATCTAGTAAGTAAGAAATCTAGTTTAGATATGAGATGAGAAGTATCTTAAGTTCATATCAAATTATGAGTATAAGTATGTTATGTTGATATCAAATTAAGATTATACTTTGCCTGTGAGTCAATTAAGGCAAATTTACCCGTTAGTCTCTAATTATTTATTATTGTTAACCACCACCACCACCATCATCATTACCATCGCCTTTACCACCATTTCATCATTATTGTCATTGTCATTGCATACTAATTTTTGTACAATGTTTGTTTTCTTTGTCAATTCACCTCTGATCAATTTAACCAGAACAGCTTCTTAAAATATAAGTTTATCATATCCATCCACTCTAAAGAGGGCTTCAAGCTTAAATAACGTTGTTTTTATATGTTCATCACCCTGATCTGTTCATTGTAGATGATAAACCGGAGAACCATCTGAATGACGGGAAGTGTGATCCGGTAAGTCGATCCCCGCTTCCAATCCCTCCGCCTCCCCTCAAGCTCCAAATATTTGATAGTACAGTGGAACCTCGCCTTACGACCACCCCGTTTATAAGACCACCTCGTTATTACGGCCATATTCTTTCAAACCAAACGTAAAAACCATTGAGTCATTTTATTATTTTGAAGACCCCGTTAATGCGACCACCTCGTTATTATGTAGCTAGGACCACCTTATATACCATATATAACGGTACTACCTCGGGGAACGAAACTGTAGCAGAAGGGCTACGTAATGATGGCATACGGACGAATGTACTAGGCCATTTTCCGTGTGGTTTTATCAAACGAAGAACATTTAATGGGACAAATTCACCAGCATGCACAGTAGAGTGTACTGATATTCAACTAAGGTTAAATAGGTCAAACGCCTTTTTGCCAAAAGCAGCCACAGTAAACGTTTTGGGACTAATAATGTCTGAACAACTTTGCAACAACCTAATGCGCAGAATACTAGTTCAGAAGTTTTCGAGGAGGTTATCAGCAATATTAAGAGAGGAAAATACAATTGCTACAGGCTTCCAAGTTCATGAGGTTTGTTGCTTAATGGTGCAGTTTTGACCTTTGACTGAATGGCCAGGCTGGCATCTGTAAATTCCTCATTAAAAGTTACATTCAGGTGAAAATTTTTAACCTAGGTTGATTCTCAATTTCCGTTGTCTCCTAGCCCCAATTCCTGAAGAGTCAGGTCTGGGAGACAAAGGAAGTTGAAAAAAATGTTCATCTAAATGTAATTTTGACCTGTAACATTAACCTCAATGATAACATTCTTCAGAACCATGACATTTAGCCTAGATGGAGGCGAGATTCAGGTTGTGGGAAGGAAATATATCAGAAAACAACAACAACAAAGAGCCTTGAATCCTCTCACAAACGCAAGCTGTCATGCCGCTGTCGTACATCAGGTACATCGTGCGTTGCCAATCGGAATGGGCAACAAAAATAAAGCACTAAGATCAGGAGGAACGAATGACTCGTCAACGGTGGAGACATGTGACGTGGCAGGCGTTCGAAAGGGAAGGGGATTACGGGTGCGCGAGAAGAGCGAAAGACGCTTCACCTTCCCTTTGGAACGACTGCCAGATTGGAAGGGTGTCCACATGTTAAAGATCCTTTCGCTTAACCCTTCTGCTTTTGCACAGTCTGCAATTCTTATTTAATTGAGCAAAGAGAATACTTAGGAAAGCGCGAGCTGACGACGAGGGGAAGGGACAGGGGAAGAGACGGTGGTTAAAACTGACTTTAGCAACTCAGTTAGTGTACATGCAGTAGACCTAGCCTCCCCGCAGACGTCCTTTGGGGTTCGTTCGTCACGCATTCATTTCTCCCCCACGGACGAATGAATGAATGCGTGACGATCGAACCCCAAAGGAAGTCTGCGCGGAGGCTAGTGTAGACCATCCTAAGTGTTATAAGCTTCCGTGACTCAGGCTATGAACACGCTATACCTGATAGCTTCTGCGCCCGCGCGAAAATCGTACCGGATAGGGCTTTTGTTCACACACAAGAACGATGAGTTTGGCGCGAATATCTGTAACCAAGCGAAGCTGCGCCTCGCCGATCTCTAAAGTGGAGAGTCACATTTATACTATACCGGAAAGCTATATAGAGTGAACATAGCCTCACAGTTGGAGCTTATGTACAGTGGAACCTCGCCTTACGACCACCCCGTTTATAAGACCACCTCGTTATTACGGCCATATTCTTGCAAAGCAAACGTAAAAACCATTGAGTCATTTTATTATTTTGAAGACCCCGTTAATGCGACCACCTCGTTATTACGACCAGGATTTATGGCCCAACGGTGGTCGCATTAACGGGGTTCCACTGTAGTTAAATATGTTTTCTTGACAGGTGGGACGATTTTGGGTAGGTTCCATGGGGCCTGAGCCAAAGCCAACACAGGTGGTCCCTGAACAAGGATCTCTTGTAAGTTGGAATTATACGTTCTCAGTAGTAAGTAATTATCAACATTAATCAGGTCTTTAATGAACTGTCAACGTCAGAGATTCTAAAAAACTGTTAATAGCTTGTCAATTCATATTATGTAATTATTTTCCAAGCAATTACAATGGCTAATGACAATGCCCTTTTCCTTCTCTGTTTTTTTATTGTATTATGTGGAGATTGGTCCTTATTCTTTTTGCAAAGTACTCAGTTCGTCAGATTCATAGCGAAGCTATTGTATCCATGTACACTCTTAAAGAGTACATTTATTTTTTATGATCCTTTGAGGTAATTAACTTCGCACATCTGCGTGACTGTGTATGACTGTGTTGTTATACATGTACACATCATTTTTAGAAGTACAGGCCGCCACTTTCCTGATCTGTGTTAATTCCATTACGACTAAGAATTAGAATACCGTCTAAACAGTGACACTGGATGACTGGTGAAATTCAGTTTTAAAGCAAAAGAATGTACGATGGATATTATCAAAACAGTTTAGTTTCCCACTGAATCCTTAGAACGCTCTGGTCCATTTGAGCAGAACCTTAATCCGCCTTGTAGCGCTTGTGTCGTCATCACCTTTACTGACACACTTTGCACAGCACACAGAGGTCCTTAAGGGCAGGTATGAAATGAATCAGAGCTTCACGCCAAAAAAATTCTCTCTCGTTTTTCTTTTTTTTAAAATTATGTTCTTCAAGTTTTCGTGAAAACTTTTCCTGGTTGATTGAAGTCTTAAAATTGCAGTGGCAGTGTAGTGTAAAATATAGAAACGGGGAACTGAAAATAAGAGGCAGGAGGGGCTAGTTTTTCTCAATCAAAAACAAAGTGAAATTCTCTTTGTTTGCGTATGCATTGGAACTTAAAGAAGAAAAATTAAATAGACAAGCCGGGAGCAAAAAAATGATATTTGCATAATTTTTTTTAGCTGTATAAACATATGTCGAGCTAATCAAGTCTGACCTATTTCAGTTTTCCTTCACTGGTGATAGAAAGCTCACGAAGTGGATAGATAAGGTAGGTTTACTTAAATAGTGCTTTTTTTCGGTATTTGGCGTTGTTTGTTTAAAACCTTCCATCTTTGAAGAGCAATAGTACGTAATTTTACTTTTTCTTTGTTTTGTTCAAAAAATAATACCAATAGCGCGGAGAAAACGTAATAAAGCTTTTTTAAATCTACTGACATTCCATCCATATCCAACGAAAACGACGGCTATGTTTGCATTAATGTGAAAAAGTCAATATTCACCGCTGTGCTGCATGAACAGTGCTGCGTTTATTTGGGGCGGTGCTGTTACAGTAAATCAGTACAGTACTTGTATGTCTCTATGCTTGTTCATTTCGTAATTAACATGTCAAAAACAGATCACAGCTAACTCTCTGTGATCAAGACTCATGGTAAATCCTTATGAATAGGTCCACACCCCACCCTCCCCCGTATTTTTCTAACCTATTTAAAATCAATTTCCCTTCTGATAAGAATCATTTTAGTTTGTGACTGAGTTAAAAATCATTTCGCAAAATGCTTTTGATTGTAGGCTGTTTTTAGCAAAGTCTTGCTGCTAGCCGTTCATCTGGCGTCATGACAGTCATGTTGCTTGTCAAGAACAAAAGCGTTTCCCTCCCTGGGAACCTTCTTTTGCGTGAAAATTCTGCGGAAAAAGAATTGGATTGCGTTAATTGTCAATAAAGCCGCCTTGTAAAGTGGTTGCAAACGAAGAATTACAATGGAACCTCGATATAACGAAGGGCCATGGGACTGACAAATTGACCACTCCAGAAAATACCGTAACATGCCATAATGCTCTTTGATTGTCAACCCAAACTTTTGCGTAAGCATTGTCTTCAGTTTCTCTTGGGAGTTAAAGTTGCCACAAGAGAAACTGAAAACAATGATTTTCCAAAATTTTGGAGGGACAAACTAAGAGCAATATGGTACGTTATGGCATTTTCGGTAGTGGCCAATTATGTTGGCCATAAGGAGATTTCGTTCTACAGTGGAACCTCGCTTTAACGTACTTCAACGAAGTCCTCGGTATAACAAACGATATTCTTTTCTTCAGTAATAGTAAAATGTATGGAAAAGAACCTCAATGTAACCAAACGTCCTTGTAGCGAACATATTTTGTTAATTAGTCCCTTGGCCCTTCGTTTTATGGAGGTTCCACTGTATCGGGTTCTTTTCCATACATTTTACTTTATTTACTAAAGCTGGTAATATCGTTCGTTATAGCGAGGAGGACTTTATTCTTATTTAAATTATATAGAGGTTGGTTATATCCAGGTTCCACTGTATCGAGGTTCCTTTCCATACATTTTACTATTACTGAAGCTAGGAATATCGTTCGTTATACCGAGGACTTCGTTCTTCATATAGACGTTCGTTAAATTGAGGTACCACTGTACTAGAAGACTTTTTAATTGTAATATAAATTGCGCTTTTGCTCCAGATTACCATTTCTAATGGGATGACATGGAGTTTGGATAAGAA
>CALNXK010000179.1:735000-772500 GCA_942486035.1 Porites lobata | reverse complement strand
GTTTCAAATCATTAACAATTAGACTTGTCTGTCGCTAGTGATTTTATAATTTAGATGCTGATAGAACAAGAGACATGAAGTCTTTGTTTTGATCTCAGGGAAACATACATTATCGCGCAAAATTGTTCGATCGTGCCGAGTCACTGCGACGTCGAGAAAAACAGAACCAAGCATCATTGGTATACTACTCCACTATAAGCAGTCCGTTGATAAAAAGGGAAAGTAAACTCTGCTATTTTCCAAAAATATGCTCGAACACAAACAGTTCAAAAACATGGCATTTACAGGATCTAACTCGTACTAAGGTGCCTCTCAAAGTCCGTTGAGAACAATCTGGACGAGCAAATGGTCGTGTTTATCTTTGCCATGAATCCAGATAAATACAAGAAGGAATCTAACCGAATTTTATAATGTTTCCTTCGCCAGGAGTTTAGTTTGGTCACGAAACTCATGGCCTGATGCTCTTGTAATCGTTTACCAAAAACGGCCGCCGCCAACTCGATAGCCGCTTCGTTATATGTCCACATACTTTGAGCACAAGAAAAATCCAAGAGCCAGCAACCTCTAAAATAACTCAATAGAAAGGTTCTATGAACTATAGGGAAGATTCCATCAAAGATTCCATCACTCATTGTGGAGTAGCCGTCATTAACTCTGCCATTACAACGGCCGACGATAAGAGGACACAGTAAATCCACGTAAAAACATTCCACAGGCAAACAATTTCTAAATAACGCCAAAAAATTATTCTGTAATCACCATAGAACGATTCTTAATACAAAACTTCGCTAACTATCGAACGATGGCTGAGATTTAGACAGATAAAAACAGCCTTCCAAAATCTCCGACAGAACTTGAAAAAGACGGGCTAACTTTTTCAAGTTTGTTTTCATTGGCTCGCGCATGCGTGTGGGGTGACATAGCCCCTTTAATACTGACGGAGCCACTTTAACTATCCGAAGGGATCCCAGGAGGCATTTAAGGTTCTAAAGTCCTACTGATGTCGCAGTGCCTGTAAGGTGCATTTTAGAAAACTTAGCCGAGAAATGACGGGAACGTTTTGTTACCTTAGTTCAACGTCTTTATCGCTATTTGGAATTACCAGTACCAGTTATAATCTGTTAATTGTTGTTTTGGAATTAAGGGTGAAAATGAATCTGAACCAGCCCTGCAAAAGCGAGATTCTGGTAACTTAAACGTTTATTTTTGGAAATCTTCCTATGAGTACATTTCTCGTCATTTTTAAAGTGCATCTCTGGGTTCTTTTGTAGGAAAGATTTATCCTTTCTGTTCATTAACAGCCAGCCATAAAAGAGCACACTTCCAATTTGGCTTTTAATGCGGGGTTCATATACTAAAGCAACGATAGCTACATAAAGAAACAAAATAGGCACGCACTTGGTTTTATATACTGCATACTTGAACACAACTTTTAAAATTACTTCGTCCATGGAAGTGGGGAGCCGAAGGGGGCCACATTGGAGGCCAGCTCCTCTAAAACCATAGGCACACAGTTCCACTTATTAATCAACTAAATATTGCAGCTATCGCTGTTTACCAAGCTACAATTTTTTTTAACCGAATAGTGTCCATCTCTATTCTTGTTCGACAGCATTCGATCACGGCGTGATACCTGTTCATTAATCTTGGACTAGAGTTGCAACCTAAATTTTGTTGATAAAGGATTTTGAACCGTGAGTAACCGGTTTTGTCATAATCCTTTAAAAAAAGTGCTGTTTTGTGATCTAAACATATAGTTCCCTGACGGGATGACGATAGATGCAGATGGAATGCTTTGGGTCGCTATGTATGATGGATGGAAAGTATGTTTAATTGCCTGGTATTTATGAGATTGAAACATAATTGTATTTTAATGCTAAGTGTTATAATTCATTCGCTTGAAGTGCTTATTCTGTTTTGCAAGTGACGAGCTTTTCTCATGACAATACACCTAATCCCCCCAAAAATCCACGAGATAGCAAAGGTGGTTGCATAACACCTTTCTTCTACTTCATATCTTAAATTCTTGCATTACTACAGTGCTGCAGTAAATACGTCTTTCCTGGTATTTTTTCTTTTCTTTTCGTACTGGTTTCGCCACAACAGTTTATAAGAACTGCTATTAGATTGAATATTTCAATCACATCCAAATGCTGTTACGATGTATCTTAACTTTCATCATAAGACGATTGAAGGTAACATTTATTCCTTTGCAAAGGTTCTTTGTTGCAACCCAATGTCGGGTGACATTGTTCGTCAAGTCGATTTACCTGTTGCCAAGGTAACCGCTTGTTGCTGGGGTGGACCAAACCTCGATGAACTTTATGTAACATGTGAAAGGTAAATCACATTTTAAATTGTATTTTTATAGATATACATTTTTTTTTCTTTTAATCTTATCCAAATGTACAAGCAAGTAATTAATCTCTTGTGAATGTACCTATACTATGTGTTTAATTACTTAGTTTTTTTTTAAAGGCCGGTTTCATTTTACGCCGGGTCATTTTAAAATTCAGAATACTAGAAAGTTTGTCGACGTTTCCTTTTTCTCTAAACATAACTATCAAGGCAGAGCATGATCGACATTTTACACAGGCTGTTGGCCTTATGTAGTAGGTGTGAGATGTACCACTTATTAACCTCGTCCGTTTGGTCATTACAGCGAAATCTCAGACCGAGGTCTTGTGACCGAGCGATAGCGAGGTCAATACATCAAAGCCGATGTCTGAGATTTCCCTGTAATGACCGAACGGACGAGGTTATTAAGTTATTTATTATATGGCCTTTTTAGCTCTATCATGGTTCGTAAAACGTCAGACAAACAAATTTCAAGGACTTTTCAAGGATTTTTGTGGTCACCCTATTGGATAAAACACGT
This sequence comes from Porites lobata, assembly GCA_942486035.1. Classification (NCBI taxonomy): domain Eukaryota; kingdom Metazoa; phylum Cnidaria; class Anthozoa; order Scleractinia; family Poritidae; genus Porites; species Porites lobata. Next base: position 769,622 of record CALNXK010000179.1, on the reverse strand, counting down.
CATGAAGTCATTTACGGTTTTTACTTCTTCAGCTATCGTTGATCACATTATTTAAGCTACTCTATGCAACAAGATTTGCAAATAAGAGACTGGGTACGACTTGCAACTGTATTTGAGGTACAGAAATAGCGTTTGAGATAAAGAAACAGGAATAAAATATTGTTCATGCTCAAAAATGTTTTCACGTTACACGTGAGTTTTAAACGTAAAGGTTCTTACACCGAGGATGAGCCAGATTTTTTCTCGGCAAGAAAATCTGAAGGTTTATGGCGTACACAAGGTTATGAATTTCAAGGACTTTTCAAGACCTGATAAAGAAATCAAGTACTTTTCAAGACGACTAGCAAAATTCAAGACCTTTTCAACGTTGTACCATAGTTATTAGAGGAGACTGGTTATGAAAAGCGACAAACATCAATGATAAAAACAACAGTGCTGCAGTTTATGTTGGAAGCACCCTGAAAGTGCACAATCCTTTGTTTTCTATTGGCAAATTGTTACGGAATAAATTAATGCAACGTTTTTATTGGTCAATACAATCAAAATGATAGGAATTCTTTTGAACGTTGTGCACTTTCAGGTCCACAAAAACATATAACAAAGGAGTCTGACGGGTTTCATAACCATTCCACTCAATTAACTATGGTTGTACGAACCATATCTATTAATATTTATAAAATAACTAAGATAGTACGCGCGTTCTGATTGGTTTATTGTGCCGGTAAACTCATAGAAAACTGAAACATGCTTAATGTTATTTTACAAAAGCAATAAAACACACTTTCTATGGGTTTACCGGCGTGATGACCCACTTGGGACGTGGGATGCTGAGAACATCCCGCGTGGGTTATCACGCCGGTAAACTAGTAAAGAGTGTGGTCTATGGCTTAAATAAAACAGCGGGAGTAATAGAGCCTGCGATCAATTAAAACTAATAACTGGTCAGCGGATTACTAAAAACACGTCACCTCAATGAATTAATTGTACTCTTGAGCCCGCGATACGGTCATTTGGCACTGGTCAGCGGATAACCTTTTTGATAGCTGTCAATTGACCATAGCAGGAGGGAGTCATAACTCGTGAGCGCGGCTGTCGTATGTGTCGGGCCATTGTGACGTCACAGCAAAGGGAGGCGTGCGACGAGCGGTGACCGCGACGAGCAGAATTTTCGAAAATGGCGGTGTTATAGTTTTTGACGTGAACACTTTGAACTTATTTTTTCCCGTGAATGAAGCAGCAATGTGGTTTCTCTTTCCATCGGGGATACCATTACCTCATATTCCAACGGAAAAGGTAAGTGTGTTTTGATTGCTACGTGAAAATTCGGCAAAAAAGGTTGCTGAAGCGTTTTGGTGAGTCTCCAGGTGAAGAAAATTACGTGAGTGCGTTATAATTTTGCAATGTTGCTGAATTGAGGTTGGTTACGAAAATTTGTTTTAAATGAGCTGTTTTGTCGTTATTTCGGTTCTTCAGTAAGACGTATATAAGTATACTGAGAGTTGTTAAGCTTACTATGACCTCGTAAAAGCCCAATCGTGGAGAAGATCACTTTTTTTGAGACAGTACCACATGTAATCTAAATATTTGTTCAGCCCTTGTAAATTTTTGTACACCTTTGCAACAAGGCACCAACAGGATAATTTTCAACCGCTCTATCAAGCGTGCAAGTGTTCATGTATGTACACTGTATTTTACTTTCAATACCCTCTCAACATCTGGTAGTATAATACATCAGTCAATTGAAACCCCGGCCTCCTGATCCCTAGGACTTAGCGGGGAATTTAACATTAGCCTGGTGTTAAAACACCACTAATTAGTCCACTTCCCGGGCCAAGTACTTTGTTAAAAGCACCTTATGGCAGGGAATTAGTAGTTGTAGTTCTAGACTTGATTTAAACCGCTCTCTTCTGTCTGGCACTCTGAATTTATTAATTTTATTTTCAAACCAATGGACCTGTTAATAGAAACTGTCAACTGCGTTACATCAAGTTCATGAGAAATGTCATCCCCTAGCTGAACTTTGAATTGTTAACAGTGCTTCCATCTGGTCCAAGGTTTACTTTTGTTTTGCAGTGTGCTTTTACATGTTAGGAGTGGGCACTTGGTTTCTTTGCTAATTGTCTAGTCCTGACGATCAACTTCATTCTGGGTTTTCTTTTTTTGAGTAACGGCAACTCCTTGCTTTCGATTCTGATTGTGAGTGATAATTCCCGGTTTGCCTAGTATAGACTAAAACCTTCAACCAATTGATCAGTTTCCTGGAACCCAAACTCTCTTTATACCCTATCCCAGAGTGAACTCCTTGAAAACCATACCCTTCAGAGTGGAACATACCTATGGCACTCCCCGGAGGAAACAAGGACTTCTCCAAAGTCACTGATGTTAAATCTCTCTCTCTGTCCCTGCTTCCAAAAATGTATAAATTATGTGCTGTGGAATCCCTGCTCATGAGCTGGGTCTAGCAGGAATTTTGTTAATTCCACTGCACCGAGGGTCAACACGTTGTTAAATATGTGTTAAATCCTGGCATTGGCTGCATTAAATCCCCGCTATGCCCCAGAGGTTTGGTGGGGGGAAGAAGGGTTTCAATTGACTGATGCATGTAGACTTTGTCACCAAGAGTAACTAAGTAGTCTATCTAACTATAATATATAGATTTAGCCAGGGCTAAAAGCGAGGCTCCCATTAGTAAATTTATAATTCAAATTAAACAATAAACTTGTATTCGAATTCCACAATTCAGTTAACTTTAGAGCACATTTATGTGACTTTTGAGGGAAAGGCTACCTGATTTTAGAGAAAAATAATTTGCAAACAGCCCAAGAGTGAACCAAATCTTACATCGAGTTGATAGCCTCATATGTACACTCAAAAACTGGTAATCATCTTTTATCACATTTAAGAGCCGTAATGGCTATTGATCACCGTAGATCAATTAGGCTTAGAAAAAAAATCAGGCCAACGTTTTGGCGTTCGACAAGTTTACTTTGCAAAATCTTGCCAACAAATCTGGGTGCGTGTAAACCAACCTTTTATACCATGGACAGAAAGCAGTATTTCACAATACAAATTGCTCTCATTCAATATTCATAAACTGTTAAAAAATTTTTCCAAAATCACCTATACGGCCATTCGGTTCTCACTTTTGTAGTGCGAGCTGTAGCGAGTGTTTGAATGAACATTAACAGAGTTACGCTCCAAGATAATAAAGAATTTATCATGTTTATTTTTTATTTGATGGTTTAACGCGCGGCATTTTGAGAACTCCTGCAAGCGATGTTCACTGAACGACTGAAAACAATCGGCATAGCGATTAAAATTGCAAGAGAGACTACCAACAATCAATAAAAGAAATATAATTCGGTGAAACATAAACAGAGACAACAATTTTCATTCAGGAAGACAAGTATTAAAGTGTCCCTAAATATCCTGAGTCTTCAAGCTTCAAGCTTAAGTTTGTTGAAGTCTATGTTTTAAGCCAGCTTCCCGGTGTTTGTTTTTTCAAAGACGAATTCGAGGCAAGAAATTCGCTCAAAGCTTTCTTTTCCGGCTAGAATTATAACTAAAGATTCTTTGGAACATTTTCTTTCTATTTGCGGTGAGAAACTGTCTAAAGGCTTTTTAAAATTCTGTAAGATTATATCAAACCAGATACTCGGTGAGATCGTTGTCTCAAAACTTACAAACGCGCACAAACTAAATTCCCGCATAAACTACGCTCCACTTCATTAAATTAGATACAAAAAACAAACATGAAATACAATAATTTCTCTGGCTTACCATTCGAGATGCAGCTCCTGAAAGTTATCAGGTAAAGCCAGTATCGCTTCAGACTTTGCAATCCTCTTACGCATCAAGCAAGGTGAAAACGAAAACGATGCCATCCGAAATCGGATTTCCGACTTTGACAAGCGACGTATTCCTCAACCAAAAACCCAATAAACAAACTAGCCATGAGTAACAGAAGACTCCTGATAGCAGCTGAATTTCATTTTGTACATCCAGTGGAAAAAGACAGTTAAAAACATCACAAGTTGACACAAAACTCTGTCAGCCTCAGCTGTTAAAGTAAACAAGATTCAAGATGCTGCATAAATTTTGCGCATGAACTCACATGTCAAATTTTGACCAATCAGAGCATAAAAATTGGACGAAGAGCGTGACCAACGCGTGACCATTGTGAGAAAAAACAAAAGCAACTGTCTTCCCTGCCTGTAACAGCTGGCTGAATTTTCACGTCCGAGGTCAGTTTGCAATCAAAATTTTAATTGTGCAGCACATAAACACAACACATTTCTTATGAATTAAGAAAAAAAATTGAACTTGAGCCTGCGATCACTTGAAAACTAGTTTACTTGTCAGCGGATAACTTCAAAAAATACTTGACCTCGACGGGTCGACACCTGAGCCCGCGATACGGTCAGGTGATACTGGTCAGCGGGTACTCTGTTTTGACAGCTGTCAATTGAGCAAAACATTGATGTCCAATATGTGTGCATTATCAGTTTTCCTGTGCTCCCAAACTAGTAAAAGTATGAGTTGAACGTTGTTCGCGATCTAGTAAAACAGTTAACTGGTCAGCGGACAGCTTCCAAATAAATCACGTCACCTCGATGAGTTGACACATGAGCCCGCGATATGGTCATGGGATACTGGTCAGTGGCTATCCTGTTTGGACAGCTGTCAATTGACCATATTGTTAATGTCCTATATTAAAGATGTGGGCTTGCCAAGACACGCCTGAGACACCCCTCCCTTCCTTTTGATAGTCTCCCCTACCCCACCCATACAATCTGTAGACGCGTACGTACGTACGTACGTACGCTCGGTCAATCACGTGACAACCAAACGAAAAGAGGTTGACCATATTCCATGGGTATGGGGCTCTGTCCCACGAGCGCTTCGCGCGCGCGGGAGCCCCGCTATACAACAGTATATAAATCTTAAACAGGTTTTCAGTACTATCATAGTTTCTACTATGGTGGTATGGACTAGAAAGGTGTAATGGTAATGCTAATCATTTTCTGTTTTTTCTTCAGGATTAACGCTACCGGTACTTGGACCAATGACGTTTCCAGGCTTACATGTCTTAGGGTGCGTTCGATTGGGAAATCCGGATTTAGATTTTCAAAATCTAAATCCGGATTTCCCAATCGAACGCGAAATCCGAAAACGGATTTCACCTCCGAGAAATCCGTCCTCAGGGTGGATTTCAATTAAGAAAATCCAAATCCGGATTTCATGGATTTCCTTTTTACCGTTCGATTGGGAAATCCGAAAAAGGATTTGCAAAACTATTCTCGTGAACAGTGTTATTCGTTTTGCTAAATATGCGTGCGCCGGGAAGACGGCTGTTCTTAAGGACAGTTTTTCAAATCCTTTTTCCGATTTCCCAATCGAACGGTAAAAATGAAAATTCAAAAACAGATATCTCAGCGTTGAAATCCGTTTTCGGATTTCGCGTTCGATTGCAAATCCGAAATCCGGATTTTAAAATGTAAATCCAGATTTCCCAATCGAACCCACCCTTACATGTAAAATGGTCACTCCGGAACATAAGATTACTGATCATCTACGTGTTCTTTTGTTTTGTTATTGACATTGTTAGGATTTATACCAAGAAATTATTTTCGTGAAACTGCTCACAGACAGGTTTTTAGAAGAATAATAATGAATAATGTGTTTTTACAGGCACAGCCTTCGAATCAATTCATCACTGGAAGCTTTAGCCTGAGAATGCAGACGGATTTCCAGTTGTATTTTTCAGTGACGTGAAACTACAACCCAAAATGTTTTGTTTAGTTTGATTATTTTTTTCCTTGCCCATTGCTTCTTGTACTGTCTTCAGTAATATGATCTGTCTAGACATTTTTTCTGAATTTTTCTTTTATTTAGTAAGATTATCTTGCATAGTTCCATGGAAAGTAAAAAAAAAGTGTTAATAAAAGATTTACGCTATAAGTATTTTGTTGCTGGGATACTTGGGTATCAGCTCTAGAAGCATAATTTCAAGTGAGGTTAGATATACTCCCACGTATTGACTTGGGAAATAGTTTCCTTATACTTACCTCTGAGGAGCAAATGAAGCAATTATTATTTACCAACGAAAAACTTACACCCGAATAGCTTCGGCAATCGAAGCACGTACAGTGTAGTTTAGGTGAAATGTTTGAATCTGCACTTATAGTTGGAATGTGCAACTTTCTCAGGAACAGGAACTTTCTCTTCAATATCGTTGTCCACGTTCGAAGTAAAAAATTTCAAATCGCCCAGTCATTAGCCTAAGCGTTCCGTTCCCAATTCTGAGATATTTTCCACCTATTTTATAAAAGCCATTGGTTTGATTCTGACTTTTTCTTGAAGGTATCGTTTTCAGGGGAAGGCTCCTGTTGAATCTTGCGTCAGCCCAACTGGTGATAAACGGAGTATGGGTGTAACATATTTCTTCGGCAATTTTGCAGACTTAAACTGTATTCAAACACCTCTCAAGTCCAAAAATTGACATAAAAAAGAAATACCCTCGAATTAATCGTATTACTCGTTTATTGTTGGATTAACTGGTTTATTTTTCTTGCTCTTCGCGGCTGACTCGCAAGGCACCTGCGGAAAGTAGTGTTTAAAGCCACTGATCATTTTTATGAAATTGTTATGAGATTTAATTTTTCAAAAATGAGGAAGATGAGAGTTCTGACCTATGTAAGTTATGTTTTTGTCTCCAAGCGCAGTATTGTGGGGTTTCTGGGTTTACAGGCCATTAAAAATGATCTTGGTGATGATTTTTATCGATCGGTACTGGAGCGTTTGTCAACACTTTTGACTCTTGTCGCCAGTCTGTTTTTTGTTTTCAGGTTAAAATTACGTTATTGATACTTTATATGATAACATCTGCAGCTTCGCTTTAGTTGTTGAAACGATTTGCTCTACTATTGCTGAGAAATTGGACCGTGAACTTTTCACGTCAAGGACTTTGTTTAGCGTCTTTCAAACCTTCCCGGGCCGGCTTGAACGTGAAGTCACGATGGCCAGAAACATCGGATTTTCATTCGCCAATATCTGCTCTAGTGCCCAGGCCTAAGTTTATGATTCCCTCCTGGACCATAGTATTGGTGTCCACCGTCAAGTTAAACACAGATTGTATATGCCTTGCACGCCTTGCGAATAATGCCGGGTCATTACTAGAAAATCTTGCCCACTTTATAGCAGCCAATCAGAGCGCAGCGTACTATTGTAGCCATATAATAATATTCGTTTGTACTCTTCACGCACGTTACTGCACGGAATATCCGTGGTCAAAAGGCACGCGTTTTGATTCTCATTCGCCTGGGGAAAAAAGTAATACGCCTGCCGACAATCGGATTCGTCGAACAAATACGAACTTCAATTTCGCGTTACTGGACTTTGGTCATGTCTGTGTCTGAATAGGAAACTTAGTTTTTGGTGGTGGTGTCGTGTTGAATTGTGTTAAAAAATGCACATAACTCTGACCTTGGGGCATTTTCCCTGAAAGCTAAACAGCTGCCTGACTTGACTTAACTTACTAGTTTCAGGTTGTCCACAGAAGAAAGAAAGGCTCAACCTCTCGCGGGTTCAGTGTTTACAATCAGGAATCTTGGCACACACGGCTTCCCATCTGCTGTGTTTGATGGTTAATCACGTGGAGCTCCTTAATTTGACGGAAAAGAGAATACGTATCTAGCTGGATTGTGGAAAACGGTGCTGCGCTGAAGTCATTGACGATTATTATTTTCGTCCAAAGAAAGCATGAAAGTTCCATCGATAAAAGTGGATGTGATCTTAATCAGTTTTGCTGCAATTACGATCAACTACTGTACCGTTCTGGTTTTATTCTAAGGTTATAAATACAACAATATCATTGGTAGTAAAATAAAAAAAATTAAGACAATTTCCAGTGTTAATTAGAATATGCACTTTCAGTGCACACATAAAAGGAATGAAAAGCAGGTTCATGTGCAGTACTTTGAACAGACTAACAAATATAAATATTACTATAAGTAATACTTAACAATTATTCTTTGAGACCGAAGTGAATAGTGGCTGAGTGATTTACCGAGGCGTGAAGCGGTTAGGTAAATATTTCTAAAGCCACTATTCACCGAGATTGAAAAGAATAATTGTTTTTAATTAGTATATACACACGAAGTGATCTCAACAAAATCGGAGAGGAAACCATTGAAAAGTACGATTTGATCCGTTAATCAAATCGTATTCAAATCGTAATCGAAAGTTTAAAAAATATATCTTTGCAGAATTTTCAAACATGGCATTTCATGCACACAAGTTTATCACTTCGCAAACAACAGCGTAATGGCTTAAATCAAGAGACTATAAAGGGGACAGAGAGGGCATCCCCCATATACACCCTATTCCATAGGTAATTCGTCTCGAGTTATTTTTAACACCGCAGATCTCAAGGGGGATTAGACAACTGCCAATCACATAATGCGAATGTGTTCCGCTTGGATGACCCACGCTGAGAGCCACGCGTCCTTCACGAAATGACGCAGAACAAAATGGGGGAAGACGCGGAGAGCGATTTCGCTATTCCTTTTGTCGACGAAAACGACCACAGCGAGATTTCTGCGAAAGCTGTGTCAGCGAAACCGAAATTAAAAAAGAATCGCCCTTCCTCTCTTGTATAGAGCTAACAGTAGAGCAGGGAAATCCTTAACACACTGAATATTCTCTCAGGATCATTTATAATTCACAGTTTGAAGAGAGCAATTTCTGTTTGATGTTTATTTTTTTCAGTCTTTATAGCGATTATTCCTACCCACTTACTTTGTCAATTGTAGGCGAACCCTCCTAAAGCTGAATTTCAAGGGACTATATTCAAGCTCAGAAAGAGAAATAAAATTTCGTCGTTGCTTCTTTACGTCCTCCATAAAAAGCGAAATTAGGCATTTTCACGTCGTAGTCGTGCAAAAACGGAAAAGAAATGAACAAACAAGTGTGTTGCACGTGCGAAGTTGTTGTTTTGCTAATTAAACCTATTGTTTTTTTGACGTTCTAGTTGTCGTCCGCGTCGTTGGATCTTAAACTCCCTAAATTGTACAAACGACCGGTTTCAATAGACCGGCGAAATTTCTCATTTTATTAAAGCACTGAGGTTACGACAACTTCGAGTTAAACTGATTTCACGGGTTGTCAAAGAGTCCAGCGATTCCTTTTTCCCAGGTGAGCGCCGACTCACTTCGCTTCAATATTCAGGAACGCTCTCGATCTTTTTACGCTTTCATTACCTCTCGCCCGACATGTTTTGCACGGCGTTTGGTCATGCGAAACCTCCACGAAACATCCACGCCGCGCGCGAGGTAACTTTACCCCGATTCTAAAAATAACTCGAGACGAATTACCTATGGAATAGGGTGTATATGGGGGATGCCCTCTCTGTCCCCTTTATAGTCTCTTGCTTAAATGGAACCGTTAAAAAAGTTTGAATTGTTTCCTTCCCTGAGAAGAAAAGTAGAGCTTTGTTGTTTTCTGTTGACGTGCCAAGTTTATAGCCAAAAGGGTTTGTTGTGTCGTTCTTCGCATGAAGTGCTGACAAAAATGGCGGCTCGGTTGCTCTAGGTTAGACGTCGTCTTCCTGTTAGAATTTTTGCAAACATTTTGCTTTCAAATTTGTTTGTCATAAATAAACTTCGATGTTTGGGCCAAATGTTCTTGTTAGGAAGCGCTGAGTTCACGAAGCGGCTTCTTCTACGCGAATAAACGGGGGTTGTTAACAAGCTCTAGCACAAAACTCAGCCACAGTAAATGGAAAAACGCCGGTTTGAATCCTTCCAAGTCTTTTCTTGCCTTAAAAAAAGTGAACCCTAAAAATGGGAAAAAAAACCGAGCTCACACATTATCCACTCGCTCGGAGGTCAATATTGTTGAATTGTCCGAGACAGGGAACCAATCAGATTGCTTAAATCACCAAGATCACTGAGTGTGTATATACTAATTGTAGATATGCTCATGACCTTGAACAAGTATCAAAGAGAATTAGTATAATCAACATAAATTGAACTATTAACGCAAAAATGTTAGGGCTCTAAATTTAGCTGAAAGGCATAGTTAACTATACCGACTCGCCAATTTTTTTACGTTTTCAATTTATTGAAAGTAAATTTCGAATACGTTTGTGTTATAATGCCGCATTCCTTAGCTGAAGTCAGTTAAAAAGGAAACAAAACTGTGGAAATAAGCCAATACGGGCCAAAACGATGTAGTAAACCTATCATACTCTCTGTAATCTAACACAAGCCGGGTGAATTCTTTTGGAGTAAAGCAACAAAATCTCTGGTCACCGGAAGAGGGACATTTGGATCAATATAAATTTTGAGAAACATCTTGCGATCCCATGGTGGCATCAAAAGTCCAACAGTGACGAACATCTCTTGCACTTGACTGCGATTCATTGGCTGTGGCCTCCATTGCTTTAAAGCACCAGAGTCTGCACAGCATCCCCACAACTACAAAACAGTGTATTTTGAGTTACAATTTTATGGTTTCGCCTTAACAACGAATCTTTTCGCGAAAACCACACTTGACTGAAATGAAACACTCACTGCCATTTTCGCCAAATCTTTTTTTAGCATAACAGACCAAATTTTTCAAATTGCACTCTTATTGCCCTGTGAGTGCCAATGAAAACTGTGCTCCTTAAGGGTTCTCGCTTAATATTTAGGAATAGAGTGATCTGACTGGGCAGTTTTTTTTTGTTACAAATTAATAACCACATCTGGCAGTTTCAGTGGCGGATCCCCCACCCACTCCCCCCACCCGACCCCCCCTCCTCCCCCCCCACACACACACACACTTATTTGTACACCAAACTGAGGCCCGAAGGGCTGCAAAAAAGTTTTTTGGTGACCACCCCCACTTATCTCAGTGTCTGGATGACCGCCCCCTCCCCCCTTTATCTGAAGCTCTGGATCCGCCACTGAGCCTGTTCTGTCGAATAATAAACCACCTTAGTGTTAATTTTGATGGAGCCTTATCACCTAATGGATTGTCGTTTGTAATAACTCGACGATTGCGGCCGCGAATTGAAAAAAAGAATAGTTCCCCAAAAAAGAAATAGATCGCGAAGATGGTAGTATTTTAAAGTAACGTGAGGTAAAGTAACGTAACGTAATTAATATAAAGAACCACTTTTTCCTGATGAAAATAATAGTCTTTCCTCTTTTGTTGGAAGCAAAACTAAAGAAACCTTTCACTTCACCAATCCCATCTAACTGGATCCAGAATTTTTTTGGTAAAATAAGGTAAATTTAAGTACCAATAAACTGGTGTAGTTCAAATTAATTCCCACAAAAATTAACGAACCTGACAGGAATGCAAACGATTTTAACTTCGGGTTTATTTCATTCAGCGTTAATTCCTCATACTAAGGTATTTTTAACTGTAGATAAGATATTTAAAGCAAATTTAATTGCATACCCCGCACAAGCCACACCATCCACAGCAACAAGGTGCAACGCCATGAATTGATAAATCTGCCCGGACTCCGGTCTCCCCAGACATCTCCACACTGCGTAAACAGCGCAGGGGTATGGGTAGGTAGTAGGTGGTGTCATTACATGATGACGTAAGAGAGTACCCTCCTGGCAGTTTCTTTGGATTGCCCCATTGAGCCAAGGACGTACCTGACAGGTATCAACAGAGAGTTAGAGTCAACTGACAATAAAATTTGGTATTTTACTATTCGCTTCCTTAATCTGTCTTGAACGGCTTTGATCAATATCCTCCTCAGCTTGTATCTTTTGTTGTCCGACCAGTGCATGATATTCTTCATGAAAGATTTTGCCTCTTTTCTCTTTACGGAACTTATGCGGATATCTGCAATTTTTCCAGAGTAACGTGACCCACCCTTGAACAAAAACATACAAGCCAAGGATGTCCTTTGGGACATTCACATAGTATTTTATCCAAACGCGAAAGTAAAAAAATTGAAAAAGTACCGCACTGACAAAAGCACTGGTATTTACATCTTAGCTAGGCCCTAGCGTAGTTCTTCTTAAATACTGACGTTATTATTTAAATCCGGCAGCAATCGAGGTCAGATTTTCTTTTCCAATCAAAGACTCTAGCGGCGACATCAAAGATGCACCATTAACATGTTGACCATTGTTAGATGTTAATGGCCGTGTCTGAGATTTCCGCATTGTTACCAAAGAACCTTACCAAAAAGCATTTGTGCATTTGAATCATTCTGTACATTTCTAGCATCATACAAGAGAAAGGACAATTGATTAACATGACGGCGATTCTTGGCCAAATGTTAATGGCCCAAAACTAAAGATAAAACCCAAATGTCTGATCAGAATTAAAGGGAGTTGTACTCACCAACTGTAAGCTGTGAGGATAAGAAAAGAATCCTTTTGTTTGTCAAAAGACAAATCCCTCCGCTACGCTGGGTCAATGGGATACCAGCGTCATCGCAGAATTGTACATTGGTGTAGTTCATAAATGTGAAGTTATTCAAGGCTTGAAAACTTTCACCTTCATAGATGAGCCCTGCCAAGAGATCTCTGTAACTCATATTACCCTGTGAGAGAAAGCGAGAGCAAGAAAACTTGGATTGTAAAATAACCGATATACCTACAATACTGGACAAAAGTCCTTAGGACAGTACTGCAATATTCATATTTTTCTATCATTTCTCGGTTCCCTCTTAAAACAGTACATCCCAAATTTTCTTGCAGTTCTCCCTCCCCCACCTTATACAAAGTTGAAACTCGGAAAAAAATTCTCGATACACGCGTCCAACATTGTTTGTGGGGTGAGGGGAGGGGTTGGACCTGTGTGAAACGCCCCATAAACGCGAAAGTGTCCCAAGACTTTTGCCCACGATTGTACTAGTAGACAGGGTAGCCTGCAGGGAGCAGACGCATTTTTCGGCTCTTGTTTGGAAGAGAGAGAAAAGACAACCTGAAATACGTCTGCTGTTTGGAGGCAATAGGCATGGTGACCACTGAGATTAGCAAGAAATAAAAGAAATAAGAAAGGGTAGAAAAAAGATAACATAAAATAAGATAACAATTAGAAACTGACAGACATGTGACCATCTATAACTTATAGATGTCCTGAATTTCAAAATACAACAATAATTAAAATTTACTAATTAATAAATAATTAGCAATTATTTAATAATTAAACACAAAATTGAACTAAATATCAGGATGGCAGTAAAGAACTGATCACCTTTTTTCACCTATGCAAGAATTTAAACATTTGTGGAAAAGATAGTACAATAAATAATGGAAAATATGCTACTTCCAAAATCGCATTTTCTCTTTACTAAAGCTACCGAAATTTAGTAATTCTTGCTAGTTTGGTTTAAACAACACCAATGTGCATTCTTATAGCTGCATTACTATGCGAGATGACAAATATGCGTGAATGGCCCATTGTAAACACTACTTATGAAACACTACTAAGGCAGTTGTCAAAGTATTCCTGACCTTCAGAGAAACAAACTGGCCCTGAACTGTACGTTGTAGCTGATCAGCGCTTTGTCTAACAACACTTTGCAGGGTTGTACCACTCATGTGCGCAGTGGTTAGTCCAGTCATTATGCCTCTTGAGGCAGGGTCCAACATAGTATCAGAAAAGGCCTGGGGTTGACTCACTACAGGTGGAGCAATTGAGGCTAGAAAGTCCATATCAACTGGAAATTGAATAAAACATATTTGACTTATGCCCGCTAACAACTGTTAATATAGTGTAAATAGTGTGAATATCATGACAGTTATATACCCCCAAATGATACTGTGCGAAATTTTAAAATTGTAAGACACTTGATTGCCTTATTTTTGAAATGCTTTTCTTCAAACTGGGAACTGAAAACAAGAATTAAACAAACAGTGCGATTCCATCCGCGCAAAATTATTTGTTTAGATCGGTTTTAGTTAGCGTTATTAGTACAGTAGAACCTTAGTAACTCGAACTCTGAAGGGAAACGAAAAAAAATGTATTTCTTTTCAATTTTAAAACATTGTATCACTTACCGTTTACATATTTTATCGCATTTATTTCCCATCGTATTCTCACCTTTAAACTTTTTTCAAACCGTTTGTAATATCTTTTTGCTAATTTTTATTTTTCACTCCGCCCACTTGAAAATGACCTCGTAGACGTCGAAAAGTGTCGCTGATTTTTATTACAAAATGTATATCCAAGGAACTTTTCATCGAGAGTTTAATATACAGTTATTAAAATTAGAATTTAAAGAATTGAACTTCTAAGGCAACGGCAGTGTCTTCTTCGGCAAAGTCTTCTGGACTTGAACCAGAGGCACCCAACGACAATTTTCGGAAGAATATCTGTTCAAAAGACGATTTGAGATCTAGAATTTTCGAAACATTTGTTGTAAAATTTCTTGCTTGCCTGCCTCTCCTAGGATTTTCGAACATCTAAAAACTGGTATAATTGCCCATTTTTAACGGATTTTTACCCTAAAAAGGTCACCTAGAATTTTCCGGAGCCTCTTTTCTGGCTGAAATTTTCGAAAAGGTAAGTTTTGATCCCTATAATTTTCGGATCACTAGACTTTCAGCTAGGAAATCCGAACAGATGAAAAATTTTTAGGGGATAAAAATACGCCTATATCTACCGTTAAAATACTAAAATACGTTTAACAATGCTATGTTTAAGTGGTTTTGAACTATATTCTCGTTGGGTACCCCTGCTGAACTCTTAAAAAAACCTTAGCCATGCACGTTCAAAGAAGGGAAATACTGAACAATCCATCGCCTATTTTAGGACGAGCTAAAACTCGTCCTTGAAACTTGAAAATATGCAGTTGTACGTCGTGGGTGTGCAGTTACGGCAAAGAAATGTACTAAAAAATGGGCTGGAAGTGCAGATGCAGAATTGTAGTTTTGTTTGTTAAACCTAATACTTTTTTTTTCTTTCAAACGTCACCGCCGTGTTTGTTTGACTTCCCTATTTGAATACTGAATGTCAAGATTGATGCGAGTTTCTTGCTCATATTACCGGAAAGGTTGCAAATCAAATTTCACATCACTATGGGCTTCATGAAGTATGACAAAAAAACGTAGTGCATTGTAGACACAATGTTTTGCCCTCTCGTTGTCTTAAATTGCAAATGTTAGGCCCGGTTCAGGCGCCGAACTTTTCATGAGCCGAACCTAGGACATTGACTTAAATACATGAAAAGTTCGGCGTCTGAATCAAGTAGTTCGGAACGGCTTAACTACAGAATACAGGGCAAATTTTCTAGGTATATTCGTTGGGGTGGCTCGGTGGCTCGGTAGTCCCGACTAACGAGCCACCGAGCCGTCGAGCCACTAAACTATATAACCGCGACTGAAGAGCCACCGAGCCGCCGAGCCGCCGAGCCGCCGAGCCACTAAAATATATACCTATAATCTGCTATAATACATACTAAAGTATATGCCTTCTATGTCTGTCTTATACTTTTATGTCTTATATCTTTCTCGTTCTTTAAACACTTGTTGTGACTAGCGAGCCACCGAGCCACTTCAGTTTAAGACCTGAAAATATGGCCCTGTATTCTGTCGCCTGTTTCAATTCGGAACGGCTCGACCGCAAGCAGTTTGACCGAAATGAGCATTTTTCTCCTTTTGAATTCTGTTTGGCTACTGGGCCGTTAAGCACGCTAGTGGAACGGCGTTTGAAACAGGCCAACGAGTAAGGTGTATGCATGTTAAATTTCAATTTGAATTTCACTCTCCAATGCACACTCTATATGAATAACATAGAAGCCAATTGTTTTTTTTACGTTAGCAAACTTGCGATACATGACTGTGTCGCCGTCTTACTTGATCCACTAGTTGCGTGGGGAGGTCCTTCAAAATTTCTGTTCGCCATCTCTTCCAACAGGATTGGAGCGTGAAAAGATACTGTCTTGTCGTCTGCTACCTCGAATTCGTCGCTACTAGGGCTTCTCCGTTCCGCTGGAAGGTTTTTGTAGCTCATTTGACTAGAAAACGTGCCCAGTTTACCCTAGAAATGTGGAGGCTTCGATTTTTCTAGGAAACTGTTGATGTTATCACGTGGTCGACTTCATTTTACTTTTGTGCGGGGTGGAGCTGGGGTTTTGTAAGTAAAAGTATTCGTGAGGCGCGAGCTAATTTCACTGGAAAAAAATCTCTTGGACGATAAAAATCGCATTTCAAGGCTTTTTTTATTTCATTTCAAGCTTACCAATGCGTGGTGGATTAGAGTTGAAGGGAAACGTTTAGTTTGAGCAGGCACACAGGGAAATTAAATCTGTCCCCCCTGATTTCGGGGAAAAGTCTAATCGTGTCTCTTCGGTCACGCAATCTTCATCATTAATCCTCTCGGAAATGGCTCTTAATATAGATGCATTTACCACTTTGTCCAGCATTTTTTTCTATTAAAAACAATTTGAAAATACGATTTATATTGCAAAGATTACCACTACTGTGGTCGTTGATGCTTTCGTACATATAATCTCAATTGATATTCAAAGTTTTGCAAAAGAGACGACGCGATATGACATGTATAATGTATTTTCCCACGATAGACTTACTTTCCTAATTTTAATAATGAACACGGAGTACTTGATGTTATTTCGGTCCTTAGAAATTTCCTTTTTTCTTCCTTTGTTCTCTTCATTTTCCAGCAACGGATGAAAAACAGAAAGATACTGGATAGAGATATTTGGCAGTTTATTTGCCCTTCATCACAGAGTGAGAAAGCACATGTCCTATATTTAATATTCTATTCTTGTTTATCATTATTGGGTCATTGTTCTCCTCTGATGGTTTTATCATTGATTCCAACTTAATTAAAACGTTGATATTGGCCAGTTTGAAGCGGCTCCTATTTTCTCTCCGTTGTCCCGCTTGATCACCAGTGAAAAATTTAGCACCTTAATATAATATTATGTTTATGTTGGTTAAAAATCGCATGGAAGCTCCGTGTGTTGAATTAACATTGGTGGATGATTCCTACTTCATGTATGTCGACAACAATAAAACAGCCGCTTTAGGAGCGTTTTTACTCTTGTCGTTGTTCGCGCGGGCTAAAAATGAAACACCGGGTGAAAAATATGTGTTTGATATCTGGGCTGCATGCTTGCCCCCTCAGAAAGACAGTATTGTAGTACCAATGTGGCATTTATGAAAACATTGAAGCATCGCTGAATGAAAGCTGAAAATTCACCAGTTGCAAACTGGAATAAAGATTCTTACCAGAAGAATTCATTTCTCGAAGTGGGATAGAGACTCTGCCGACTTCCTGACTTGTAAGGTCCGCGATTGGATTTTTGAAGCTCAGAGCGTAGTTGCTCATAGTTGGTCAACTTTCCGATGCTGTTCCCTTTTTCTCGGAACTCATTAACATGACACTTAAGTCTTCATTTCGTGGAAAAATGGTGAACTGTTTTCTTACTCTTGTTGATACATTCTCAGACAATAGATTTAAGCTCAAAGCTGGTTTCTGAGAAAAACACGTCTAGCTCCGGGGGGGGGGTACTTTAGGAATTTCTGGGTGGGGATGTGCCACTGGGACCCTGGAACCCTTAACCTATACCAGAGCTAGTTCAGCTGAATTTTGCTACCCTATACTACGGTAAACTCCTCAAATCCCCCCTATCCTAGAGTAGCTGTTTCCCTAGTCTAGATAAAATCGTCAACCAACTGATCAGTTTCCTGAAAAATGATACCCTATTCTAGACCCAAACGCTCTGATTTATATACCCTATTCTAGAGTAAACTGCTTGAAAACCATACCCTTCACAGCGGCACATACCTATATGTAGCCCATATATGGCAGTACCACCCCCGGGGTCTAGCTTAACATCATCATACCACGTACAGAGGGAAAGGGAAATGACTTCTTCCAAATTTGAGTGCGTTTATAATTAAATCAATGAATGTTTTTCTAACCAGTGCAACATTTACACCAAGCAATTTGCCACTTCGAACGAGCAATTTCTTGCCAACACAAAATTACTCAATGTAACACTACTATAAAGAGCTTGGCGAGATCTCTCTCAATATTCAAGTATAGATTAAAGTTCTATTTTTGCAATGTTATGTTGAGACATGTCCTTTTTTAACAGCTGTGCGACAGCGCAATAAGTTCAATACCATTTAAAATAATATAGCGCCTTAATCTATTATTTATATTACGAATGGCATATCCCCGCGTATCCCTTTCTTATAGTCTTAGAACAGCTAATATTACATTAAGACTGCACACTGAATGTGATGAAACACGATAATATGGGCAGGCCTTTCTACAAATATTCGAATATAATTATGGGTCATTGGAGGGTTCCGAGATGCTGATTATCTTTACAATCCGGTTCGGCGGGTTTCCACTTAAAAGTAGTATGCGTACATTCCTAAGAGCAGAGGCCATTTTCCAATAAAATGAAAGACAGGCTAGTTTTCTGTGTTTCACGCTCTTACATTAAAAAAAAAAAGGCAAATGGACATTTCCTCATGGATTTTTGAGTCACTAGGTATAAAACAGGTAAACATAAAATGGAAAAAAATAAATGACTGCATATTCTCTTTGAATGTTTTAATTATTTAGCAATTAATGAATGAGGCTGAGTAGGATATGAAGAATTCATTAATTGCTTTATTATTCATTCAAAATAATTCCTAGTTTAAAAACATAGATGCTTACCTGCATCGATGTTAAGTTCATCTTCGATAGTGTACGTTGAGGTTTGTCCAGCTCGACAAATATTCTCCAAATAGCAGATGTCGCCCTCCGAGTTGTCTTCTTGCTGTTTTTGCTATGTTTTTAGCCATTATTTCGCCTAGTTCCAGCTGTAGTTCTTACTCTTGAAACGAGTGGAGTGTCTGCCATTTTAGTTTTCGCAACAAACACAACTCAACCTCGTCCCCACGTCTTCTCGGTTAACGGTGCATTAACCAGTAGAAGGCTGCATTTTTGACGTCATTTCCTCGTTAAACACAAAATTCTTCCAAATTTGGTAATCAGTAACTGGTTATGGTGAATCATGCATGTGCTTTTAGCCAGTCAGAATTGGGGAAATATTTTGAATGAATAATAAAAGAATTTAGTTATCGTTCTCTTCTAATTCGATTCAGGAAAATTCTTTTGCAACAAGGCGACAAAATCTCTGGCAACAGGCAAAGGAACAGTTGGATCAATGTGAATATGGACAAACATTTTGCGTTCCCAGGGTGGCATTAAAACGCCGATAGTGACCCGCATTTCTCTGTAATGGCTGGGACTCTTTGGCTGTTCTGGCCTCCATTGCTTTAGAATTCTGGAATCAGGGCAGCAATCTCCCTGCAAATTTGAAACAATGTGACCTTCAAATTTCATGCCACTGCGACGTACTTACTCTAAGTATTTGTTAGCAGCTACATCAGAGTATTCGAACAGCACAACTGCAATCGATAGCCTTATAAGCTCTTATTTCTACGGCGAATGTTGACCCTCGTCAAAAACGAGTATTGCAAATTCTAATGACTAGCGAAATCACTCTGACCTTATACGTCTTCCCATCTGTGATCATCTGAAATTAACATATGCTAAAGCCTGCCGAGTATTCTTCTTTCTCGTACGTTCGTTTGCTAAGTTGGCTTTCTTCTTTTTCCAAGTTTAGTTTCTGGCTAAGGTTTTAGTTTAAGGCTAAGATTTTCCTAAGAAATTCTCGTTTATTGTCAGATCAATTGTCTTAATTTTGACTGATCCCAACATCCTAAAAAACGTTACTGGATATTTGGTATTTTGTCTTACCCCAAATAATCCACACCAGCGAAAGCAGCACGGAGCTTCACCATGGACTTTTACTTCCCCTTGAAAACCTGATTTTCCAAACATCTCTACACTGCGCAGACACCGCAGTGGAATAGGCATGTAGAAGGTGATGTCATTATAGGATGCTTTTAGAGAGTAGCCTCCTGGCAGCTTACTAGGGTCGCCCCACGGGACCAAGGACGCACCTGAAATTTGTATTTACATTCTCGTTGATTTGTTAACATGTGTCTTAGATGCACTAAATACTTTTCAAAAAATTTGACTGACTAGGAACTTTATTAGAATTAACATTCGTCAAGCCTTAGTCGATAAAACACCATCTTGATGTCTCTTGGCCCCTGAATTGCAGAATTCGATGCCGCACTGAACAGAAAAATAAATTGAGAACACTCTGCAAATATATTTTATATTTCCCTATTTTTTGCCAAACTTATCAGTCGGGTATTAGAAATAAAAGTTTACAAAAGAGTTAAGAGAGTAAACTGCAGACAAATGGGCAGCACAAGCTTTATTGAACCAGCATTAGCTAGCATGCGCAGTTAGTGTGTTTATCTTAATTCTTTCTCACCCATTTGACCGTGCGTGCTTAATGGGTGGTAACTGGCATAACAACCTGGAAACATGAATAACTTGTGCAGCTTTAAAAATGTGCATAAATAATGGGCGAAATGACTTGCGCAGTTGAAAAAATGTGCATAAACAATGAGCGAAATGGACTGTGTAAAATCATCTGTTAAGAGCCATAGTTACTTCCTAAATTACTTTTGATCCCCTTACCCCCTTCTCTCCTAGCAACTCAAGTGTTACTCAAGTGAAAAAGTTAATTGGCCACCGTGAAAAGGGCCCTGCGTCTTTAAAACCTTGACTGCTTGTGAACTTGCTCATCTTCGAAGTTTCAACTTTAAGTCCCACTAATAGAATAGGAAGGTAAGTTAGCTCCTGAAGCATTGTTGTTGTATTTTGGTTAATTTTACCCTCCGGTGTCTCTAAACTAAGTTACACTTACTAGCTTCACCAAACTGGCACAAGAAAAGAAGTCTCTTGTTGGTCAGGCGGCATATCCCACCGCTACGCGGCTCTGGCTCTGTGGGTTTACCTGTTTCATCACAGAACTCAAGTCTGGAGTAGGTAATAAACTTGAAGCTGTTCATTTCTTGAAAGGTTTCCTCTTCGTAGATTAGCCCTGTTAAAAGATTGTCGTAGCTCAGGATCTCCTAAAAAACATAAGATTGAAGAGCTATTATTAATATTATTATTATTATTATTATTATTATTATTATTATTATTATTATTATTGTCTCTTCTATAGCAGTCTTTGCTGGTGTTTTTTTGTGCATCAGCCGGGCTCAAACCATGCGCCTGGAGCATCAGTTTCTCAAGTCAATCATTCTGTTCATACACTAAGCACCTTTCTGAGGATTCGCGCAGATCCCAGTATGCAGATCTTTTGAATATATGTCAGGTAGCTCTCTCTGATACTTTCTTGATGTTTTCTATCATCCCCTTCTTTCGTTTTTATAATAATAATAATAATGATAATAATAATAATATTAAGTAATAATGAATAATAATTATTATAATTATGTTTCACAATCATTAAAACTGAAAGTTCTATTTGGCAGCGGGTCACGTTTCCTGGCTTAGTGGTCCTTAGTTGCCTGCGTTCCCTCTTCTTAACCTTGGTGTGAGTTATCCCATGTCTAATACTCTTCTATAGACCCTTGCTGTTACCAAGAGGCATACTTTCTGTAGCAGCTCTAGTTTCTTGGTTACGTAAACAGTTGAAAGAAACTTTTGAATTTTAGAGGCTGACAGTTTTTGTTTTATTGAAATGAAATGTTTTTAATTCGAATAAATTTTTCTCAGTTAAATTAACTCTTTCTAAGCTAAATTAAGTGCTTTTTAAATCGACAGGAATTGTAAATAGTGTTTTGAATGAATAGTTTTTTCTTTTTTTTCAAGCGAATTAATTGTAAATAGGATTTTAACAGTTAGCATTGTTGTCAATAAAATTTTTATTTCATCCCCTGTAACTATTTCCTACCTCTCCTCAGGCTGGTTTTTACTTGACACTATTCCAAGAACGCAAATAATCACGGGCACAACAGTGACTTCCTTACACTTTCAGATCCCTTTGAGCACCAGTGCATGACTTCTTGACTGATTATTATTATTATTATTATTATTACTATTATTATTATTATTATCATTATTATCATTATCGTTATTATTGTTATTACTATTTCATATAGTAAACATCGGTACTAGAGCTCCTTTCATAAATTGTTCTGTCTATAAAGTCATGCAATGACCTCAGACAGAAGGTACCTTTCGCAGGACATTAGCTGTAGTAAACAGTACTGATTTCAGCAAAGACGAAACATGCACTTTAATCCCGAGACTTTTAAGGTGGTGATGCAAATTCTTAGTGGAGCCAAGGGCACATATTACCACAAAAGCCACTTCTCTCCCCATGTTCCATACTAAAGGAATTTCTACTCTTAGTTCCGAATAGTTAGAAGCCCATACTTCCTGCTGGCACCAGTGAAGATAGGAGCATTACTTTATCGTGAGTCCGCTTGTAATCTTTTTGTGCTGGCATCTTGCAGCCACTAATACGATGTGGGTTTCATTCTCTGCTGTCTCGCCCCATAACCTACACCGATCCGACTCTACTTGGCGAGGGATGTCCTTTGGGCAGACTTCGCGCTTAAGGCTTGGTCTTGAGCGGCTATCAAGAGACTCTTTGTAATAAACCATCTGAAAGCAATGGTCACACTACACAACTCCGCGGTATGGCCAGTACCGTAGGCATGCGCACAGCCAAATCACCCGGGCACTGGCAGCTATGGACAGCTGTGCCGCCCTTGTTGGGGTTCATCAGCTTGGCATAGCCGTCGGGTCAATGAACAGAGAAAATCCCTCAGCCATGGACAGACTAATAGACTAATAGACTCTTTGTTTCGTGCCTTGATAACCAGTCACAGGATTCTTCTATCTTCAACGTTTTAGTATCCCACCAGTGGCATTGACTTCCCTTAAGGGAACCTTCGCTACCATCGATCATTCTCCCATACTCCTCCTTCCTTCGATGTTCTCCTCTACAAGATTACCGTACATAGTTTTAGCCAGGGCTAAAAGGGAAGCTCTCGTTAATATTTATAGTTTGCACAAACAAAATATAAAATTGTTTAAAGCTAAGCTATGAAGGCCACGACAACGGTAAAAAACGACAATAGGTCTAATTAGCATAAAACAACTTTGCGACTACAGCAAATTTTTTGAACATTTCTTTGCCGTTTTTTTGCATGGCTACATCGTGAAATTTCCAGAAACTTCCTAGTTACACATTTTATGGCGGAAATGTGGTACGTGTTCTAGTTTCACCTTTTTTTCACTGCCGCTCATCTCAAACTTGAAGGCCTCTTTTTCTCTGTTATTTTCTTTCTCTATATTCCAAATTTGTGGACAGGACAATTAATCTAAGCTTAATACTTTAGACAAAACAGATACAGAAACAATTTCCGCTTTCCGTTTCGTCTTTATTGACTCTTTAATTGTCTCTGCTTCACAAGTCGCGGGTGACTATGCGATTTCCCGCCAAAAAAAAAAACTCGAGATGCATTTAGCCTGCAGTGCAGGCGTTTTCTTTCAGCGCGCAATTTGCTCGCGAAAGCGCCATGTTGAAACTTCCTGAGGAGAGGAGGAAATAGGGCGAGTTAAAGGAAGCGGGGACTTCTCGGACTAGAAAGAAAATCGCTCAGTTATTCAGATCCTGAGGCACTTTAGACAAATATAAAGAACCTAACAGCCTTATTTAGCGACAAAAAGAGCTTTACACTTCAAAAGAAGTCAAAGAAAACGCTCTTGCATCAGAGGGCAAATCATGGAGACCAGAAATTCAAAAACCACGGAAAATCAATAAGCGTGTCATGACTTCTCGGTGTGAAACAAGCGGCTAAAATCACATTTTCTAGAGCATAATCTACTCGCCAGATACAAAACATATTGGAACAAGCAGCATTTTGGCATGAGGTAAAAGTGGAGCAGGTTTTAGTACTGCGAGCAAATCGTGTCCTGATGACCAGTGTAGAAATCGCTTTGACTTTCTCATTGCGTAATATATACACGCTACATTCCCAGCCGCTCCAATTTCAAAAGACTGACGGAAACGGAATAAACAATATAGACTTACAGTTAATTGACAGGCATCAATCTACTTCCCTATGCCGCACCAATCAGGAGCTCCGTTTGCCAGCGAACGGAGTTTCCCAAAAGAACAATGATATCGGGTAGGCGTTTTTTTTTTCTCCCCTCCACCTTCCCCCTTTCCTTCTTTCGCCCTCGCACCTACCGTAAGGCTTACTATTTCTACTCTCCCCAATCTTCCACTGTCATAAAATCAAAGATGGCGGCTACAACAATATCACGAAACCCACCATTTTCGGATCTGAAAAATTACTGTAATATCATTTCAGTACCGAGCTATAAATAACTACGGCACTAGAAACTCAAGAACAGCCAAACAAAACTGCTTAAAAACTACTGTACAGTACACAAATTTTATCCTTGTTGGCAGCCTCTTCCTCAGGCGC
The DNA here is from genome assembly GCA_942486035.1 of Porites lobata. Classification (NCBI taxonomy): domain Eukaryota; kingdom Metazoa; phylum Cnidaria; class Anthozoa; order Scleractinia; family Poritidae; genus Porites; species Porites lobata. Next base: position 745,257 of record CALNXK010000179.1, on the reverse strand, counting down.
TTCGTTTTTCGCATGGCAGAGGCGAGCGCGAAGCGAGTCTCGCCCGTTGTCTCCTTCCCGCCTTCCTTTGCGCGCACATTTTCATCAAAAGAGAGACGTCTGGGTACGAGGCAGCCTTCTTGGTCTGTCTGTCATTCATCTCTTATCACACGTTGACATTTTACATTTGGGCTTATGCATTGTGTTCGTTATAATAAGGATTTTGTTAAATCGGGGTTCTGTTCCATAAATTTTACTATAATTTTGAAAATATTTCGTTGTACTGAGGACTTAGTTATTTAATTAGGGGTTCGTTAAATCGAGGTTCCACTGTATGTATTATTTCAGAAGCTCTTCTTTACTGCTTCCAACTTTTAGGTCCAACAATCTATGCTCACTGACAACACACTATTTTTATTATTATTATTATTATTATGATTATTATTATTATTATTATTATTATTATTATTACTATTATTAAGGAAATCGTACCACCCATCCTTACTTGAAGCCTTTACGTCCTGCAGGCTCATCCCGCTTGATAAGAACCCGGGAATCAGACCAATTGGTGTTGGAGAGGTACTAAGGAGAATAGTGGGGAAAACGGTCAGCGGTTTCTTAAAGGAGGAAATAAAAGAAGCGGCGGGTCCCCTACAAGTTTGCGCTGGTCATAATGCAGGAGCGGAGGCTGCGATCCATGCAATGAGTCAAGTGTTTGTTGAAGAAGGAACAGATGGAATATTGCTAATTGATGCTAGTAACGCTTTTAACCAAATGAATAGGTCAGCGGCCTTACACAATATCCAGATCATGTGCAAAGAAATGGCGCTCTATGTTATTAACACATATAGAAGCCCATCTAGACTGTTTATTTGTGGGGGAGGTGAAATACTTTCTCGAGAAGGCACCACACAAGGAGATCCGCTAGCGATGCCATGGTACGCACTTAATACATCCATAATGATACAGAATTTGAGGGCTCATTGCCCATTGGTTAAACAGGTATGGCTTGCAGACGACTCAGCTGGAGGAGGGAGTATAGTGCAGTTATACAACTGGTATGGGCAATTGAGTAAGGAAGGTCAAAAGTTTGGTTACCTTGTGAATGGGACAAAGAGCAGGCTTATTGTGAAGTCTAGGGAACTCGCGGAGGACGCAAAGAGGGTGTTTGGAGAGGAAGTCAACATAACGACTGAAGGTCAGCGCCATCTGGGAGCAGTTATTGCGTCGCAAGAATACAAAGATCAGTATTGTGAGGAAAAGGTTCGTGCATGGAAAGACGAAATCGAATGTCTCTCTGAAATAGCGAAGAGCCAGCCCCATGCGGCGTATATTGCTTTTACAAAAGGCTACAAGTCGAAGTTCACCTACTTCATGCGCACGATTGAATCGTTTGAAATTTATGTCGATCCAATTCAGGAAGTGATTGAAGATTTACTACTCCCATCTTTGCTCGGTCAATCAGAGCCTCTCCCTAACGAGGTGCGCAGACTTGCTACCTTAGCAACGGGTCAAGGGGGTCTAGGCATTCCTGATCTGAAATCCGAGGCACCGCAGCAGTTTGCTGCCTCGAGACTAATGACCACCGCGCACGTAGATTCTATTACTTCAAAGAGTTCCATCATGGTGCCAGGAGAAAGATTTACGGAAGAGCTAAAGAGGCATCAACAATCACTTAAGAGAGCAAGTGCCAAAAAGAAAATGGATAGCATTGATTCAAGTCTCTCCCCAGGCCTGCTGCGTCTGGTTAATCAATCGAGGGACAAGGGCGCAAGTTCTTGGCTGAATGCAATGCCTCTCGCAGACAAAGGTTTAGCCCCCAACAAGCAAGAGTTCAGAAACTCGCTACGCTTGCGTTATGACTTTCCCTTAGTCGATTTACCAAGTCATTGCATGTGTGGGGATAAATTCACCGTTAGTCACGCCCTCTCTTGTAAAAAGGAGGGGTTTGTTGCGCAGAGACATGACGGTGTACGGGACTTGTTAACGACATTCATCGACAAGATCTGCAATAATGTCGAAATCGAACCACGCCTTCAACCCTGGACAACGAGCGATTTCATTTGAGGAGCGCTGTTACAAGTTCTGAGGTAAGGTTGGACATCAAAGCGGGAGGTTTCTGGGCAAGAGGAGTTACGGCGTTTTTTGATGTTAGAGTCACGCTCGTCAACTCCAAGTGTTACGAGAGCAAGTTAACATCGGAAGTGTTCAAAGAGCAAGAAGAAGAGAAGAAGCGCAAGTACCAGCAGCGAGTGTTAGATGTAGAAATGGGTTCGTTTACGCCTTTAGTGTTTGGAACCAATGGCGGAATGGGAAAAGAGTGTCAGCGGTTCTTAAAGCATCACGCAGACGAGATAGCTCAGAAAGACACCGAGCCTTATCATGTTGTAATCACTTGGCTCAGGACACAGATCTCGTTTGAACTCTTAAGAGGTTCGCGAACGCCGTTTCGTAGCAAGATAGAGCAATCATTAGACTGTAAAATAAATGTCGCTAGTGCGGATATCTGAAATACGTGTCTATATGCTTTTATACTCAGGGCTTTTTATGGACACTGGTTTAGCCGTCATTAGTATAATTCGATTGTATGATCTTAATATCTCTGCATAGTGGAATTCTTTATTTTATAGAATTTTGAACTTTTATTATTAATCATATCATTTCCTCTTCTTTTATGTAAGGTTGAGTTACTCTCTTTTTTTTTAGAATTTGTAAATGAATAGTTTCTTTCTTCACTTATTATATATAGGATTGTTTTTGTTCTCTAATGAAGGCCGAGGGGTTTCTTTTGTAACGGATGGAATTGTAGATAGTGTTTTGATGAATTAATTAGATTTTTTGTAACAACAGGTTGATTGTAAATAGGATTTTAATTGAGGTTTTGTAATAAAGATTTTAATTTATATCATTATTATTATTATTATTATTATTTTCATTATTGATATATTGTAGTGTTTAAGAGAAGTATACTAAGCTGGATATACATTGTACTGCCCAGTGATGAGTTAAAAGACAGAGACTAAAAATTATGATAAGTTCCCGTTATGGTTTATTCATAGTGTTGCTGAAGACCAGAGATACCAGCCAAAGTGGCAGTTCACAGTGAAGATTATTAAAATCCAAAAGTTTTTATTTGCAATGATGATAACTCTTCCCGGTTAAAATTAATCAAGGTGTCGGTCTTGAAACTCGCTTCTGTCCCTTCATAAAAGCCGAAATTGTTCCTCTTTTTGTTGCAACGTGACCCAGCCCGGTCAGTCAGGTCGAATTTTGACGTCGTTTTTAAAAAGTAATACTCTCTTTCCCAGGCAAAAGTCCACTTTTTCAACTCCAATCGACTTCCCAATTTACCAGGATTTATGGAACTGGGCTCAATAGCAAAAGTAACACATTAAACGAAGAGAGTAGTAAAAGATGAATCTCAAGGCTATTTCAGGTGCTTCCTGGCGGGTTCCTCGGTAGTATAGTGGTAAGTATCCCCGCCTGTCACGCGGGAGACCGGGGTTCGATTCCCCGCCGGGGAGAATTTTTATTTTATTTTTTTCAGTATAGCGCGCGATTGAAGTCCCGAAGTAAAATGTATTTATCATGGGTTATATGACCTTTTCTTTGGGGTGTTACATGGTATGTTGTTCTGTTGCTTCATTAGCGGTAGGCTATATATATTTGAGTTGTTCTCATTTATATTCATTCGCGTCTTACGACCGTCCCTACGCCCTCAAAATTAAATACCCAGTGAACAGGGGTTTCTCTTAGACGTAGTTTTTTGCGTGCTGATATATGAAAGGTTTAGCACGTTTTGTATGTTTACTGAATCATTGTTATACGAGCATAGTTTAGATCATTTTGTAGGTTTGTTTTTCTTGCTGTAACTTTTTACATTTCCGACTTTTCATTCTGTTTGTTGTATTAGTTCCATCCATTCTGTTGATGAAGGCATAATAAAGAGGGTCGCACACGGCTCGTGTTGACACACCCTAATTGAGGTTGCTTGTTACAGGATAAATGTTTTATATTCGTTTGAGTGAGGTAGCGAATTAGAATATAAATAAGATATTTTGAGTGTTCTGTTTGCAACGTTACCCCCGCAAATGGCACACGAAAAAAAAAGGAATAGAGGACACTATTCGAGACAATTCTAACGTATTTGGAAATATTCAGTCAGTGAAGAACTTAAACATATGAATTGACTGACCCTGTTTTGAGCAAACTGCTGTGCTTGTATTTCACGTTGAAGCCTAACTGCACTTTGCCTCAGAGTATTCTGCAGGCTTGCACCACTAGTGTGTTGAAAGATTAATCCAGTCATCAGAGTTCTGGAGTCTTCATCTAACATGTCATCTGTGAAGGCCTGGGGTTGATTCACGACAGGTCGGGAAGCTGCCGCTAAGGAATTCGTGTTGGCTGCATTTTCAAAGAAAACGAAGGAACAAATTACTAATAATTAAAAGGGAACTTCTGTTTGGCTCTTCATCCATATCAGACCAAAGGACGTTTTGAAGGGAATTTTTCCTTTAATGAATGAAAAAAATAGTAATGAATGAAATATATATATAGTTTACTTTCAGCTAAGCAACTACAACATAATCTGTTTGCCGATGATCTGTTTCCAGCGTCACAATGAGCACTATATCATGGTCCGAATCACAGTACAGAGCCTGAACTGCAGAGAGTTACCAAATGAAGTTCTTCTTAATTAATAGGGACTTTAAGATCCAACGACGCGGACGAAAAGGACAATAGGTTTAATGAGCAAACAAACAAGTCTGCACGTGTATCATGCTTTTTTGTACATTTCTTTGTCCGTTTTTGCATGACTACGACGTGAAAACGTTCTCGTTGCCCTCGCGTCGTTGGATCTTAAAGTCCCTAATATGAACAAACAACGAACGTGTTACTTTGCTTCTCCTACTAGACTTAAAGGGACTATGTCAGCTTGAGAGCATACGCGTTGAGGTTATGAATTACTTTACTTATGCAAGTAAATTCAAAATTCAATTGTTTTTAACGGTCTTAACGCGTGACTTTCTCTTGTCACGTCCAAGGTTCTGAAATTTACGAAGACTTTATAGAGGGAATTGGGTTTGGATAGGGGATATTTTGATAGAATTTACGGAACGTTTCCTCTCTGGCCTCCCTCAATTTCGATTATTCGTCAAGAAAAGAAGTTTTAAGACAATTTCACTAGTAGTTTCGAAGTAAAAACGCATGCCATTCATAAAAATAGATCGCAAACAAGAATTCAACAACAACGTCGCTCGTAGTCAACAAAATAAATCAAAGTTTTATGTTATAAACGACCTACAAAAGACTTTAGACCAAAGATAAAGACCAAGACTGTTTCAAATCATTAACAATTAGATTTGTCTGTCGTTACCGATTTTATAAGTAACATGCCGAGAGAACATAATAAAGAGACGCTGTTTTTGATGTCTTTGTTTTGAACTTAGGGAAGCACACAGTACTCACTTGATCGCGCTAAATTTTGGATCGTGCCGAATCTCTGCGAAGTCGAGAAAAACAGAACCAAGTATCATTGGTATACTACTCCATTGTAAGCACATTGTGAATTAAAAGGGAAAGTAAACTCTGTCATATTCCAAAAATATGCTCGAACACAAACAGTTTTGAAAATGGCATTCACAGGATCTAACTCGTAAGTCCGTTGCGAAAAAGCTGGACGAGCAAACGGTCGTGTTTATTGTTGCCGTGAAACAAATATAAGAAGGAATCAAGCCGAATTCTACAACGCTTCCTTTGCTAGAATTTTAGTTTCGACACGAAACTAATTGTAGCCTTTGTACAGACCCCCCTCTCCCCAGGAAAAATCGAATGGAATGTGGAATGCCTCAGGGTTCCTGTCTTGGTCCCATTTTATTTACGATGTGCAGTGTCGGGTCTTTTTCAAAACTTATCTCTCTGGAGTTCATTGTTATGCAGACGATACACAGGTTTACATTTCTTTCAGTCCTAATCTTACGTTGGACCAGCTTTCGCACGGAAAATTGTTTATCGGCTCTTGATATCGGATATTTGTTTGTGGATGTTTAATGAACAATCTTAATTTGAATGACGACAAAACTGGATTTCTTATTATTGGCACAACAGCTCGAAAAGGTTGACATCACGAGAATCTGCGTGGGTAACGCAGACATTCATCTAACCTGTGATCATCCCGTTCCCACTGCAAGGAATCTCGGTTCATAGTTTGACCCTAGACTAGTGTCCATGCAAACATCTGCGGTTCTTCATTTTTCTATTTTTACAACATACGACGCATCTGGAATTATCTCTCACGAACTTCAACGGAGACACTTATGCATTCCAGGCAGTACTCGTATCCAGTCGTCTTGACTACTGCAACAGTTTATTATATTCTGCCTGATCCCTACAATGGAGGTCAAAAGTGTTGGGACCTTTCCATTGATATTACTAAAACTACTAAAACTAGCGACCCCTCCCCTCCTTCTCTTTTTTCGGCCACAACATTGCCAGGGTTAGTGGGGGAGGGGGAGGGGGGAGAGTTGGACGACGGGATGAACCCAAAGCCGAACAAAAAATTGTCCTTAGGAGCAGAATCCTACGGAACTATTGCTTGGAAGGGCTTTTTCACAAAGTCCCAAGTTCTTTTGCCCTCCATTGTAACTAAATGATACGCAACTGGAAAACGTTTCCAGAATGCTTGTGCTAGATTGATTTTTAAGGAACGCAAATTTAGTCACATAACGCCTTTATTACAGAGTTACACTGGTTACCAATAAGATTTAGAATTTAGTTTAAAATTCTTTTGATTACTTTTAAGGATCTTCATGATTTAGCCCCGTCTTTAATATCATTTCTTATTTCTCTTAGGCGTCCATCGAAATATTATCTTACGAATTTAAATGACAATCTTTCACTTAGTTTTCCCAGTTTCATATCCAAATCAACACTTGGCGACAGGTCCTTTACTTGGGCTGCTCCAAAGCTCTGAAATGCTTTCCCATGTCAAATGCGCCAAGTGTTTGCTGTTTTCAAAGTAACGCTTAAAACACTTAGTCAGTTCAGCATTTTTATCATCATAACTTAGCATCTACCTTGTTTCGTGTTAGTATGTAACATTTTTATCATTGTAATATTTTATTGTGTATCTTTTAATTTAAAATTTTATTTTTATCTATTTAAATCTTAGACCTTACTTTCTACCTGACTGTCATGCGCATTTAAACATTTTTATGGACAATTTCGCACTATAAATGTATTATTATTAGGTGAAATTCGAAAACTGGCAAGATGTCATGGTCAGTGGCGGCATCGATTGTCATGGAAACGTTCTACCCTAAACGCTTAAATAAAGAGTTATACTTAACAGTGAAGTCCAGATGTAGACGTTTTAATAATCTCAAGGGCAATGAAATATCGAATTTTTATTATTGGTATTAGATTTTCCATTAAAAAGAGTAAAAACTGTTCAGCGACAACGGCCGGGAAAGATTCGAAGATCATGACGATGGAAAGCTCGACTGAAATTAGTTCCAATTGATCAAAGCAACGATCCAGAAGTATTTATTTATTAATCGTACACGTAGAGCTCGTCATTCTGCACTGAATAGCACCGAATGTTTAAAGTCTGTGCCGTTTAAACATGGATTATAAATCTTCGATATTCATGATTGAATCTTCCTTGACCTACAAGTTGAACTACAGAGAAGTGCCGTCAGCATTATTCTGCTAGGAAATACTACTAGAAATAGCAATTTCGGTTAGGTTTGTTGAGGTAAATAACTGTTTTTTACATATGGTTGTGCATTATCTATCAACTTATCAGTGTTTTTAAGCGCAAACGCATAGGCCCAGCATTGAATCCAAGGTGAGCCTGTGTCTCACGGAAAAAAGGGTAGAATAAAAATATCATATTTTGATTTAGGGGAAATTTTACGCTTCTACATACTTCTCCGGCTACCACTGCTAGGACCAGCCATATCTTCAAGCTGAATGACTTCTTCAAAGTCTTCTACGGAGCCTGTGTAACCTTTGTTAGTATTTTTTACCCTTTTGTTATGCATTTAACGCGGCATATACTTTCTTGGTCTTCCTTTTTAATATTTTATGGTTCTGCATAAATTGGCCCTCTCTCGGTTTCTTGGAACTTATAAGCATAATATTTGTTTTTCCATGACGTCGAATTTCTCAGAAAAGGCATGTTATAAAACACATGCCCTCAGAGGGCATGTGATAAACGCCACCATAGCTCCGCGCGATAAAAAATTAAACGACTTAAACAATGGTTTACAAGCAACTACACCTTTTAGGAGGCCCATTTTTCGAAACTTTCATTTACTATACGGACCCGAAAAATCCATTAATATATTTTAAATTCAAAACTCTCAAGAAATGTAGCGCCTGCTGTATACCCCGAACCAGTCCATTTGGGTTTTCCTAAACTTTCAAAGCTACTAATTTCACCTCGTTATTAATCCAATTAGCTTTATTGGTTCGGTAATGGCGTAGAGTTTCATATAAACGAGCCCTGGTACTTTGTGGCATAACTTTGTCCACCACACATTGGTTGCTAATTTTAGAACTCAAGGGTAATCCGAATAAATGTGCTAATAGGTTTTCAAAAAAATGGACGGAGACAGCTGTATAAGTGGTGACGACACAGCCGCCTAGGTTGCGAAACCGAGTCATTAAAATTGGGTCTGACCAGGGGACGTAAGGACCATTTTAAACAAGTAGGGTATATACGAGGGGAGGGGACGGGAGATAGAAGGCAGGGAGAAAAACCTGAGATTTTTGAAGCGCCTTTTTTGACAAGGTGGAAGAGAGAAAGAGGGCTAGAGAGAATAAGAAACGCGAGTGAAGTTTGTTATCCTTCGCCGTCTTTCCCTACAACGAGCCCTTACTGTGTTTTCATGCTCATTTTTTCTGACTTCTTTGCACCCAGCTAGATCAGGCTACATGTCTTTAATTACTACTAAACTTATGATACTGGCAAAGAAAATAACTTTTTTATTATATACTAAAACAGTGAGATAATTGAGCAAAAAAATGACAATTTTTAACTCGTTTGCTATTATAAGCCCGATAAGGCCCTCTCTACATGTTTGACACAGGTCTGGAAATGGTCAAGGAAAACTGTCAGAGAATTTTACTTTCAGTTTGAGTCAGGGAAATTTAAGTCTTTGAAAAAAGTCAGGGAAAAGTGAAATTTTAAGAGTACGAATTTATTATTTTTCCTCTACTTTTGTTGTTTTCTAACATTCAAAATTATTTCGTACAGTTTACGGTCATGAATCATGTTATATTGGTAAAATATGATTTTCAAGAAAACCAATCCTTTTGGCACGTTGTGCTTGAAAGGACCTACAGGTGTCAACTGAACGTGACTTGCTGAAAGCATAAATAAATGGGTGGAGAAGGTGGCTGTGAGGGAAGGGTCGAGTCCATAATCAGGATTAACTTGTTGAATTGTTTTAAATTAAGTTGGTGAAGGGAATTTTACAATTGGTTAGGAAAATGTCTGGGAAAAGTCAATGAATTTCAGAAACCTCTGGCTCTGTGTAGCATCCATGCTCTAGCTTTTACTGGAATGAATTGGATTGATCTTGACGAACTGTTTTAAAGCTTAACTAAAAACCAAACCAATTTTGATTAGCACTGCTACAGTATGTTTCGATGAGCTAGTTTATTCCGGTTATAAGCGCCCCCACCCCACCCCCGATATCTTAAGCCCCTTCGTTTATAAACCCTGTAAACCCCTTTCGACGATGTATAGGCTCAAAGGTCATGCACTGTGAGCGGCAGTTCACGGTATTTACATGCAAAAAAGGAGAAAACTCGCTACTATTTTCCCTACTGAATCCGCCACTAGCGCATCAGGAAATCAGGAGTCTTCTTTTCAAACGAGACGGAGCAGTGACACATTTGTATCCTTCTTTGCACGATTTCTGCCCTAAATCGGCATTAGGTGCGTTATCCGGTAAGCACATTGTTCCAGGACCATCGCACGTCATTCTACAACACTTCAAGCCCTTTGCATCGCAGCTGGTTTCCTCTATGAGGAGGTCATGATTAGGTTTACATTGAGGCACCTGACAGGACGAAAGAGCTCCTCCTTCATCACACTCGCAGTTTGAACAACCTAGATACAGAAATAATTCGTTCAGTTTTGGTCTATAATTATTCAATTTTTAGTTGATTTTTTCATGAACGTCGCATTAAGGATGGATGCACTTGAAACACTTAAGTATAACCGACGCTTTTCCTGTTGGAAAATTTTTCGTTTTTAAGCTCAAA
>CALNXK010000179.1:597500-727500 GCA_942486035.1 Porites lobata | reverse complement strand
AAATGAGCCGGAAGATTTACAACTTCTTGTGCCAATTATTGTTGTTTTGACGCATGCTATATGCACATACACACACTTGCACATTAAAAGAAGGAGAGTCTTCAGTAAAAAAATTACTCAAAACCAACTCCCAACGGGTTAATTGTTTATGTTCCTGCTAAATATTGTAGCATTAATGGTGCTTATTAGCTTGCTAAACTAAAACAATAGTAGGAAGCGGTAGTAATATAAGTATAATAGTAGGAAGCGGTAGCGTTTTCCCTGAGGGGATAGCTCCCTCCTCCGGTACCTCTTCTTCTTCTTCTCCTCTGTTTCAGTTAACACCGGAATAATTTTCTTAGATCAGTCACGAGTAACTGACGTGGCGCTGACTTACTGATGATTTGTGACTGTTCACCTTAAGTTTACAAGGTGAGGCAGTGAAATGCAGAGAACTTATTAAGCCACTTACAGAGCTCTTAAGAGAGGGGCTGGCAGCTGTCCCAGCAAAACGTTTGGATTGATCGATGTTAAAAAAATAGCTTCAATCTTCCTCTTCGTAAAACCTCGATCGACGCAAGCATGTTTTAGCTTGTTTTTGAACTAGGAATATTTTTTTCGAATGAATAATAAAACAGTTAGTGAATCCGGCTATTTTATGGTCTGAAGAATTATGCAGATCTCGGAGGGTCAGCTATTCTAGCAGATATTCTTCAAAAAGCAGTTGTAATCAGTCGAGTCGTATTTTTGCCGCTCTTTCTATGTTATTAGGCCGCACTTCGGCTATTTCCTTTTCTGCAAAACAAATCGAGCGGTGTCCGCATCTTTTTGGCGTTTTTGAAAAATGCGCACTGAACACACTTACTCGGTTCCTAGCAATCAACGAACTTCCTGCCAATAAAATAGGTTAACGTCGAGCCTGCAATACAGCAATTGATACAGGTCAATAGATTTATTTGCCACATACGCGTATGTAGCCTGCGTTACAGACGAAACTAAACTGTGGTTAAGTCCGTCTGCGAAACAGCGCCAAAATCATTGTTCTGGTGTCCCACCTGTGTACCAGAATATTTGCCAATCGGGATGAAAGGAAATTCTTCCGGTAATTCGTTAAGTCCGTTGGGCGTTGGGGACCCAGAACAAGGATATCGCGTATGGCGTTACATTTATTTTACATTTGCCAGCTGGAATTTTTAATTGTTTTTGAACTTTAAAAACAGTAATTCCAATGAGCAAATTCGAAGGCTATACGCGTAGGCTGCAAATTAATGAATCCACCTCAAATATTTCATTGACTTTTCTTGACTTTTCTAATTTCTTTTAGATACAAAGAAAATTCGTTGACTTTCGAGAACACATCCCTTATGTTCGTAAAAAGCTTCTATATTCAAGAGCATCAATGAAATTTGTTCAAATCAAAGAGAGGAAAGTGCACGCACGTGGCCTAAAGAGTTCAAGACACGGTGAGAGGTTTATTGAAGATTAATTTTGTTTGGCATTGATAGAACAAATATATTACGTTGTTATTCATTCAAAATATTTCTCCGTTTCTGATTGGCTAAAAGCACACGCATAATTAACAATTAATGAATGAGACTAAGTATCTTATAAAAAATTATGGAGATCGACGAGGGTGTGGCCGAGGCGGATAACACCCTCCGAGATCTCCGTAATTCTTCATATGATACACGAAAGCGGAATTCAATAACTGTTTTATTCAGTATTCATTCAAAATAATACCTAGTTTAAAAACATAGCTGAAACATATTTAACTCCATCGATGTTAAGTTCATCTTCGATAGTGCACGTTTAGGGTTGTTCCGCTCCGCAAAGGAAGCTGCACTTTTGACGTCATCGGTTGGTTAATTGCAAAATTCTTCCAAATTTGACCATCAGTAGCTGGTTATGGTGAATTATGCGTGTGCCTTTAGCCAATCAGAATCGAGGAAATATTTTGAATGAATAATAGTTCATCATAAAGAGCCACTGTTGACCAAATTTGGAAAGAATTTTGTCATATTGAGCCGATGACGTCAAAAGTGCAGCCAAAGTTACAAATCATTGAACCGTTAACCGAAAAAACGTGGGGACAAGGTTAAATGGCTGAACAGTCGGCGAAACATTTTACTCATTTCTCGGCGAAATGCTGTCTAAAATCTTAGCGAGAACAGCAAGAAGACACCTCGACAGACGACGTCAGCTATTCGGAGTGTATTTGTGGACCTAAACAGACCTTTATCTCCACAACTTGCCAATAAAGATGCACTATCGATCTATTGATATGAACTTAACATCGACCGAGGTAAGCACGTTTTAGCTTGCTTTTAAACCTGGAATTATTTTGAATGGATAATAAAACAATTATTGAATTCGGCTTTCGTAGGATATAAGGAATACTGCAGATCTTGGAGAGCGTTATCCACCAAGGCCGAAGGACAAGGTGGATTACATCCCCGAGATCTGCAGAATTCTTCATATCCTACGAAAGCCGAATTCACTAATTGCTAAATATGTAGCTACTTTCACGTCCCACAGGGACAAAAGCAAGTAGACAAAACCTGGATCAGTCAGCGCCCATCGGATCATTTTCTTTGCCGTATCTCTAACCTTTTGTCTATAGTGAGCCACAACTGCTGATCCGATTTATCTTGAGGACTTTTTATGGGATTATCAGGGATCGCTAAGTTAGAAGTCAACAATGTTAATAAAAATACATGCAGGACAGAATGACGTGACTTATCCCTACATAGCGAGAAGAACAATAATTATACAATATAGATAACGACATTGTTCACACAAGGCGAATCTTTGTTTACAACTTTTGCCTCATAAAAATATGCCTATCCTTATCTGATGAAGCTATAGGAAGCTATATGGGCTATAGGAAACATGGATTTCGACTACATAAGGGTTAAATTTTTATTTTATATAGTTGAATTGCTTACATTGAAGTAGTCTTTTGTCGTGTCCGGTCAATTCTTCCCGTATATTAGTTGTAGAAAGCCTGGACTCGAATATGCTTTGTTTTGATTCAGAAGTCGATCTGCATTCATTAAAACTTGGCAACCAAGCGTTGTCTTCGAATCCACGAGCGCGGGCGCTAAGCACGTAGAGTATTATACTAACAAGTGACTGAGTGAGAAACACTTTCACGGTCGCTAGGAGATGTGGGCTACTGACAATCGTAGAGCCGAACAGACAATAGCAATTGTTTTTTTCAATTCGTTTTGGGCTGGTAAGATCAAATAAGAACGGCCCCTTCCTGCCCCAGGAGTAGCACTAAAAATGTCACATCGGAAACCAAGACTGGTACAGACATATTTTCAACTTCATTCAATGGCTCCAGATTAAAATTTAACGGATGGTATGAAACGCATTCCCACTAATTAATTAAAATTATCCACTGAACCAGAAAAACAGCAATCTTCTAGGAGAATAGAAAAATTTTGTTTTTATTTAGTAAAAGCCTGAGTAAAAAGAATCCTTTTTTAAATTTAAATTACTGCGGAGTCACGGAAGCCGCTACATCGAACATAAAATCGCTTTTCCAAAAGAAATTTACACATTTATTGCAGGGGAGATAATGTAATGTTTATTAAACTCGCAGCACGTGTTTTATCGAGGATAAAATCACAAGCCGAAGTAAACGACATCAAAGACATTCCAGGAAAAGCGTGTCTCAAATAATAGTCCAGGCATTTTATCACGAAAAGTCGGTCAACCTGCCACTAATTGCAAAAGAAGGTTTTTTAACGGTTTTTGGTTCAGGAACATGTCTTCTATAACATATCAAAAGTCCCCGAAAATCCGAGTAGGGGAAGTTGACGAAAATTGAGTTTTTTAAGAGCCCTATATAGACTATAGTACTGCGCAGCATGGAAACGAGGTTGTATGTACTGCCTGTTGTGTTGCTCGAGTTTAAAGCCTCGTACAGCATGGGCTAGTAAAGACTGAGAGAAGTTATTGTGTTTTCTTCCTAAGTGCATTTATGTAAAGATTAAATAAAACAACTGTTCTGTGTAAGATTCTTAAATCAGAAAAAAGCACGTAAAACCTGTAGAAAATATCCACGATTGTTAGCTATCTAGGTAAAGTATTTAGCGAGGAATTCTGTCTTCCGCAAGCGAATTTAGAACTTTAAAATGATAATTTTAAACTGGTCTGAAAGTAAAAGTAATATCGTGTTCTAAGGTAATATAATTCAAGAAAAAAAATATTTGACTTGGGTGTCTTGAGCAGAGACTTCCAAAACGAACTGATCATTCACCTCGGTGAAAAAACCTGTGACTTCACTCATCGCTTCGCGCTTACTTTTTTCGGAAGTCACAAAGCTTAGTTTATTAGTAAATTCATCTAATTTTTTTCTTCAAAATTTTAAGAAAAAGTCTAGGAATCGTATCAACTTTTATGAAACTGGCGACCATTTTCGCTAAAGCCGAAGGAAATGTTTTCACTGACTTAAAACGAAGTAATAAATAAAGCGTGCGCCATGCAACGCCAAAGTTCCGGTTCAAGTTGAAAATTACAAAGTCAATGGGAATTCCAATACGCACATTCGCGTTTCGATTTTAAAAAGAAAATTACGGGATTGAAGGTATCCTAACGATACCGAAAAGAAAGTTTCTCTTATGACTCAACCAGTCTCAAATTACGCGGGTAATACAATACAAACTTTAATTGACACTCCCTAAAGAGAGGGCTTTTCAGTGACAATGATAATCACTGACGTTGAGAGTACGGTAAATCTAAAAATTACAAAATTATAATAATAAAATGTTTAAGGGAAAAAATTAAGAAAGCTAAAAAGTAAATAAATATTCAGTAGAATTACAACTGCAACAAAAACTTTAGAAAATACAATAAAATAGATATGATACAAACCAAGACCGATAAGATAGGAAAGCAGCAAATAATTCGGCTTTAAGTTTACGCTCTAAATTACGAGCAGAGTTACAGAGTTTGAGGAAATTATCTAAATTGTTCCACAGACTTACTATACGGTAAAAGAATGTCCTTTGTCCAGATTTACGGTTTTAAATAAGGGTATATGCAGAAGTTGGGAGCTTCTGGAAACGTCTATGAGGGGTAAGTAGAAGCGGAGCCAGTCATACTTAAAAGCAAGCACGGCGTCACGGAGGTATAGCTGAGATTTAATAGGTAGCCAATGTAGTTCTTTCAGAAGCGGAGTAACGTGGTCAAATTTTCTGGAAGCACAGATAACCTGGTCTGCAAAGTTCTGTACTGCTTGGAGCTTGAGAAGGTTAGTGTCCGCTGCATTGGACCAGGCGGAAGAGCAATAAAACAACTTACTAAACACTAACGTGTTCACCCCGGGTGAATTATTGTGGTTAAAGTCAATCTGTCAAACACGTGCTGAACACGATTAATTTGAGCTTAACTTGAGAAGCAGGAAGAAACTGTTTTAACAATATGCTCGTGAAGTAAGGCTCGACATCAAGTATTTTCTGTTGCAACGGACTTGCCGCCTGCCCCAGAATCGCTTCTTTAGTTAATCAGGTGCAACTGTTAGTCTGACTGTAGGCTACCAGTATGAGGTGCATTTGTCGCAAAAATGCTGAATGGTATACAGTGTTCCCCGGCCTGCAAAGGGTCTTCGCGCACACATTTTTCGAACACTGTAGGCTACGAAAGTTAAGATTCGGAAGACTAGCGTATTTAAAAATTAATTTTGTATAAGGCACATGTAGAATTGAGTTAAAGAGGGGTTTTCTGGTGATTATATAGGACTTTTTTGTCGCGAGTCTTAAGCAATTTTGTCTCGTAATGTTTCAGCAAAATCAAATCTCACTGCTGGGGAGTATACATAGATTCTAAAAATCGTTAATATTTTACTTATTCAAATGATAAATTTTTGGGAAATTTTTTCACGGTTAAAGCCTTAAAATAATTTTTTCTTAAGAATATATTCTTAGTTTGGACGAAATGGCTCGATTTATATCAATAACAAAAGCAAAACACTAACTTCCGGTTTACAGCCTCGTTTTCATGCTATGCGAAAAAGGGACTCATGTTAAGAGTCCTGTTTAGAGGTGTTCCCATGCTTGGATCTTTGGGGACTTTTGGTATGTTCATGTATGGGATATTTCTAACTGGTAAATGATGAGAAAGCTTCTTTTGCAATTAGTTACAGGTCCGACGACAAAATGCCTGGACTATAATGGAGTTGATAACAATGACGCTTTTATTTGTGAACTTTGGAAATTAGCATACCAAAAAACGAACGGCACTATCCGAAGAGGACATGGCGTCTTGTTCCAGAGCTTTTCGGAAGCCTAAAAATGTCGAGGAAGAGTGGAAGTTAATCGAAAATGGTACCCCAAAGTCAGCAAATACAGAGAAAAAGTATTCTTTGAAAACATTGTTCTGGAATGGCCGAATAGTACAGTAACCAAAAATCCAGTACTCGAAGTCTTGAGTGCAACGCTTGGACACTGCTATAGCCAATATTACCGCGGAGTCACTTAACTTTTGACTGATCTAGGTAATAATAATATTGCGACATCCAAGATGACGGGGGTTCTTCCCGCTAACGCGAAAAGAACTAACAAGGGCCGCTTTGCAGAGCTAAAACTTTTATTCGCAATAAGGAGGGAGATCGGCTAACAGCTTCCTGGTCTGCTATCGAAAAACAAGAAACTGAAAAAAAAAAGACAAAACAAAAAACAGTGTATTTTCATGCTCAGGAACATCGTCTTTCGTTCGTGTTTTTTTGGAAATAAAATTATAAGGACATTTTAGTTTTTCTTTTTTCGATTGTAAGAACCTTCTCTCTTAGCATTACGTTCGGTGAAACATTGTCCTTGTTACAAAATAGGGAGCTTAAGCAACAACGACGGCGACGGCACTCACGAGCTACCTTCTCACGAGCCCAACACGACTGCGGCTAGATATTTGAGAAAAAGGGTGGAAATCAACGAAACTTCTGAATCAAAACAAAGCGTATTTGAAGGCTTTTGTTTAAGGAATGTATGGGGGAATCGACCAGAAAAAAAAAAGACAAGTTCATGTGAGTATTTCAACTTTTACACAAACCTTTTTTTAGACCCTGTTTACATGGAGTGGGGGACCCCGGTCTAGTGGGGTAGGTTTCTTTTGTTTTGTGTCCCCCAGAGCGTGAAAACAAAAGAAACCAACCCCACTAGTCCGGGGTCCCCCACTCCATGTAAACAGGGTCTTAGTCGAAACTCTTGCTGTGGCTCATGTAAATTGAGTTTATTCTGAAAATTTTTGCAAAGAATGTATGAGCTCATTGACGTTTTTGCCACCTGGCAATTTTCTAGTTTTCGATTGCTGCTATTTCCTAAATGTTATTGATTGGAAAGACCTGAAACTCTGCTGAAATTGACCAGCTTTTTTAATCATTGAACGTGTGCTATGAGCAAAAATGTAAATTAAACAATGACTTCACCATGAAAATGCCTATAGCGGATAACTTTCGTGCCCAAAGAAAACCACAAAGGAAAGGGCTTCTGTTTACACGAAAAAAATGGTGATTCTGGGGGGGTGGGGGGCGGGGGAGCTGGAGGATTTCCGTAACGGAGCGGCTCTCCGCTGCCCCGATCTGTTAATCGGAGATTTCAAAACAGCGGAGAGGTCAGTTCAATTCCCGCCAAGTTAGGGCCGTAAGAAAGGTCATAATTTTGTCAAAATTCGCATCGCTCGGGAAAAGTGCAGTGGCTCACACAACGAGGTACAAACACGAGTTGGCTATATTTATATTTAGTAAAATCCAACTAGTGGTCTTTTATCAATCATCTGCGTTTGATTGGTTGAGTTACTGTACTAGGCTATATGTTATAGCCATAGCCCACTAGTAGCGTAAAGTGCCGGCTTTGAAAACCAAAACAATGGCGGCTGAATCGCATTTTGCTAGCTAAAGTTGTTTTGTCTCGATATTTTTTACCAACTAGTTGGATTTGACTAAACGACAAGAAAATACTTAACAATTATTCCTCTCACCCTCATGGCCTCTGAGTTAACAGCCCATTCAGGCTCGAAGAATAATTGTTAACTATCTCTTGGGTGTCTGCAATATGACGTCATCAATCTAGCCTGGGCGGTTGTTTTTGCAGTTTTGCGTTTTGGCAATCAAGCAATGCTTTTGGTGATGAATTTTAACGGTAGACGTTTTTTCAGAGAAAATTAAAGCAATTTGGACTATCAGCTTTTAATGACAGTGAAAATAGAGATATAGGAGGCATTTTCAGTGTCTCACTTTGCAGACGAGTTTGCCACGCTTGTAGCTAGGAAGCTCGTTTCAGAGTTCAGCTTTTTACCGCCTAAAATCATGCTATCTTCTCAGAAATTGACCTTGGAATTCACGTTACATCGAAGAAGACCTTCAGTTATCATCACACTTTCCCCCTCTAATGGATCTAACATTCAGCTTGGTACTTTGGTCGTGAACCGGCGGCCGAAATAATTAACAATTATTGGATGAGGCTGAGTACATCAACTGAAAGATTTATGTAGATTGAGGAGGGTGGTGTTATCCTCCGAGGCTGATTAGGCTGAAGAGGATTACAATGCCAGTGAATAATGAGGACGCTCGCTTGTAAACACAAAATCTGGGGGGAAAATTGGCTATATTTGAGGCCCTATTTAAAAGCCTTCCCTGTTTTCAATGTTCTTAAAACTTGCAGGGATCGGAATATTTCTTGACGATTTATCTCGGAATTGTCGAATTTATAAAAAAATTTATCGAGCGGTTTTTGGAAAAATGCGAAATTTTTAGGCATGGACCAAATTACCTTCAAAAACTGTATCAAAAGCAGCTGAATGCAAGTTAATAAAATCCTTCTTACTCGCGATCGCCCAGAGCAATTCTCCTCTTTTTTTGTATGCAGTTTTCAATGGAATCAATCCACTATGAGATGAAGCCGGGTTCCCAAAGCTTATCATCTTCTTAATATATTAGCGAATTGAGCGGCTAGCAGGCTATTTCACTGTTTTTATGATTCTTAAGACTGCATTTCAAAGTATTTCGAAAACGCTCTCATAGAATTTCTTCAAACTTTGCCACAATGGACGCAATTATGGCAGGTACATACTCCCTTAAGCGATTTCTTCAAAAAACTCCTGGTACAGAGAAACACAAGGATAAATGAAAAACGTAATGGCGTCATTACGTTGCCATGGCGACTCCGATTGCAATAAAACTCAGATCATAAAAAATTTTCATCTTTATGTAATACAGTTGTGGTAACTTTTTTTCGATATCTTTACTCATGTCGACGTAGTTAAGGCTCAAACTTGGGAGGTATCGCCCTAAAAAAATCCAGTCGAGCCACCTTAAGTTTATCTTCGATAAAAATATTCTCCAAATAGCGGATGTCGCTCTCCGAGTTGTCTTCTTGCTGTTTTTGCTATGTTTTTAGCCATTATTTCGCCTAGTTCCAGCTGTAGATCTTACTCTTGAAACGAGTGAAGTGTCTCCCCCATTTTAGTTTTCACAACGAAAACAACTCAACCTTGTCCCCAGGTCTTCTCGGTTAAGGGTGCATTAACCTATAGAAGGCTGCATTTTTGACGTCATTTCCTCGTTAAACACAAAATTCTTCCAAATTTGGTAATCAGTAAGTGGTTATGGTGAATTATGCGTGTGCTTTTAGCCAGTCAGAATTGGGGAAATATTTTGAATAAATAATAATTGTTATATTCCTAGACTTTCACTCAACTAAACAGGGACTGCCATTGGTTGATTTTTGGTCACGTGGCGTTGACTAAAATCAAATGTATCCCGATCGTGATACATTAAGCAATGTAGCCCGCTCGGGCTACATTACAGCACGTGATCAAAGCACGGTGGAAAGTGGCGTGACAAAAGGCGGGAAAAATGCTGCCAGGTCTTGCCAGTTTTCTTTTTCGTGAATGAACACAACACAAACACGAAGCCTCAACCTAAAAAGCAACGATTTTAAAAGTTATCCAAGAAGTTTCCAGGACAAAAACAGCAGCTAGTGGAGGAAAATGATGCAGATAATATAAGGAAGGTACTTTGCAAATCATTCATTCAGTGGTTATGAGAATTACATTTGTGTTGCTATAAGTACCGAGTCAACTGTTTTGGTTCGCTCTGGTTATTCTCTTGTTGCTGTTGAAGTGAAAGTCTAGAAAGGAACTCAACTCCCACAGGATTGGTTTGGGAGACCAACATGGCCGCCGTCTCATTGTTTTGGGACACCAATATGGCCGCCGTCACGTCACGTGACAACACTCTATAGGACCAAGGAACTGGCATATATGTTTCCCATAACGAGGATTCTTTTTTTTTTTCTTTCTATTTTTCATATTTTACTTTTACAGGGGCGAAGAATATCGCTCTTTTTACCAAGGAACCAACGGAAAAAAAACATTTACTAAAACTTTTCGTTTCTCTGTAGCGAGACTTTTGCTTAGGACAACCGCCTTTGGATAGGTAACGATTCAAGCGGAGAACACAAACCTGTCTCTTTGCATTAACAACAAAGGAAAAGTAGTCATCCGGGTAAGACGTATTCACTGTTTTCTTCTTTAAAAGATGTTGTTGTAAGTGGCATAATAAAATAAATTTAAATGAATGACTTGATTACACTTGCACTGAGCCGAGCTGAGGGGCGCAGAGGATTTTGGGGGGAATTCTTAAAATTTTAGGAAGGGATAGCGGGGATGACCAAAATTTCTGAGGTCAGGAAGTGGGGGATGCCAATTTTTTTTAGATGCCATTGAAAGACTTAAAAGTATTTGTAATAATAAACTACTACGTACAAAAGTGAAAATCCTTATTTTCCAGTTCAGGAAAGGATGATTTTATTATGAATGCACTAAACTGCAATGTCTTTTACTTTGTGCAGTAACCAGCTCTATCTACATAATCATCACCTTTACTTTTATCCTGCTTTTATTAATAACATCACAGATTTTTTTCATTCTCGTGATCTTCATCATCATCATCACCATTATCATCAAAATTAGCCCACCTTTCTCACTTTAGCTCACTTTCAAAGCTTGTAATGTCATGATTAAGTCTTCAGCTTCCATGCTCGCAAGATTTAAATTTAACTTCTAACTTAGAAGGAATGTAAATGATCAATAATATTTGGTATGTTAGCTCTGCTGTAATGCTGCAAACAGAATGAAGTACTTGACTACAGCTCGAGCACGTTTCTATATTCAAAAGTGATCAAAAAATCGGCAAATCTTAAAGTAACCTTCTTTGTTTTACACCAAGGATGGAATTTCTTAGGATATAAATTTCTTACTCCTGCGGTGTCATTTATGGATAACGAACGAGGAATACAATGTCTGTAGAAAGCTTTTCTTCTAATAAGCCACAATCGGTAGTTGATTGAGAAAATTATATGCTTGTTTGAGTCAAAAGATCCCATTGTTTTCAGTACTTAACCTGAAGCTTTTTGTGGAGCAGGCCGATAGGGTGCGTTCCTTTGGGATGATCCGGATCAGGATCAGTGATCCGAGATCGCTCGGATCATATATTGTAGATCAAATGAACCGATGAATCCTTGTTCAGAGTGGATTCATCGGTTTATTTGATCTACCATGATCCGTGTGATCTCAGATCACTGATCCTGATCCGGATCATCCCAAAGGAATGCACCCATAGTGGCACTGATCAAAGTGTGTTCTTTTTTGTAAAAACTCACTTTCATAGTCCTTACCATCCGCTGGTAAAAGGAAATTAAACTTGAAGCAAGGTAAATTTTGACCCAATGCTTCTTTTTCTCTCTTGGTGATGCAATGTTCTAGCAATTAATTTGGCCTAATAATTAAAAACACTGAGTTAACTTCCATCTCTTAGTTTGGTGAGATTTGTATTTCACTGAATGTAAAGTATGTGGACTGTCCTTTCCTCAGAGGTACGCTGACTTGCACTTCCCTTTTCTTTTTTCGTGCTTAACTGATCAGGCCATTCAATATCTTTGAACACCAGTTGTGTAGCTTTTCACCAGCCTTTTTGTTGGCTTCTTTGTTTGTTTGTTTTCTTTTCACTTGGGCTTGTTCTTCACTAGTCTAGGTCCTAAAGTTAACCTATCTTGGTATGATTGTATGGCCCCGGTATGCAATTTTCCAGTCGGAGGCACAGCTAGCTTTATTAATTACAACTTTCTGTAAACCAGAAACACAAAAATCTTTGAACCTTTCATAACCTTTTGTTTTTAGTTTTCTATTGGAAACATTAATCTCTTCACCATTCATCATATTGCCCATATTTTACTGTCCTTGTCAAGACCAGGTGGAGGGGGGATGTCAATTTTTATTTCGGTCAAGAGGGGGGTTGTCAAAAAATTCTGTATGATGTGTGGGGGGAATATTGAAAAATTTTCCTCCTTTCAAAATATCTTCTGTCCCCCCCCTCCCCTCCCCCCCCCTCTGCAGTATACATAATGAATGCAGCCTATACCTTACACGTTTTAAACTAACACTTCGGAAATGGGGCCCATCGTAGATAAAAGCTGTGAATTTCTTCAGAAAGAAGCAAGCAATGGATACACTGAGTTCATGTCTTTAAAACATCACCACTTTTTTATGAGTTTCCACAGCTGCGGAAATCCTAGAAAAGGAAACAAGTGCTCCAGGCATGGTAAAAGACGTCACGGTCACTTCTTGGTAAAGGAAGCAGATGGAAAGAGAGGACGTAAGGCCATTACACCCGCTAGTCAACGAAAAAAACGACTTACAAAGAGGCCGAGGTAGAAATTTCTGTAGTTACAACTGGCGAAGGAAAGAGGTGCACTTTAACCTATGCTTGCTGGCAGGAACTGACGTCTCCTTTCCTAGTGGTAGCAGAAAGGAGCGATATTTATTGTTAATTTTCTAATGTTTTCAATACTGTTGCAACCGACGATGAAATAAGGACCCAGCAGAACTATTTCAAACTAAATTCTATAAGTCAGGTTGCTGGGTCTAAATAAATAAAATAATGCAATAATTATGCGTCCAGGATCAGAGACAGGAAGGTTCGCAATAAAAATTGCAGCCCAATAGAGGACAGTCATTTAAATTCAAAGGTTTTCGCCAGAGCCTTAATTTGAAAGACGACGGACGTGTTGTTGGTCATTCCCCTTATTTCTGTCTTTCTTTTATGAATGGCTCCAAGAGGCTGCAATGATTGAGTTTCAGCCAAAAAGGGAAAAATACAATCAAATTTTCCTGATGATTTTCAAGTTGTTTTCGTTGAAGGGTTGATGATATGATCCATGATTGCAGCAGCTTCAGGAAAAGCGCCAATATTTCTTTGCTATGTAGTCATTCTCTGGGGAGAGCCTTTTTTACAACTGAGGTAATACAACATAAACTTAATTGTTATACGAATAAATAAACATAGAATAAAAGCACTTGATTGGATGGCTTAAGTATGATGGATCTCGTATTCAGTGAATCTAATAATGCAAAAAAAATAAATAATTAAAATAAAAATAAAAGTAAAGAAGCCAAAACAAGGGACATTTTCTTTGTTCATTTAGTAGAAAGACAGCCTAAGTTATAATTAGTTGATCCCTCGGTGTTGGCCATGCTGCTGCCATTGTGTGCAATAGCTCTTTTTCATTTCATTTTTTTGCCTCCGCAGGGATTTCGCCCTTTCCTGCTGTTGCTTTGAGTGACTAGAAGCTGGAAAGTTCTTTACCATTGCCGTCGATTATTGGGCACTTAGTTGAGAAAAAGAGACAAAAATCCGAGTTTCTTAGACACAACTGAACACGTTATCATGAAGAAAATCTTTATTTATTTACGCACGGGCGTGGCTCTTTGCAATTATCGATGTTGTAAAAACAAAAAAAAAATTGAGCTCAATACTGACTTCAGTGAACTTCATACATGTTCCTTTAACCGACAGTAAGCTTATAACACGGACATGTCACGCCCTGTTTTCAGAGAAACCTGTCCCGCGTAGAAAGGTCACCCTCCCCGCCGAGCCAACACGCTCGCGCATGCTCTGATTGTCTAAAACAGCGCTCGTGCATGCTCTGATTGTTAAACCGCCTTGATCGAATTGATCCGGCTGGGTTAGCCAAATGTTTATATGAAGAAAAGTTGGCCAAGCTAGGAGGGTGACCCTATACTATTTAGCCGAGCCAGCGTTTTCTTTTTACGTGAAAACGGTCCGCCACGCAGAGTAAAGAAATATATGAAAAGCCGGCTCGCCCAAGGTAGCTCGGCTCATGAGGCGGGTGGCCCTTCAACCCGGGAAATCATTTCTCATATAACCGGGGCCTTGAAAAGTCACACTGGGCCTACCTAAGACACCAAACTGTTTGTAAGACTTAGTTAAATCGTGACGTTATTGCATGGGTAAGAAGATTCTAAATGTGATTGATGCGTTTCGATCCGGCCGTCTTTTGTCACAGTTTAACGGACGGATAAATCAAAAGGCTTTCAATTGCTTTTAATTTTCAGTTACTTCATCGTTTCCATTTTTGCACAGTGCCGGTAACTGTTAGCTGCGGTGATCAGTGGTGTTGTTCTAAGTTAGCAAACCAGCTTTCTCAAGTGAGTCGGTGATAGTAGTCTGTAGAATACGTAACATGCCACAGAATCGCAATCAGTTTAATTTTTCACCTGTAAATGGTGTTCAGCAATACGTTTGTTGACATCACCATTTCTTGTCGCTTGTTTGTGTTCAGTCAGTTGCGTTCTAAAGTTTCTGCCTGTCTCAGTAGTGCAAGTGGCCTGGCAGCCCCAGCATTTGATGTTGTCAGTATACTGCTCCCTGTCTTTCATCCGGTTTGTCTTGGCCCTTGACATTCATAAACGGTCGTCGTAATTGATAGCCTGTTCCAGGCGTTCATATCGTGGGGACAGCGCAAAGAGATATGAGCAGAAATCCCTCGCGCCGCACTCCTGGAACAGGCTAGTCGTCGTAGAGTGGTTTTTGGTTTGTGTGCAACGAGTGTGTTGATGTGAAAACGCGCACATTCCGTAACTTTTCTGTCAGTGGTTTAAAGTAACAAAGATTACTAACACTGTTGTCTATTTAATACTCAGCAACGAAGCTGGAAAATCAGTTGCCTTCAAAATGATATCGAATGACATTTTGATGTCTTTTGTGTCTTTGTTAATGTTGGTGTTTCATGTACACGAACAACAGTTTATCAGGACCAATTTTTATTTATAACTTGAAACAACAAAATTGGGATGCAATAAACCACCTCTAAGAAACTCATTGCCTCTTAGGCCAAGGCTATTCGGATCCTCGAAAAAATAAGCGCTTTACTCCCGTACGAACATTGTTCATTCTCCATAGGTAAAGGAGTGGGTTGAGTGAAGATGATGCGAACAGAAACACTGTGGTGATGTGCAAGGCTACAGATAATTCTCGTGAATCATTGTTTCCAAAGTGAACAAACACACTAATAGTTACAATATATGGGAAGAAACAGAAGTAAAATAAACCTACGATATATAAGATCGTCACCACAGATTTCTCATACTTCGCCAGGTTTATTGCTGATGGACCAAAATTGCCAGTCCGCATGCTTCTATGAACGCGTTGTCGATGGCGTCGAATGATTCGAAGAACTTGAAAATAAGCAGCAAATGTGGTTAAGAAACAAACCATTCCCAAAGCTATGATTGCAATATTCGATGAGCGTGAAGGACGTCCTTCCACGGATTCCAGGGAACGAAAAATTGCTTTGGGTAATGGAAGGATCAAGATCGCTATAACTACAGTGTATCTACAACGTGATGTCAACTTGGATCGCCTTGTCATGTGTAACCATCTCTCAACTGCCATTAGTGATGTAAAAAGAGCTGTGACAGAAAAGAAATACGTGGCACTGGTATTACTAAGTGCATCAATTACTTCAGTAATCATTGGTCTGTTTCTGCAATGTGAATATGATTTGCAGTCCGATGCAATTTGCAAAAGATTGGCTGCAACAGTAAGAGGTTGGGCTATTACTCCCGTACACAAATCAGTGATTGCTAATGCACTCAGAAGAAGATGGAAAGGAGTTCTTTTAAATGTCTTTTTCCAAATCGCAGCCAAAATTAGAGCATTTCCGACCACTGCAACTGGACATAAAACAGCGATAATGATGGAGTAGGAAAAGCTGTCCATGTAAAAGCTGCAGTTACGGCTGTAAGTTTCCCTCCAGATGATGTGTTGTTGGTCGTACTCTAGTTTTTTCAGCTAAAAATAAAGGACCAAATGCAATCTTCTCTTTTTTGTTCTTTATCAGGATTAATGATAAATCCGTGACTTGGCAGCTGCTGGAAAAGCACCAATATTGCCTTTGCTTTGTACTCATTCATTGCGAAGAAAGCCCTAGCGCGATAACTAAAACTGAAAAAAGGCAGTCTAAATTTATCTTTCTTTTTTAAGCACTTGATTGAATGGTTAGTATTCAATTCTAACAGTACCAAACATTTATACACATAGCGTCTATTAGAAAAAGAGAAGAAAGATTTGACATTTGCTTTACTGACAATACGTTTCTTCTTATTTTATTCTACCTGAATTTTGTGTCATCTCCTTTAACAAAAGACAAATTAATTAGGAAAAAAAAAGCACACACATAGACTACCTTATAATTAATTGGAAGCAGTGGTGTTGGTTGATGCTGCCATTGCATGCACTTGGCCATGCCCCTTGGGGGTCGAGAACCATATTTTCTTCCTTAAAACGGCGTAGAGAAATATAGTATACGTTGTACTCCCGTAGGCAGTTGAATTCCCTTTTCAATAAAAAGCAGCTTATCTTTTGGTTGATGGATTTGACGGATACGGAAGCCTCTGACTAAAGATTAATATGAGAAGCGGAACTCTTTTGAAGAAAGAAAAAAGCAGAGGTAGGCACAAAGACTCAAAGAGTAAATTCAGCATAGTTATTGGAGGAGACTGGTTATGAAAGACAAAAAACATCAAATGTAAAAACAACAGTGATGCAGTTTATATTGGAAGCTCCCTGACGGTGCGCAATCCTTTGTTTGTGATGGAATAAATTAATGCGACGTTTTTATTGGTCAATGCGATCAAAATGGTAGGAATGCTTATAATGTTGTGCATCTTCAGGTCCATAAAAACCTATAACAAAGGAGTATGAAGGATTTCACAATCATTCGAATCTATTAACTATGGCCTAAGAAAGGAAAGAAAAAGAAAATAAAGGACCACCCCTTTCATATTGAGAGAAAGAGCAGGTTACAACAAAATAAATCCTGCTTTTTAATTCCACAAATTGATATTTGCCATTCTAGGTTTGTTTGATTCTTTGTTCAGTTGATGATATCGGCTGGCTTAATGAATTCAACTGACTTTGCTTGATATGGGTAATTGTAATTTTTGGAAGTGGTACAAACAAATGTTCACAAGAAGATTGCCCTAAAGAAAAACTTCATTAAAAAGATATTGCACGTTCAAAGACAGATAATAAAACTAATTACTGAATATCTTACACGAACTGCTAACATTATAATTATATAAATTTAATGATCACTGTAACGAGAATACTTGCTCTTGCTCAGAAACCACAACTTCATGCTCTCGGTATAAACACACGTCGAGTAATTAATTTTTTTAAGTGATAATAGTCCGTGACTCTTTAGATTTTTTTCAATTACCGAGATTTACCAAAGAAAAAAAATATGCTTAATATAATCGAACCTCCATGTGCGGACGCCTGCGTCATAAGCGACCGTGACCGCCTTTTGGGGTCATGATGTTAGGATATTTCATTATTTTTAAACCCTTGTAAGGGTATTTTACTGCCTTACAATATAGCAATAACCTTGAAACTAGAAGATCATATAAAAGGAAGGTTAATCTCAAGAATCTTAAATTTGTAAAAAAATATATATCGAGCGGTTTAAAAATTATTTACCAATTTGTTAAAGTAGACCAAAATATTAAAAAACCGCTGACAAGAGCGCCTCGATACATACTAATCATGATCTTCCACTCACAATTTTTAAAAGATTGATAGCGCAGCTCTTGCGCGCGAAGCGCGCGCAGCGGAGCACCATGGGTAAGAAAATGTGGTAAACCACCCACCCATCCGAGAAAATTTGGTAATCACGTGACCGTACACCGACCGACCGCCCGACTGTCCGTCCGCACCACAGTCATACCAATGTAAAATAACTCATTCAACAGGTATGGCAACCCAAATATAACTCGAGGTTATTTTGACGGGAAATCGTGAAGCAGAGACAATTAAAGAGTCAATAAAGACGAAAACGGAAAGCGGAAATTGTTTCTGTATCCGTGTTTTCTAAAGCATTAAGCTTAGATTAATTGTCATGTCCACATATTTGGAATTTAGAGCAAGAGAAAGACAGAGAAAAAGAGAAAGTAGGTGGCAGGCCAGCGAATCTCAACGTTAACGTGATAAAGGGCGACAGAGATCTAGAGCGAGAGGTTAAAAACAAAGGAGACATTTTTTTGTTGGAAGAACAACATGACAATTTTGTAGCGGTGGTGGCAAAAAGAGAAATGCTAGCGGCCACCAATGCAAGGTGAAAGTGAGCGGCAGTGAAAAAAAAGTGAACGAGAAAACGTATTCAATCCATAAAACGTGTAACTAAGAAGTTTCTGGAAGTTTCACGTTGCAGTCGTACAAAAGAACGGCAAAGAAATGTACAAAAAAAGTGTGCTGCACGTGCAAAGTTCCTTTTTTGCTAATTGGACCTTTGTTCAGTTTTTCACCGTTCTCCGGCGTTGCCTTCGCCGCTAAGCATTACACGATTTTATATTTTGTTTGAACAAAATATAAATATTATCGACAGCTTCGCTTTTAGCCCTGGCTAAATCTATATATCATTGCTATTGATACAACAAAATCTTTATCCCAAAATATCTCGATAACGCTGTTACAGATTTGGCTTAAACTTCAGGAACATCGAGGCGGCTATTGGAGGAAAAAGCTTCCGTAAATGATTTTGGAAGAAGAGTTCCAAGCGCCGAGATATACTCCTGTAAGTAAAATAGGTAATAGCGTCATTTCGTTGCTATGACAACTCCGATGTCATTGCAACCTTGATCATAACAAATTTCATTTTAATCTAATACAAATGTGGTGGCAATTTTTCCAAAACTTTGTTTATGGCGACGTAGTTTATGATCAAACTTGGAAGGTATTGGCCCTGAAAAACTGTATCGAGCCACCTTAATTAATGTATTATTTATTTATTTACATGTATCTTACTGTAACCAGAATACTTGCTCTTGCTCAGAAACCACAACTTCATGCTCTCGGTATAAACACACGTCGAGTAATTAATTTTTTTAAGTGATAATAGTGCGTGACTCTTTAGATTTTTTTCAATTACCGAGATTTACCAAAGAAAAAAAATATGCTTAATATAATCGAACCTCCATGTACGGACGCCTGCGTCATAAGCGACCGTGACCGCCTTTTGGGGTCATGATGTTAGGATATTTCATTATTTTTAAACCCTTGTAAGGGTATTTTACTGCCTTACAATATAGCAATAACCTTGAAACTAGAAGATCATATAAAAGGAAGGTTAATCTCAAGAATCTTAAATTTGTAAAAAAATATATATCGAGCGGTTTAAAAATTATTTACCAATTTGTTAAAGTAGACCAAAATATTAAAAAACCGCTGACAAGAGCGCCTCGATACATACTAATCATGATCTTCCACTCACAATTTTTAAAAGATTGATAGCGCAGCTCTTGCGCGCGAAGCGCGCGCAGCGGAGCACCATGGGTAAGAAAATGTGGTAAACCACCCACCCAAAAATCTATATATCATTGCTATTGATACAACAAAATCTTTATCCCAAAATATCTCGATAACGCTGTTACAGATTTGGCTTAAACTTCAGGAACATCGAGGCGGCTATTGGAGGGAAAAGCTTCCTTAAATGATTTTGGAAGAAGAGTTCCCAGCGCCGAGATATACTCCTGTAAGTAAAATAGGTAATAGCGTCATTTCGTTGCTATGACAACTCCGATGTCATTGCAACCTTGATCATAACAAATTTTCATCTTAATCTAATACAAATGTGGTGGCAATTTTTCCAAAACTTTGTTTATGGCGACGTAGTTTATGATCAAACTTGGAAGGTATTGGCCCTGAAAAACTGTATCGAGCCACCTTAATTAATGTATTATTTATTTATTTACATGTATCTTTACACAACCCGCCTCGAGAGCCTTTGCTACTTGCGGGTTGTGTTCTATTCTATTGTATAACAAGGGTTTTGAAATGAAGTAAAGTTGTTGTAAGTTGTTGCGCGACATTTGTGCAAGATATTCGGAAAAACGTTTTACTCAATATATAAGGCTTTGTATGGAGACGCTATGTTGGTGCCTTTTTGAGGGGCACAAATATGGCCGCCGAAAACCAACAGAAACAGCTGTCTTGGAGTGTTTCTGCAAATGCGTTAATTCATCGCTTGATGAACTCATAAAGGTAAAAGTAACATTTATTCTGAGACAAGGAATGTTACGATACCAAAATCTCTGAAAGTTGCTAACTTTTTCAACCCACATTAAGAGCTTTCCTAGCCTCCAGAGTCCTCTCGCGCAAAATGAAGAGCCCTTTCGAACAAAAAATTTTGTATGAATAAAGAAAGTGTTAAGCTACTGTAATAACTCACGAAAGTAGAAACTCGGAAGAATCGATAAGTTTGAATGTTGGTGACGTCATATGAAAACCGAGAATGTGTTCATCATGCATAGTTTTAAGACGGATTTGTGACTAACCTCGAGTTGACCCGTCATTAATTTTAAGCTTCGTTTTCACAAGCAAGATTTTTTTTCTTTTTACTTTCAGGGAAAATTGCTAGATTAATATGAAAAACTTGACAATTTTTTTCTTGACAAGGTAAAAGGTGTTCCCACTTACGCAGAACGCGTTTTGTTACAACTTTTTCTTTTCAGAGAAACAAAATTGGCGAGTCTTTCCTGGACAAAGAAAAACAAATCCCCATTTATAATAAGACAGGCACGTATAAAGGTCAATTAGGAAAGTTGAAATTTGTCTCCATGCCCAAGTGGAGTATTTCGGCCTGAGAGTTTCCCATCTAAACCACCAAGAAAAGCTTAGGAAAACTAGATCGACGGCAATGAAACTTTTGTCACTGAACTTTCAGCGCTCAATTTCACGAATACATGGGCATGCTCTCAGTGTCAGCCACTCTTTTCCACGAATCAATCAAGCTTGTGTACCTGTCACGTACCTTAAGCTGAAATTGAACGGTTTAATTTTCTGTTGGTACATCTTTGCACCATTCTTATGCGGATCGGTTTTCGCCCTTGGTTTGAAGGGCGACAAGAATTATCACTGGATTGTTTATGCCTACGTGTCAGACTAACTTTTACTTTGGAGAATTAAATATCATTTTAATAATTTCAAACTAGGCTATTAAAGAGCAATTTTATTTGCGGTCATTATTGTTCATTGAAAATACTTCCCCTTTTCTTACTGATTAAATCACCTATCTAATTCCTCACAACTGGATGGATAGATAAATGCATTTCCTGACAACTTCCAAGAATTAACACCCTCCTTAGATTGCAAGATTTTAGGATCACATTGAGAAAGCCTTTACCCACAAATTCTTTTACACTCTGAAAATTTTCAAAAGTATCTCTTTAATCCCGAAACTTAACGTACAAGAACTTTGTAATAGATTAACATTCTAACCCGAATTATGAATTTTCTTTTGACTACTGAGACAGAGTTAGACCTGGCATTATCCCCTACCAGACGAAAGTAATATTTTTAGCCCAGCACGAACATCATTCATTCTACATAAGTACAGGATTGGACTTAACGAAGGAGATAAAAATAAGAACACGAACGATATACTTGTAGCCAATGCCATTTTAGAACTATCACCGACTTGAAAATGGATTGAAAGTGAGAAAGTAATAGGAAGGAAACAAATGCAATAGAAGGCCAGAATAATCAAGATGGTGAACACGGATTTTTTGTACTTTGCTAAGTTTATCGCAGGTTGACCAAAGTTTTCAGTGACTTGAATCTGTTGTTGGTGGCGTAGAATGAGACGAAAAACGTTAACATAAGAAACAAATGTGATTAGAAAACAAACAAACATGGACACAACAATCGTCATGTTTAACAGTCGTTGACCTGTTCCTGGTTCAAGAGTTTCCATGGAACGAAATACAACTGCTGGAATTGGAAGAAGAAAACAAGTTACGGCAGTAAAACGTCCTCGACGGGATATCACCAAGGATCGGCGAGACATATGCAGCCATCGCTCAACAGACATGAGTTTTATGATTAACAAGTTGAAGGCTATCGAATATGTGGCACTTGCGTCTCCAGTTGTTTTGATGGCGAGAAAAAGCCGTGGCTGCTTTATCACGAATGTTGGTTTTGTCAGGTACAGTAAATTAGTTGCGACGATGAACGGCTGGGCAATGAGTCCCGTGCAAAGGTCAGTTACAACCATTCCACTCAGAAGGACATGAAACGGCGATCTTTGAAAAGAGCGCTTCGATATTGCTGCTAAAACCAATGAATTACCAGCCACCGCAATTGGCGACAATATAGCGATAATGATAGTACTCGGAAGAATCGCAGCATGAGCGTAAGGAATACGATTTTTGCTTTCGTTCGTCGACCCACAAGGGCTTGAAATGTTATTCAGTGGAAAGCAAGTTGTATTGTTAGACATGTCGTCGATGAGGTTTCTGAATACTGAGTGGCAGTTTCTTCTTCTGAACTGAGTTGTTAATCTCAAAAGAATTATAAAAGGACTCTTACTGATACCTTTGAAGGCTCTTACAGACAACATATTAATTCAAGTTGCAGTTGATTTACTTTTAAAGTGCCAACGAAGAATAATTAATTTGGGACCATTTTCCTTAAACCGGAGGTTAGTTTCTTATTAAGCTTTTTGTATATTCTAAGAAAAAAAGATAAATCATTTTTCATTAGGAAACTTGCATTATTTATGACTAAATTTGTGCAATTGTCGGAGGAAGTCCCCACAAGATAGATTTTTGCCTTCGAGGGTTTTTTACTTCCAGAGTTTTTATTGCCAAAGTTAGTTAACCATAAAAATTAAAGCAAATTTAAAGCTGAAATTAATGCTAAAAGTGCAAAAATGGTAAATATAAACTCGATCGGATAGTAAGGAAACTAAACGCATCTTAATTATTCAGGGTCAAAATTAAATACTCGCCGTTGATGAAACGGCAGTGTAAAGAACAAATAACATACAAGAAAAACCGTGAAAGCTGCAAAGAATTACGCAAATGGAAGTATTGTTACATGTTTGAGTGAATGAACTTTTAAGTATTTGAGTGTCTGAGTATTATGCTGTAAAGCTTACTGGGGAAACTAAAAAAAGATTCATAATTGAAAAATAATAATTATAGCGCTATATTATTAAGTTGAATTTAAGAATACAAAAAGAATGATGAACGTATAATTAGGTGTGATTACTGGTGCCGGCCTTGATTAAGTTTTTCTAATATCAAATATGATTTTCCAATACAGTCAAATCGATCGTCCGAGTTGACCTTTCACTCAATTATCTTCTACAATTTCCTCCAACTCTCTAATTAAGTGGGAGTTTTTTGTGATTATGTTTAGTTTGAATAACCCGCATATACAGATTGATACCATGCTCACGGTTGTCACACGGGATTTCATGAAACCATGTAAAAGTAGGTGTCGACTTGTTTTCGGTTTCCGACTTCTCCAGGTTGCATTGAGGTCGCAATTAGGCATTTTTTTTTCGATTGTAAAAAGTGATTATCTTTCTTTATGAAAACATTGCATTATCTTAAATTAGTTTTTCGATTATAGCGGAGCTCCCGCGCGCGCGAAGCGCGCGCGCAGCGGAGCACCATGGGTAAGAAAATTTGGTAAACTATCCATCCGAGAAAATTTGGTTATGACGTAGAGTACGCCCACCCGTACACACACTTCATGTAAGCCGATGTCAAATGTCACAATAGATCTTGCACAACTTGACTAGCCTCTTAGTTATGTAAGCCATCCGTATGAGTACGATTAGATTGACAGCTGTCAAAATCAGACATCCGCTGACAATTATCACATGACCATCTCGCGGGCTCAGATAAAAGACCAGTCGTTTTACCCCTATATATAAGCTGACATAATATGTCACACTTACCAATTCAACATAAAAACGAAACTACGCTGGGCAAGGCTGTCAGTTGACTGACAGTCGTTTAAAGTTACATTGGCAAGCCAAATTAAGTTCAATTGACAGCTGTCAAAATGGGACATGTGCAGACCACAATCAGAAAACTAGTAACGTGGGCTCAGGTTCGCTCAGGTACACGATCTGGCATTTTCCACTACATGCTGGACGGATATGTCCTACTCACACTTGTAGTCTGTTAATTCGAATATTCGCCATTCTAATGAAGGTTAATTGACAGCTGTCAAACTAGAGTATACGCTGACCATCATCACCTGAGTGGATCGCGGGCTCATTTTTCTATCCATTGAGGTCACGTAGTGTTTAAAGTTTTGCGCATATATTTTATTTGATCACAGGCTCAATTCGAAGCCCCATAGCTTTATAGAAAATCTGTCCATCCTAGAAAATTCGGCAAGCACGAGACCGTACACCGACCACCCGACCTTCCGTCTGTCCGCACCACAGGCATACCAATGTTTCTGCTGACCAGTATCGCCTGACCGTATCGCGGGGTCAGGTATAGACCCTCTGAGTTCGAGTAATTTTTTGAAGGTATCCGCTGACAAGTTGCTACTTTTCAGATGATCGCAGGCTCAAGTTCAATTTTTTTAAAATGCATATGAAATAAGTCGTGTTCATGAGCCGCACTTTTAAAATGTTGATTTCGAACTGACCTCGGACACGAAAATTCAACCGGCTTTTACATTTAAATGCAGGGAAGGCAATCGCTTTTGACTTTTTTCACTGTCACGTGTTCATCACGCTCTACGTCCAATTTTTATGTTCTGATTGGTCAAAATTTGACAGGTGAGTTTATAGGGAAAATTCATGCAGCGTCTGGAAACTTGCTTACTGATAGCTGGAGCTGACAGAGTTTTGTGTCATCTTGTGATGTTTTAAACTGTCTTTTTCTACTTGGTGTACAAAATGAAATACAGCTGCTATCAACATTGTTCTGTAATTCGTGGCTGGTTTGCTTATTGCGCTTTTTGTTGACAAATGCACCGCTTGTTAAAGTCATTGGAAATCCGATTTCGGATGGCATCGTTTTCAAAAATGAGCTTACTCACTTGAGGCGTAAGAGGGTTGAAAAGTCTCAAGCGATTCTGGAACACTTGAAGACCTTCAGAAGCAGCATCTCGACTGGTAAGCCTGAGCAATTATTGTCTTTGATGTGTTTTTTTTTCGGTTTCCTGAAGTCGAGCGTATGGTTTATGCGGCTTAAGTTTGTACACGAACAATTATCTAACCTACAATAGTATCAGGTTTAAAAAGCCTTTAGACACTTTTTGACCCTCAAATTCAAAGAAAAGGTTCCGAAGATTATTTAGTTATGATTTTGGCAGTAAACAGAAAGCTCTGGTGGATTTTCTTGCCTCGAGTTCATCTTGAAAAAGAGAAAACACCGGGAAGCCGGCTTAAAACATAAATAAGCTTATGCTTACCTGACTCATGATTTTCTGAGACACTTTACTCTCAATACTTCTCTTCGTGAATGAAAATTATTGTCTCTGTACATGTTTCACCGAATTAAATTTATTTTATTGATTGTTAGTAGTCCCTCTCGCAATTTTTATCGCTGCACCGGTTTTTTTTTTTTTAATTTCCAGTCGAACATAAACATCGCATGCAAGAATACTCAAAACGCCGCGCGTAAATATCACTCGCTTTTAAAGATTACACATAAAAAAAATCATGCACAGTTTAATGAATAAAGGGAAGTAAAACCTAAACATAACAATTTCTCTATCATGTTGAAGCGTGAATGGTAACTTTTTGACTCGCAAATTCAAAGAAAAGGTTCCGAGGATTATTTAGTTATGATTTTGGCAGTAAACAGAAAGCTCTGATGGATTTTCTTGCCTCGAGTTCATCTTGAAAAAGAGAAAACACCGGGAAGCCGGCTTAAAACATAAATAAGCTTATGCTTACCTGACTCATGATTTTCTGAGACACTTTACTCTCAATACTTCTCTTCGTGAATGAAAATTATTGTCTCTGTACATGTTTCACCGAATTAAATTTATTTTATTGATTGTTAGTAGTCCCTCTCGCAATTTTTATCGCTGCACCGGTTTTTTTTTTTAATTTCCAGTCGAACATAAACATCGCATGCAAGAATACTCAAAACGCCGCGCGTAAATATCACTCGCTTTTAAAGATTACACATAAAAAAATCATGCACAGTTTAACGAATAAAGGGAAGTAAAACCTAAACATAACAATTTCTCTATCATGTTGAAGCGTGAATGGTAACTCTATTAATCGCACTGCGAATTTGGTGCCTGTCAAAAGTGAGAACCCGTCCGGCTGGCCGAAAAGTGATTTTGGGAATTTTTTTTTATCGTTTTCATTAAAAGCCCATAATTATTACCCTGCATATCTAGGACCAGATTTTTCTAACTGAAAAGTCCCGGCATTATAGAATTCTTTTCATGAAAACGTTTTACAATTCAATGCTATAATTTGTTGTGCAAACGAAGCGCGTGCTTTGATCGTCGTGGATATTGAATGAGTGCAAATTCTCTTGCAAAATTGTGAAAAACTGCAGAATTATAGGTTTAAATAGAGCAAAAAAGAACAAATTCTGTCCGAGGTCTGTATGATAAAAAAAGGGCCTCATAGTACTGTTTACCTGAGACGTGATGAGAAAAAGTACGTTTAAAAGGCTGGTTTACACGCCACCAGATTCGTCGCCAAGATTTACTAGTAAACTAAACTTGTCGAACACAAAAAATCCGGCCTGATTTTTTTATTTTGGCCTCCCTTTTAGACAGAGGAATGCAACTTGTAAATTGGCTGCCACCAAGGACTATCGTGGCGCGTGTGTTTCTTAAAATTATAATTCGAGGTTATCCAATTATCCATAGTCTCTCTAACGGAGCAATGTTGGTGAGACTAGTGAATGCCACATTATGATGCAACAGCTAATGCAAATACAATACACGAATAGGTCTATTTGTTTTCCAGGCCTAATCTACTGTGATTGAACGTGATTGCTATTTTTCGGTGTACAAATAAGACTATTTAATAACTCGACGTAAAATTTGTTGCACTCTTGGACGGTCAAATTCTGATTTTTCTCTAAAATCACTCCGCCTTTGCCTCAAAAGTCAAATGAATGTGCCCTGATCTGTGGATTACAATTGCAAGTTTATTGTTTGATTTAAATTATGAATTTATTAACGGGAGCTTCGCTTTTAGCCCTGGCTAAATCTATATATTAAAGAGAATATGACTGTTGGAAAGAGCACGATCCATTTTAGCAGATAATGTGGAATTTTTATAGTAATGTTGTCTACCTCTCAAGGTTTTTATTCCCAGCAGTTTTTTTCCATCATTTTTGTTATTGTGAAAGGTTTGAACCCAGGAGTTACTTCAAAAGGTTGAGTTTGATCATCCGGGTGAACGTAGTCCTGAATAGGACTGTTGTTGTTGACAGTGACTGACGTTTCGACAACCTGTGCGGTAGTCATCTTCAGAGTCAAAGTGAGTTGTATCACGTCAGTTGATGGTATTATACTCTGGTTATTGATCTGACTATTTACAGAAAACCGACACATACCGACCGATTACTAGACCAGTCTTCGTACAACCCGACCTCTCACAAGGCTACTACTATGCGGACTCTGACGAGACGAGCGCAACTAGTTTGTGACTCACCTGAGAGCCTACAAGACGAGACTGATTATCTTAACAACGTTTTTAGTAAGAACAATTACAACACGGACTTTGTTAGACGGAACACTCACAGTAACACTGATTCCAACTCTCAGACCAACTCTGGCCCTGTTACGACAGCGACTATACCGTACATCAGAGGCACCTCTGAAACTATTGCACTTATATTACAACCTTACGTGTTGCGCACAAACCGATAACCACTTTACGGCGACTGCTTACTAATGTCAAGGACAAAGATAAACCGGAGGACAGACAGGGAGCAGTATACAAGATCAAATGCTGCGACTGCCAGGCTTCTTACATTGGTGAAACCGGCAGAAAACTAAGCACGCGACTGACCGAACACAAACGCGCGACGAGGAATGGTGACGTCAACAATCACATTGCTGAGCACCATTTAAAGACGAAACATCAAATTGACTGGGACTCTGCGACATGTTTAACGTATTCTACAGGCTACTATCAACGTCTTACTTTAGAAAGCTGGTTTACTAACTTAGAACAAACGCCACTGAATCGTAGCCAACAATTACCAGCGCCGTACAAACGACTTATTGACCAGATCAAGCAAAACTAACTACGAGAGAACAACTGGAGAACTGACAATTTGACTAACAACAGACGACTGTTTAACTGTGACAATAGACGGATCGAAACGCACCAATCACTGATTACGAGTCTTCATGGCCAATAATATCACGGCTTAACTGACAGACGACCAATAACATCGCGACATAATTGACCAATCAGATCAATAACCAGAGTATAATACCATCAACTGACGTGATACAACTCACTTTGACTCTGAAGATGACTACCGCACAGGTTGTCGAAACGTCAGTCACTGTCAACAACAACAGTCCTATTCAGGACTACGTTCACCCGGACGATCAAACTCAACCTTTTGAATTTTTGTTATTATTGCTGAAGTGCATGAAAGGATTGAAATTTTAAAAAAAGTATGTACAAGTGCAATATGATATACATGTATACAATCAATGATATCCAGGAATATTAAGCACATCTCAATTACACACGCGGTCGAAATCTCATTTTAAAAAAAATAATAACGTGTGCTTTAAAGAAAGGCGTTAAATACAAAGCTGTAAGATCGTGAAGAAATATGTGTTGATCGGAATTAATAAGTGTTTGGTCAACTGTAAATGGAATGTAGTAACGCCCGCATTATGTTTTACCAGAAGAACTGAAAAACTCTTCGGAAAGACATTAAACAAAAACGGTATTTGCCAAAACACAAACGAATGAAAAGGCCAAAGATAAAAACCAATTTGATTGCTTTTAATCACTAAAACATTGTAGCTTGCAGGACACAAATGTCTATTACTCTGCCCATGTACCATGCGAATTACCTGAAATGAAGCTTTTGTTATACAAAACAGTTAAACGGTGGAACAAATCTTGTATAAGGCCTCTGAGGCTCTCAAACCCATCTAGAGAAGTACAATATCTTAACTGACTGTCAACATGGATTTAGATAGGGGAGATCCTGCGAGACCCAGCGTCTAACAACACTGGAGGATTACGCCCTGACATGAACATGGCCAGCCGTCAAACGGACAAGTTTATATAAGATTTTTCAAAAGCTTTCGTATTGTCCTCCATCAGCGCCTACTCGCGACGCTAGGAGCACCATGGGGTTAGAGGAAACATCTTTTCCTGGATCGCCTCTTGGTTAAAACAAAGAAATAAAAGAGTAGTTCTCAACGGGAAATACTCCAAACCTACTAAAGTTCTATCTGGAGTACCACAGGAATCCGTGTACTGGCTCCCCTTTTCTCCCTGTTGTTTGTCAATGACATTGTTTACAAAAATCAGTGTGTTAAGTTTTTTCTTTCGGTTATTGGTTACAACCTATCTTGAAGACTAGATCGCGTTTATTCTCTGATGATACAGTCCTCTACAGATGAAGTATAGTCTCCGAAAATGAGGCAAGAACATTGCAAAATGACTTGACCAACATTTTCTGGTGGGCCTCTGAATGGAAACTTAAATTTGATCTAAAGAAATGATATTTTATGCGATTCTTAAGGGCTAATTCTCCTATTTGCTTTTTTATATCAAATTGGCGGAGTCACAATCCCTATGGTCACCCACCACCCTTATTTAGAAATAGAGCTATCAAGTGTTCTTAGTTACGAGCTCCATCTAGCTTCTATAACTAAGAAATATAATCAGATTCTGGTCTTTTTCCGTAGAAATCTATAGGTAATTGTTCAATTAAGTAAAAGCCTACCTCACAATTGTTAGACCCCATTTAGCATACACTTGTAGTGCCTGGAGACCCTCACTTTCCAATCATATTCTGGAAATTGAGAAGGGGGGAGTTGCTAACCTTTTAAAAGAGGTTGCCTGGACTTCGCTTCATAGCGAAGCATGTCGGCGAAAATGGCATCTCGTGTTTCCTACCTTGTATATTATTATTGTGTATACACCGTATTCACAAATGGCGGACACGCGGGAAAAAACTGGTGCCTAGTCATGAAAGCGAGGCGTTGGAGGGTAAACAAAAATTGCAAATGAAGACTTTCAGTGAACTTCCAGAGTGTTTAGCACGGATTCCACCTAAAATAACTTTGTATGGACGTCTTAGTACTGATCTGCTGTTTGCAATCAAAAGGGACGCGTATATCTTCAAGGAAACAGGATGATTTAGTAGGTTGCCGAAGCCTCAGAAGCTCGACAAGTGGGTGATGGCTGGAGCAAAGCGGCAAACATGTTGGCCCAAACTTCACGCTAAAACCGAATACGAAAGCCAGCTCACTGCAATTCTGTAAAACAGAAGTAAAAACAGATATTGGTGGCAAGAAAAAAAGAAATAAGCGACGGATATATGGCCTACTTGTCAACGGAAGAGACCTCCGCCATTACTCAAAACAGGTCAAGTCGAGAGCGGGAGAATGATTCATTCACGAGACTCATTCATTCATGTCAGTGTCATTTTACACATATCTATGTATGTCTGTATTTACAAGTTCCTTTGGATGATATTAATTCCGTCGCTTTGGAGTGAATTGTTAGAGGTACGTTGGCAGAGCTTAGCAAATTCAGTGCAAATTTAAAATCTTTTGATTTCTTTGTCATCGCGAAATAAAATAATTTTATCAAAACTAGAAGCTCTAGTGTGTGAATCTTATGGCTTGCTATTTGCCTGGTCTCCTTTACGGCATTTTCTCGGAGAGCTCTTGTTAAAAAAGTGGTATAAAGCTCACATTTTACTAGGTTAAACTTTTAAGGCAATGTTTGTTTCAGGACTGAACACGGCAAGCTTCTGTTTCGAATCATTGAATGCGAGTCTGGATCCGTGTAAGAAGACCATCATTTTATTTATTTATGTATTCTTCACTTTTAAAATATTATGGAACATGAAGTTAAAACTCTTAACAGCCAAAGATAAGAAATAGGAAAATTACTCGCTGAAATGAAATGTGGCCGGCTTACCGAGTCTGCTGAGTAACAAGTTGAAATTTTGAGCGTACTCCACTCGATCGCTCCTGCATTTATACCAAAAAAGATAGTTCTAATTGATGTCCTTCATCGATAAAGACCAGAGAATAACGTCCTGGCAAATAAACACCAAACATAACTTCATCGAAACCTCAGTCACGGCTTCTTTCCTGTCTTCCTTTTTTCCATCTCGATTTGAACTGTTTTGTTCAATGGCACACGTCTCTTGCGTTAACAAGTAGGCCATATATCCATCGCTTATTTCTTTTTTTCTTGTCACCAAGATTTCCATTGTTTATATTTCTGTTTTACCGAATTGCAGTGAGCTGGCTTTTGAACTCGGTTTTGGGCCAACGTGTTTGCCGCTTTTCTCCAGCCATCGCCCACTTGTCGAGCTTCTGATGCTTCGGAAACCTACAAAATCATCCTGTTTCCTTGAAGATATACGCGTCCCTTTTGATTGCAAACAGCAAATCAATACTAAACATTAAAAGCAGAAGACATCCCACGTAATTTTATTTGAAAAGAAGTCCGTACAAAGTTATTTTAGGCGGAATCCGTGCTAAACACTCTGCAAATTCACTAAAAGTCTTCATTTGCAATTTTTGTTTACCCTCCAACGCCTCGCTTTGATGACTAGGCACCAGTTTTTTCCCGCGTGTCCGCCATTTGTGAATACGGTGTATAGAGTCACTGAATTTGAACAAATTACTGCAATTTATCACGAAACTTCGTTGGAGCAATAAGGACAACAACAATTAACTGCAGAGTAAGTTTCATTGATCTTTATTTAGTATTTCCTAGAAATTTTAGGATGGTATTTTTACCCCATACAGACACTGTAATTTTACTGGAACCGTACTGTGGTACTATCACAGAGCCTAGGTTACCTGTGGTTATACGTCTGGGAAACAGGCTGGAAAAAAATTGTGGAAATGTGTAACATATTAAATATGTACTATATAAAATATTTTTAAAATGATAAACCAGTGAGCAGCACTTCTGTGAACTTCTTGAGTCAGTAAAATTGTTTAATTGACTCCTACTGTAAGAGGCTGTTTACATGGAGGGAGGAAAATTATAGAGGGCGGCTTATGCTCTATAGTGCCTTTGTTTTCTGTTTTCGGTTTATATGCAAAACTTTGTACCTGTCCCTAGCGCTGGGTTCTTCAGTGGGCAATAATAGGCTACGATTGACCGACAACATACAGGGCGGGAGCAGGTTTGTTCTCGACTATTACTGATTATTTCCACCCAGTAGCCATTTAAGAATTTGTTCTGCACTAGTTCTGCGGGATCCTTAAGGCTATTTGTTCGTTACGGTCAATAGCCCATTTCAGTCTCCCTTCCATGGAGACGTATGGAGAATATAAGTGTGTCAAATAAAATTTATCGTTATAAAGTAGCTTCCCATCAGTCCTTTCTTAATTTATACCTGAGAGCTTGCAAGCTAGGAGTATGAAAGGGGTACCATTTGCAGTGGAAGTAATACGAAAGGGGTAATGTTTCTGGATCTCGAGACAAAGTCGCGGCGTACAAAACTTCGGCAGCAGCCCATGTGGAGATCCTGAGTTCCTTAACACACTGAATATTCTCTCACGATCATTTATACTTTACGGTTTGAAGAGAGCAATTTCTGGTTTGATATTTATTCTTTTATTACTATTTTATTATTCAACAAAAATAACACTTGGCGTCCTACTTGCTTTATTGTACAAACGACCGGTTTCAATAAACCGGCGAAATTTCTCATTTTATTAAAGCACCGGGGTTACGACAACTTCGTGTTAAACTGATTTCACGGGTTGTCAAAGAGTCCAGCGATTCCCTTCTCCCAGGTGAGCGCCTACTCATTTCGCTTCATGCAATATTCAGAAATTCGCTCCATCTCTTTACGCTTTCATTGCCTTTCGCCCGACATGTTTTGCACGGCGTTTGGTCATGCGAAACCTCCGCAAAACATCCACGCAGAGCGCGAGGTAACTTTATCCCGATTCTAAAAATAACTCGAGACGAATTACCTATGGAATAGGGTGTGTAAGGGGGATGCCTTCTCTGTCCCCTTTATCCTCTCTTGGTAAAAGTAATGCTTAATTTTATTGTTTCTACCGAAACTTTTATTTTTTCAGATCTGACTCATTGACTCATTTGATTCATAAAACATCCGTTCTCTCAATGAGAAGGTTTTTTTTTTCTTTTTACGACCTAGCTTAACCTAATCTTGCTGTTAAAAGAATTCCTTGATAATCTTGTGTTTTATGTCATGAAGAGACGAAGGTGATAAGACCTGTCCGATTGCACCGGAAGTCAGATATGTTCCTTGAAACCAACCGGTGCAGGCTTCGAAGGATCTTTTATTTATCGACCAATCAGACGAAAGTCCAGCCGTCTTGACTTCGGGCACGAGACGACGTGTGGAGTAAATGTATCTGGCGTCCTTTTCCCCTTGTCTTCCAAACAAAAGGGAAGAGGGACCGCCTAATCGCAGGTTATAATAAGCAGTAGGTGGGCAGAAGGTAGGTGACTAGATGAACAAATTACGCCCATGTTATTGGTTCCACAAGGCAATATGATATAAATATCAGTATTGGTCATAAAATAATGGAATAAAAAGACCTTATCGTTATCATTTCTATTATCATTACTATTATTATTGTTATTATTTATTATTGAAAGGAACGTAAAGATTCATTGTCCATTTGCTTATCTTGTGGTTTAATTGGTCGCCAAACAAGGCATGTCAAAGCTACGCGTAGCG
The DNA here is from genome assembly GCA_942486035.1 of Porites lobata. Taxonomy (NCBI): domain Eukaryota; kingdom Metazoa; phylum Cnidaria; class Anthozoa; order Scleractinia; family Poritidae; genus Porites; species Porites lobata. The sequence goes on along the minus strand of CALNXK010000179.1, from coordinate 693,474 downwards.
ACGTTTTGGAAAATATTATGAAAGTCATTCAACGGAATAATCTGTCATAAGGCTTCCTTCTTCAAACAGATCAGACGTTTTAGAATTTCACCACAGTTTTCCAGGTAAGACATTTCCAGTGCCCTCTACAATATTCGGTCGATTGCAATGTAATCAGTGTGTGATTGCGATATTTTTCTTTAAGCCCCATTTACACGGCCGAAAACTTTTGGCACGGCTCGGATGAAAAAAGTACGCGTACCAAAAAAATTGGTTCGGCACGGATAGATTTAGTCGTGTAAACGACTTTGGCCCATCCGTGCCGGACCAAAATTTCACCCGTGCTCGGACCATGTCGAGAGGTAGTCCGAGCACGGATAAAACTGGTACGCGATCCTGAAAATCTAGCCCAGCTCGGATAAAGTGTGCAGTGTAAACGATTAGCCGTGCCGAGCTAACTTTTCTCTGATGAGCCTTCGTGCCTTTGGTCAGCACCAATGTGGGAGAGCATGTACAGATGAGCTTTTTCGTTAGTTCAATATAAACCAAAAGTTCAATAAACACGACAGTAGTTCAATGACCACACGTTAGTTCACTGATGAGCGTGGACAACATGCAGCTGCGGGGGAAATAGCCACAAATACGTTAGAATTTTTTAATATAAATGTGTAGCATTAACTAAGTGGTAAATACTTTTTCGTTAGTTCAGTGTGTTCAATAACCACACAATAATTCAATAACCGCACCAGTATTCAATGACCACCCATTTGTTCCTTGTGCGTAGACTACATGCGGCCGTGGGAATTCTAATGAACTTTTCGTCCGCCATGTTTTTACACAGGAAGCAGCATGCGCACTAGGCAAGAATCGAGTACGCTGGCCGAGATGTTGAGCCTTTTACCCGTACCAAATCATAATTTCACATCGTTTAGCACGGTAGAAAAAAGAACGTGTAAATGAGTAATCAGTACTATCTTTTTGGTACACGTACCACTTTCATCCAAGCCGCGCCAAAATTTTTCTGCCGTGTAAATGGGGCTTAATTTTCAGTTGTATCATTCTCATCAGTCCGTCCCCCAAAACACTTATTATATCAAATTTTTGCTAAAATGTTATCGTTATTAAAACTGAGACCACTCATTATGATTACAGAAACAAATTAATTCCCAAATGAAAAGTGCTTATGTATATTTTTTAAAAAGTTAACTGTATTCTGTTTGTACAACGCTTCGTCAAAATCGGCTTCTGGCCTTGTCCATAAAGCGTTTCGCCTCATGCCTCCCGCTCTTTCATAGAAGTGGGTCGTCAGCAGATTGAGAAAAACCGAAAAAAATTGACGCGGGGTTTCGCCTTTATATTCAAAGCAATTCCTACGAACTTTTAAACACCAGCATTGAATGAAAACGACGATGATGATGTGTCCGGCCTTTTTCCTCTTTATGTAAAATACGTTTTAAATATCAGATGGCATTATCCAAAAGTTACTTAATAGGATATAATAACGAAAAGAGATCGAGACATTATACCTTCATTGAAATAAAAACAACATCAACAACAACAACTGAAAGTGAAAATTAAATGAGCCAACTTTTTGTAAAACCTCGTGTGATGGATTTTTAGGCGCTAAACTGCAAATTATCACTGAACTTTCGTGCGTGAACGTGTGAATTGGCCAATAATTATGTAACCAGAAGATCATATTCAATTTACTTTCATTGGAGGCATGGAACCATATTCGTCTAGTTAAATTTGTTGGGGAAGAAAGTATATAATGACTTCGGTCAGCAACCATCCTTAAAGCAGAGTCGAACCAAAATGTTTTTCGGGTCAGGAAAGGCTATCGTGAACAAATTTCATTCGGTGTTGTATTGATCTCGGTTGATTTACTTGAATAAGTTTACCGCGCTCAAGCACAATATTATTTACAAGCCCGCCTTCTGTGGTAAACGCCCACAGCACCACCCTATTCTAAACGTGAGAACCCGGGCCCACCAGAGACGTTCCTTGGGAAAATGTCAGATCAGATCCTGAGCAGAGGAAAAGGCAAACTACACTATCATTTAATAACGAAAGAAAGAGCAATTTGATTGTAATTAGTTCGCCTAATATGGCATGTCAAATTTAGCGATTTTTGATGCGCATGATAAGTTTGAAATATGTAATTGTCACTCAGCAGAATATAATCTATTATTTGGCTACCAGTTCCTCGAGCGGTGCAGAAGTTCAGAGTTTCATTCAGAGTGTATTTTTGCAGGCAAAGTAGCTTTAATAATCTGAAGTCGCTAAGGCTTGATTGCAATAATCCGCGGCCTTCTTCGACCACCTCGAGCAAATCATTGATACTCAACCTAGGCGTATTAACCCCCGCAGAAGAGGGGGATAATTTTACCCTTTGGTCCCATGGCCCATGACAAGACCGGAGATTGTTGTCCATTTGCTTTAAATTAGTCGTCAAATTGGGCATGTCAAATTTACGGTTTTTTGATACGCGGAATAATTTGGCAAATATATGAAAGTCACTCAGGAGAATAATCTATCATTTGGCTCTCTTCTTAAAACGGGTAAGGAGTTCAGAGTTTCGGCGCAGTTTTGCAGGTAAGATAATAACTAAATCCTGCAAAAATCGCGATAGACTGTGATGTGAGCACTGTGTAAATGCTTTGCACTCTTTTTCTACATAAGAATATATGTATTTTTTATTTTATAAGAATATCGAGGCTGAAATCTGCGAAATTTAAGTATATTTTACGAATAAACCCAAGGCTGATATTTTGAAAAGGATTTCATTTTGTGTGTTGAGAATCCGGCTGTAAATACGGTACAGTTACGTTTTTGAAACTTAACCATTTAAAATAATTCCAAAACGAGCCATCAAAACGAGAAACCTGCAGTAACCGTAATTGATGCCCATTTGCATTCTAAAATGGAAAAGTTATAAGCTATATTTCAAGAATAATATAAGAATGTTCAGCCTGGGCTAGAAAAACAACATTCTAAAGGTTGTGTAAAACGAAAAGAGTGTAGTTTTTATACTGACTTCTCTGTGACTCATTCCCAATCAGAAAGAAGACAATTTGTTGAATTTAATAGAAAGAAAAAATATTTTCAGAGAATTACTCCCCATAATTGCTTTAATAGTCGCTTTAATTTCCGTTCTTTAGTAGTTATGAAAACGGGTATTGTACACCGCGTCCCAGAATTAAATACTTTCGTTAATTTATCAAATAATAAAATCCCAGAATTTGCAAGAGACTACAAAAAAGAATATCAAATAAGAGGATTAAATAAAGAATTTAAGTATTTTTATAATCACCTTGATGAGATAAATAATGGATTATTTAAAAGTAAAAGATCTGATAGATTATGTTATTTAATTAAAAGATTTTTGAGAGGACAAGAAAAAGGTAAACTTAAGAATATTAGTGAATTTGTTATTTATGAGGATGTTGTTGATTATTTGATTAAAATTAAAGATAATTTTTATTATTATAAAATACGTTACGATGCTTTAAAAGAAAGTAGTGATGTTGATGATGATGATGAAGATAGTGATGCTGATGATGTTGATGATCCTTATCCTGGTTTTGAAAATATTTATTACTATTTTGAATTATTTTTTAGTAAGCTTAACATTGAGTATGAAGATAGTGATAGTGATAGTGATAGTGAGGAATTAAATATTTTATATACTGACAGTGATATTGAAGATTTTTGTAATAATTTCTAAACTTATAACATTTTTGTTACAAGTTTTAAAATGATTTAAAAGAAAACAAAATTTAAATTAAAAAAATGGATGATATTAAAGTTTATTCAATTCATTTTCCTGAAAAACAAGTTTATGTTGATAGCACTGTTTATACATTTGAAGAAAAAATAAAACAAATTAAAAACAATAAAGATCATTCATTATATGAAATTTTACAAAAATATCCAAATCCAGAAATTAGAGAAGAAGGTTTTAGTAAAAAAGAGGTAGTTGAGAAATATTCTAAAGATTGCTATAAAATACTAAATGTTAATCTTTTCCCCCCATCAAAATTTAGTTTATTCCAAACATTATATAAATGGATACTTTATTAAAAGAATTTGAAAATATGGGATGTAAAGTTGAGGTTGGTTGTACAGAGAAAATAAGAAAAAAAACAATTTTTGAATCAATAAAAAAATTAAAAGAGAGTGGTGATGATGATAAGATTATTTATGCAAAAAATTTATATAGATATTACAGTATTCTTAATAGTATGGGTTATATTATTAATCCTAACAAAATTCCTATGGAAGAAGATAAATATGAAATAAATTATCTTTGTAGTTATTTAGATGGTTTTGTTAATACTTCAAAGATGTGTATTGTTGAAGTTATTAAATCTCTTGGAAATGATGAGTCATTAGATCCTTTTTGTAAATATCTTATGTTTAATCATATGTATACACCAGAGCAAGTAAAAGAAATAGGAAATGAGGAAATATACAGAAGGGAACAAAAGTTTAAAAAAGAATTAGGATTAATATAACTAACTAATAAAAATGGAACCAAGATCGAGAGAAACTACTCCTACAAAAGAGGATTTGGATTTTATAGTTGATGATGGTTATAGACATGATGAGGATCCAGATTATGTTCCAAACGAAAAATATGTTGTTACTGGATCTGAGTTTAAAAAATTAACCAGAAATGCTAAAAAGCTTGGTGCTGAATCACTTGATTATTCAACCCGAAAAAATAACAAATACATGGCCACACTTCCAGGTGGGAAAAAAGTTCATTTTGGATCACCAAAATATCCAGACTACACTATTCACAAAGAGAAAGAGCGAAGAGATAAATATCTTTCTAGAGCTACAAAGATAAAAAATAAACAGGGAGAATTAACTTATACTAATCCAGAATCGAGTAACTATTGGTCTGTTCATTTACTTTGGCCTAAAAAATGATTTAAAAAAATAAAAAAAATAATAAAATGAGTTCAAATGGTATTGTTGGTTTAAATAGTCTTCCTAATGATATTGATTTAAATAATAATCATCTTAATAATAATTATTTTGATAATAATTTTAAAAAAGAACTTATAAAAGTTTTAGAAGAAGGATTAAAAGAAATTTCAGAAAGACTATATGCTATAGAAGTTGAAATTGCAAATAAATAGCTTAAAGATTAAATTATTATAATAAAAAATGCAGTTGTCTAGTTACGAAAATATTACCCAAGAGAATATTATCTTTAATGAAGCTAAAGAGTACAAAGTCAAAGATAGCAAGATTAAATACAAACGTATTCCAATTGAAATTAAATATACAAATGGAAAGAAAGGAGCTTTAGTATTAGAATCTCCAGTTCTTTTCAGTTTTGGTGTTAATGAAAAGAAAAATCAAGAAACAAACAAGTTAGTAGGTTATAGTATTCCAGTATGTCTTTGGGCTAAAGATAGTGTGCCAAGTAATAAAGAAAAAGCATTTTTTGATGTTATTAATAATGTAGTAACTCTATCTAAACAACATTTAGAGAAAGAATATGGACCCGATCTAGCATCAACTCTATCTTCGCCATTTTACTTCAAACAGATAGAATATACAGATAAGAAAGGAAAAAAGAGAACAAAAGTTGATGAATCATCCTCACCAGTTCTTTACGCAAAACTTATTTATTCAGAAAAATCAAGAAAAATTTTATCTTTGTTTAAGGGAAAGGGAGGTCGCGATTTAAATCCTTTTAAATATATTGATCAGTATTGTAATGTTAAATTGGCTTTGATAATTGAAGGAATTTTTATAAGTAAGACTGTAACATCATTACAAATAAAAGTACATGAGTGCTATGTTAAACAATTAGAACCTAGAAAGAGTTTACTTACAATTGACGAAAAAAGTAGTGATAGTGATAGTGATAGTGATAGTAAAGGTGAAGAGATAACTGATCAAGTAGTTGAAGACTTACTTTTATCTGATAAAGAAGAAAAAGAGTAAATAACTATTTTTAATACAAATTTTGTATTAAAAATCAACCAAATCCTTCAAACTCACCCATGAGTTAAATATATCAGGATATCCACTCCATTTTACTAATGCCATTTTTTTCTTATTATCTCGTCTGATAATTTTTTCTATTCTAAATGTTTGTTGTTTTGCTTTCTGTAATTCTTGCTTGTAGAAAGAACCTTTAATCTCTTCTCCCATCAAATCAACAATGCTATATGTAATAGGTTTTGTTGGTAAAACTTTATTAATCACAAATATCTCCTCTGTCCAGTTTGGTGTGTAGCCTTTATCAAATACCTTTCTCTTATACTTAGAAATTCTAACACGATCACCAATTGCAAACTTTGATTTGCCAGGTTTCAAGTAAATAGATTCGCCATACAAATTAGACCAAACTATTTTTTTATTTTTATTTTTACTTGCTTCAACAGGAGTCATTTTTATACTAGAATGACTCGAATTATTGTAATCATTAACTAGTTTATCTAACTTATCCCAGTAAACAGTGTTGTTATTAACTGTAAACATTTTCCACATTCTGTTTTTCATTGTTTTATTCCATCTTTCAACAACACTAGATTTTTCTTCGTTTTCAGTGTGATATAGTTTGATTCCCTCTCTTTTTAGAAAATCTTTGAAATGTTTACTTATAAACTCAGAACCTTTATCAGTCCATAACATTTGAGGTTTACGTTTACTTTTGAATATATATTCAAATGCTTTACTAACAGTTTCAGTTTTCTTATCTTTTAATCCCCTAATCCAACCATATTTGCTAAACACATCAATAACCATCAGAAGATATTTAATCCCTTTATTCCACTTACTAAACTTTTGCATTTCAACTAAATCAGCAGCCCAGATTTCATCAATCCCATTTGAGATTACTGATCTCTTTTGAAAGTTTCGTGTGATTGGTTTGTGAAGTTCGTCGGCTAATTGTTGAGACCAATCACTACTCAACGCCGCTTTACGTTTTTTGTTCCCATTCCAAGTTTTTGTTTTGTGTTTATAATAGTTCTAGTCAACCAATGTCCCCATTGTCTTTCTTTCCAAGGAATAGCATCCAATGATTTTACCATTTTTCTATCAGCTTTATTTTTACACTTTCGGTCATCACCACAAACACTATAATCAACATCATGCTGCATGGCTACAGCATCGGTTGGTCCAGTTGGTTGATCGTAAATTTCTAATATTTTACCAGTTTCCGGATTGTATCTTACTTGGTTTTCGAGATCATTATAAGGACCTGTATAATTATGTCCTGGCAAGGTCCATCCACCTTTTGGTATTGGTAATTTACTAATCTGCTTGTGAATATCTATTCCTCTCCCATCTAATTCTGGTCTATCAGTTTTATACTTTTTCTTTGGTCTCACTTTTGTTGATAGTTCTTCCATTGCTGATCCAACAGAATCTTGAATAAATGGAGTGAGTTTATTAATCCCATAATTTACTGCTTTTTTCTGAAGATTTTTATTTCTCATTAACTCACTTGCTCCATATCGTCCCATTTCAACTGCTTTCTTACCCATCCAAGGTAAACCGTAATGAACAAAACCATCAACTGCTGTACCAACTACTGTGTCAAAAAGACCTGAACCATATTTATTTTTAACTTCCGCTACAGATTTGTAAATTTTGTTGGTTCCTAATCCACCACTGAAAAAATCTCTTACATGAACATACCCAATTTGTTTGCCATTTTTCTTGACAACCATTATGGGTTCTTCTTCTTTTAAATAAAATTTTTTACCATCATAACGAAACACAGTTGTTTTACCTGTCCAGAAATTGGAAGTAAATATTCCATCTTCTGAATTAACAACACCTTTAGCAATATCACCAGACCAATAATCTTTGAATACTTGTTTTGTTTGAGGAAACAAGGTTTCTGAAATTTTTTGACCCACATTTATTCCTGTTTTAATTGGGCCAAAAGCATCAGAAATACCTTTGCCCGCCCTCCCAGACGGGCTGATTAGTTTTTTGACTTTCTTTTTCTCTTTTTTCCACTTCCAGTTTGAGAAGCAGATCCAGTTTTGACATATCTAACTTTTTTATTTCCACAAACTGCACATCTACAGTAAAATTGAGTTCTACCTCTTTTATCAGTTTGGTAACCACTTGGCTCTGTACAAGGAGTTACTCTTTTATCTACAATGCAATATGATTCTTTCATTTAATATAATGTTTAGATAAAATATGTCTACTAGATCTATTTTTGTTAAAAGTGAACTTGACAATATATATAATAATTTAAAAATGAGTTATGAAAATACTACATTTTGTAGAATGGAAAATGATACTCGATTTTTAAAAATATTTGAGTTGATTATGGAATTAAAAGAGAAAACAATTAGACTTAATAATATTATAAGAGGTAATTATCTGTTTATATAATAAATGGAAGCCAAATTCTTTTCCGAGATAGAGAAAAATATGGATGTTAAAACAATCAAGGATTTTGAGAAAGAAGTGCGAACAAAAATATATAATGAGTTGGAGACTATTAGAAAGAAAAACGAAGATCTTTCTAGAGTGCTAATGGCTAGTGAATGTGAGATGTGGAAAAAGATTAGAAATGAGGAATATTCTTGGTTGCAGTTAAATAGTGATAAAAAGAAAAAACTTTATCGACTTATTGACATTTACACAAACTTTATTGAAATAGTTGATAGTGTTAAAGATCTAAAAAAAAAGTTGAAAAGGTTAAATCACTAAAAAATACACCAGTTGGTAGTGAATAAAAATGATTTAAAGTTTAAAAAGTAAATATAAAAAGAATGGAAGTCATATCTAATGAGAAAGATAAATGTGAAAAATTTATTATAGATTGGTTTAAGGATATTTTTAATATAGAAGATGAAGAAGAAATTAAAAGTGTTATATTTTACTCTAATTATGGACAAATATATGAAGTAAGTTTTAAAATATAATATTTAATAAATATTATATTTATCCTCCAAAGTACGATTTTATAAAATCACTGTTGTCATCATCAAAATGTGGGTTATGTATTACATCTAAAATACTAGTTCCACGTTGTCGCTCAAATAAATAATATAAACACCAATAACCACAGAGAACAGTTTTTCGATTTTGTATTTCATCCATTGAGTAAACTATACGTTTTCCAGAAGTATGAAAATACTCTAATGCTTCATTTGGCATTATCAGTCCAAATGGATCGAAGTACTCGACTATATTGTTTATATTTCTATAACAAACCCAATGCGTGCCAGGGCCAGTCATGTCATCGAGATTAATTATTCCACATTCTTTACGCATCTTATTAGGTAGTCCATTACGGCTATATATTCCTCTAAAATGTTTAATACCAAGTCTTTTTATCCAATCCATAAGGTCAAAGTTGGATAGAGGTTTAATTAAAAAATGGTGCCGAGAATGGGAATTGAGTTGAATGGGCTGTTTTTTCCTAGTAGTAGACCTTTTCCTTTGGACTTGGACTTTTTTTTTTTAACCCCCATTCCAATTGGGTTTTCCCATATACCAATAAAGGGTGGTGAGCGATAAGGATACCCTTCTCCATGTGAGGGTGGAACGTAAACATTTGCTGTATTAGATGATCCACGTCTATCAACCTGAAGTCCCCCACCAAACATCTTAGATACTAAACTTATTGCCATTGGAATTCCAATAGATGCAAGAGTTCCCAAAAATCCTCCTTCTATTTGTTTACGAGTTGGTTTGATAACAAGTCGACCTCCTGTTTGATAAGCTTTGTTAATTTGATTTATTTGTGATTTGGTAAATTCTCTTACAAGAGGTGGTAGCATTGGGAAAAACTCTGGGGGGATTGTAATTCCTTTTCCAAATATTTTATTTATTCCAAGTTCTCCAAGTGCAGTAGCAGCACCGGTTGCTAATGCGGGAACAGCTTTTGAAATTCCTTTTATTGCGTAAGGTAATACTTTTGCTCCGAGAGAAGCAAGTGATGAAAATAAGTTTCCTCCATGTTTTACAGAACGTCTAATTTGTGTTTTACTTATCTTTATATCTGATCCCGTGCCATTTGAAATAGATTTTTTTATTTTAGAAATTTGTCTTTTTGTTAACATTAACTCATCAGAACCTCGAAGATGTCCATGTTTTAAACGAAGAGTTAGTGGTGATTTATTTAATATTGCAGAAGCCAATTTTGACTTTTGTCCATCTGTAAGTGTTACACCGTATTCAATATAAGTTGTCATTTATTTATAGAATTATATTAAATCTAAGCCCTAAGCAATAGTTTTCCATCTTGTTGTGATATTTCTGCTACTCTTTCATGTAAGACTAATGCGTAAATATTATAATCAGCGTTTGGATTAGCAGTTAATTCGTAATGAAATGCTAGTTTTGTAACACCGTCTTTGATATCCATTTTTGTTTTGTCAGGTCAAAATAAACAAAAGGAAATAAAGTTTTGAAATTATTTCTATTAAGTAATGTTCCACCTTGATAATCATTATTTGCATAGACGTATGACATTACATTTCTAAAAACTCTTGTCATATCTGTAGAAGGTTTAAAGTGAATATCTGGGTATTCGTTTCCATTTGCAACTTCCAGGTAACATCTTGATATATTAGCATTATTTGGTAGATTAAAAGTATCGTATAAAAATGGATTTGCTGTTTGTGCATCAATTCTTGCCGTATCAATTCCAAAAATAAATACATGACGTGGTTTTGAAATAGCATTTGTAATTCTAAAATGTCCTGTCTGTTGCTGTGTATTATTTGACCTTTCAACTACTTCATTCAAATATACCCACTTGTAAGGTTTAAGGTAATTTTCCATGTACAACTTTTGCCCTTCTGAATTAAACGTAAGTTTTGGAATAAAAAGTTGTAGTCTTGTTATAATAACTCTACAATTATCGGCGGCTTGAAAAATTAAATTTGCATCTTTTTCAATTTCGATGTTTAGTTCGATTTTTGTATTAGGAAGTAGTTTATCTTCCAATGCTTCAAAGAAAGAATATCTATTAAGAGGAATTTCACAGTTTACTGTGGCTGATACACCTAATAGTCATTTTCTTGCGGCGAAACCTTTGTTGTAATTAGCAACTCGTCCTTTTACAACATTTGCTCCTCCAGTAACATTTGTGTTATTGATTGTAAATTCTGTTTCCTCTGCGTGTCTTGATGTATCAAGAAAATAAAATTCGTTTGTAGCAACACTCTGTGCATATGAAGGATTATACTCAAGCAAATTTTTAATATTTACAACATGATTCGCATAATTACAACTATAAACTTCTCGTCCATTTGCTAGGATACTTAATTTTTCTATAAAGGAGTTACTACCATTTACAATTCCGTTATGGTCAGCAACAGCAATATTTCCCCCATCTGCCAGTTTATTTACTTTAAAATCCATTGATAATCGTGCGTTATACCAATCAAAAGGAGTGGATTCTCCTGTATTATCAGCAACAAATCTAAGACCTGTTTTAGTTTGGTGCGCGTTATTTGCTGGAGCAGCATCTAGAGTCTGTTCCAGGTCAAAAACAACATCCTCATATCTGTCTAAATATTTTGGATTTCTAAAAGACTTCATTTTATTTTAATAATTATATAATTTTCTCTTACGTGTTGAACCTCCACTAAGAAGGTTATTCAACATTTGATCTATCTCTTGTTGAGTTATTGTTTCAACATTTTTATTAAAATTAACTTTTTTAGCAGGGGGTTTTTGGGAGGGAGTGCCTTTTGATAACATTTGCACTATCTTATCACCAGCCTTTTTACCAACATGTTCACCAGTTTTTGTTGCAGCTGCTGTCACTGCTTTTTAAGCTCCTTTTTTAACAGCTGATTTGACTGTTTTTCCAAATAATTTTGAACCAACTGATTTAAACACATCCATCATTCCTTCACCATAAATATGTTGTCTTGTATATCTCCCCAATTCAGGGTCAAGTTTCATTTTAAACTCTGATTGTCGACTCATTTTTATCTAATGTTTATATTCTTTAGAGGGAGGGGTGTTAGGGGAACCGAAGGTTCCCTTATTATATTACATTGAATGGAGTATTAAAGTCATAAACCAATCAATACCATTAAAATTTACTGGTCTTTCAAGTGAGTCCGTCACATAGATTCTCATTTCATCAATGTAAAATGATGATAAAGGGCAATACAATGGTCTTTTAGGTTCAAATGTAAATGGAAAAGACCTTGTAAGATTATCAGTTGGTATCACAGCAATGGTATTTGTATTTATTCCATTTACAATGCTATCAGTTATTGCGCTTGTGTTGATATTTAACACATCAATCGAATTTGTGATATTTGGTAGTTTTGATCCATACTCTGTTTTTGTAATAAGTTTCTTTTCAAATCCAATCAGGTCTCCAAATTCTGTTCCTCTCAAATCAAGTTGATAAACACCATCAAGTGATATGAGAACTCGATAGGTAGATAGTATAAAAGTTAGATTAATTGAATAAGTTTTCTTTCCACCCGAATCTGTTGTGTGATGAGACTTTTGAGACATATATTGATGAATGTAATCATTAATATCTGAGTACGAATACATTCCATCTGTAAAAGTAATTGTTTGCCAGTTGGTTCCATCGTGAGTGTATTTGATTTTATTGTTTCCATAATCACTTCTAATGTTGTACCAAGAGTAAGTCATGGACAGCCGATCAAGAGCAAGTTGGTGGGTTTTATCAGGATCGAGTTTTAAAGATGGATTAAACTTAATAGTAAAATCACCAGGTTTGCTTGTTCCTCTTTTTTCTCTGTTTATTGAAGAAATGTGAATAGCTCGTTCTTCCATTTTATTTAATAACTATATAATTTTTTAGTAAATCATTAAGTTGTTTTTTTGTAATTACTTTCATTTGGTTGAGAAGATGTGCTATTTGAGAAAACTCAGGTATCACACCATTATTACCAGCAAGAATTGAACCACCGAGTAAGTCAAGTCTGTTTAGAAGTTGATGTGGGTTGTTAAAGTAAATCATTCCTTCTCCCATTTTATACTCAAGTGAATCTAAATAAAGTTTAAGAATGTTTTTATATTTATGAAGAGTATCTTTTTGCATTTTAACATTATCTATTTCTGCTTTATCTATTTCTGTTTTATGTTTTTTTCTATTCAATCCAGCTAATTCTCCTGTTAAAGTTTTTACACTATTTTTTACTTCTTTATGTATTTCTTCAAGTCTATCAATATCAGTACCAAAAAAATTATTTGGTCTTCGATATCCCATAATTTCTAATAATTCTAAATCAACTTTATCAAAATTTTTTTCAATGTTATAACGTGTAGGTGATCTTGGTCTAGATGTTGTAGGTTCATCATAATCACCTTCCAAAGCTGGTAATTCTCTCATTTCAGCCAATCTTAAATTAGTTTCATTAATTTTTTCCAATCCTGATGTTAATGCAAGTTGATTTTTTTTTAAGTTGTGCTATAGTTGCGTTTTGCTGCTCATCAATACTTTTTTTAATGCTATCTTGAGATTTAATAAGTGGTTTAAACGTCTCTTTAAAACCTTCCCGCATATCTTGTTTTTGCCATTTTGTTTTTATTACATCTCTAACCTGTTGAGTTAAAGCGTCAGCTTCAATTTTATTTCTTGCAAGTTTTTTGTATTCTTTTATATCCATTTTATCTATTAATTAAATAAAAAATGGAAATACCAAACTATGATAGTACTAGTGATCCGGATAAAAAATATAAACAATTATTTCCCGTTATGCCGGCGGATACGTTTCGAATGTTAATCTGTGGAAACAGTGGAAGTGGTAAGACTAATTTATTGTTCCATATGCTAATTAAACCACTATTGTATTATGATGAGATTTATCTTTACGCGCGTAATCTAGAACAGGATAAGTATCAAAAGCTAATTCAAAAAATGAGGGAGTTAAGTAGTAAACTTGGTTATGAAATACTTCATGTAAGTAACGATGAAATAACTCCAGTGTCAGAAATGGATTACGAAGACAACCAAAAACTTGTGATATTTGATGATTACGTTTGTGATAAAAACCAAAGACAACTTATTGATTATTTCATTCAAGGCCGACATAAGAATTGCTCTGTAATATACCTCAGTCAATCATTTTACAAAACTCCAAAGGATATTCGATTGAATTGTTCTCACTACTGTCTGTACGAATTTCCATCATCGAGGGAAGCAAACAGAATATCATCCGAATTAGGAGTTGACAAAGAGAAATATAAAGAAGCAACTAAAAAACCCTTTACATTTCTATATGTTAATAAACCTAGAAAACGTATTGCTAAAAACTTTACTAGTAATATAAACTATTAAATAAAAAATGGGTATATTTAACGAACAATCTTTTGATCATCCTTTTGCTAAAGGAATTCAGGGTGCTCCAGGAGTTGGTTTTAGTCTAACCACAAATGGAAATTATGATATAAATGGTAAAAGACTCACAAATGTTGGTGCACCTAATTCTAATACTGATGCTGCTACAAAGAAGTATGTTGATGATAATTCCAGTGGTTCACCCACAACAACACGATTAACAGTTGATTCAAACATTGATATGAAGGATCAATTTCGTATTCTTAACCTCAAACATCCGGATGACGCAGATGAGCCGGCTACAAAACAATACGCAGACAGCAAATTTCTTGACAGAAATGGTTCCCGAACAATGATTGGTAATTTAAGCATGAATAATAATAAAATAATTAAAGTTGGCACACCAACAGCTAATGATGACGTAGCAACCAAAAAGTATGTGGATGATAAATCCAGCGGATCACTCACGTCAACAAGGCTAACAGTTGATTCAAATATCGATATGAAAAATACATACCGAATTACAAATCTTAAAACACCACTAGACCTTAAAGATCCAGCCACAAAAGGTTATGTAGACAACACATTTCTTGACAGAGATGGATCTTACCCAATGAAAGGTAATCTGAATATGGATAATAAACAAATATTAAATCTACCAGCTCCAACAGGTCCCAAACAACCAACACCATTAGCTTTTACAGATTTAAAGTATGTTGCCCGTGATGGTTCATCTACAATGACTAATAATCTAAACATGGATAATAAAAAAATAATTAACCTTAGAACACCAACATCAGACACAGATGCAACAACCAAAAAGTATGTGGATGACTCAATACCTGATACTAGTTCTTTTGTAAAAAAAGATGGAAGTATAACAATGACTGATAACCTAAATCTTGGAAACAAAAAAATAATTGGTCTCGCAACTCCAACATCAAACACAGATGCTGCAAACAAAAAGTATGTTGATGATAACACAGCTGCCCCAGATTTGAGTGATTATTTTGAAAAAGATGGTACTGTAACTATGACTGGGAACCTTAATGTTGGTAATAATAAAATAATAAATCTTAGTAAGCCAACCCAAGACAATGAAGCGGTAAATAAAAATTACGCTGACAAACTAGTTCATCATACTACAGTTCAACCAAGTCATTACAACAACCAGTTTGCTTATCTTATGTCTAGTGGATCTCAATGGACTGATGAAATAGATACCGGAACCAGTTTTGTTATAAAAGAATAGGAGATTTAACACCAAACAAAGGAAACTTTCATGATTATAATCACAAAGTTATTTTTATGGGTATAAACAAAAATTCTCAAGGTGGGTACAAGTATAAAATGGGAATCAACTTTTACAGGTTAACTGCAAATGTTGACTATACCCTTTGTCTTGAAATACTTAACACTGATTATCAACTATGGTATAAGTCACAAATAAGTGTAGACAAAGGAACTTCAACAGGATTATCAATTGGAAATGTTAGTGTAAGGAAACTCTCCCATAGGTACAGCGATTCAAAGGGACAAACACAATTTATGTATTACCATAGAATAATAGTTAATTTCCGGAAGTTGACAACTGGTAATAAGTTCTTTCTTCACATTTTGGTTAATATACCACAAGATGGAACTGACTTGGCTATTTATCCGAGACAGTTTTTGGGGGTTTATTTAATTACTTATGGAATTGTGGGAACATTTAGCAATATCGATCCAGATAAAGTTTACGACTATCACACAGCATTTGATATCAAACCAACACAAGTGGTGTACAATGTTGATATTAATGCAAATAATAAAAAAATATTGAACGTCAATCTTGATAGAAACAATAACAATAGTGTTGCAACAGTTGGAATGGTAAAAGAAATTCATCCTTTTACTACACATAATTTGTACAGAAAATATTTTGAAGAAGTTTATGATTTTACTAATGCCGCTAATTACAAATTAAGTAGAACCTCATCTGGTATTGTTTTTAACAATTTAACTTCTACTAGCGGTAATCCTTTAATTGATATGGGTATACCTAATAGAACCATAGATGATATAAAAAAAGAAGGACTAGATGTTAGTGGTTATACTATTGGTTTTTCTCCTCCTATCGGTATTACAAAATATACTTTATGTATTGTTTTTTATCATTGGAGAAATAGAAATTTTAGTATAAAGAAAAAAGATTCAAATAGTAGAGCTACTTTATTAAATTTAGCTTATTCTTCTTCAGATAATGAAGTAAGTTTAAATGTTAATAAACTAAAAAGTTCTTTGACCATACCAAATGATTTTAATGGAAAAAAAATTGTTATATGGTTGGCGGAAGATTTTAACCAAAATATTACAAAAGCTAAAATAAGTAACTACAGTGCAATATTAAGTTTACAAACAGTTCGTTACACCATTGAACAAGAGTTTACGTTTAGTACTGATGATGGAGTGTTAAGCAAAATAATGTATTCTCCAAACTTTTACGATGACGACTCTGATCAATATCATAAAGTAATTCTTCAAGAAAAGTTAAATGGAAGTTATATAGTATAGATATAAATGAAGGATATCTTTGAATTTAATCACATAGAAAAATCTCTTTCAGAATCAGACGTTAAAACCCTAAAAGACTTTTATAGTCATTACCATAAGAAATACTGGTGTTTTAAGAAATGTTATAAGAGTTATAAATTTCTTGATAATTTTTTTACAATCACTGGGTTATGTTTGGTAGCAATAGGAACTATTAGTGGTGGAATAACACTTAACCCTGTAGTTCTTGGAGTTGTAAATGGTGCTGGAGTTATTATTGCTGGAGTAGGAAAGAAAAATAATTACAAAAGAAAAATTGAAATGTCAAGGATTGCATTTACCACTTATGAAAAAGTTCTTATTGAACTTCGAGCTGCACTTAGAGGAGATGAGTGGAGTAAACAAGAGTTTGTTGATCGTATGAAGTTGATAGATGAAATGATAATTGATCAAACTCCAATAGCGGATAGATTTGAAAGTAGGTATAATGAAAAATTTAATATAAATGATAAATAAAATGGAACAAATTGAAAAACAATTTATTACTTCTTACCTATCCATTTTAGCTAAAGAAGGAAAAGAAATTTGTAAAGAAGTTGATTCTATAATTTGTGATAATGATGAATTGATGGTAGAAAAAGCTAATACTTATTGTAATTTTATTTCTTTAGTAGATTGTGTTGATAAAAAGTTAGTTGAAAGATGTAAAAATTATATAGAAAATGTAATTAACTTTCATCGCTTCAAATCTACTTTTAATCAAGTTAATAACGATATAATAGAAAGAAAAAGTTGGTTAGATATGAGACATATGAGACTAAATGAAATATAAAATTTTGATATTGTTGCTAATATCAAAAAATAAATTTGAAAAATAATTTAAAGATTAAAATAATAATATTAAAATGGAAGACACTCTAGTTAAAGAAGGAAATGATATTTGTGATAGAATTGAAGCCTTATTAGTGTTTGATAAAAAGATAATAATACTTAAATCAATATTATATTGTAAATATTGTTTAAAATTTGATAAGAATGAGATAAATTATTATACATATGATAATTTTTACGAAAGATGTGAAAAATATTTAGAGGAAAGTAAAAAGTATTTAGAAGCATAATATTTCTAAATAAAATATTTTATTTAGAAATTTAATATAAGTAACTAGTAAATGGAAGATCTTCATAAAATAAAAAAAAGTTTTATAGAACGATTTGAAAGTGCTCTAAGTTTAATAGGTAAAGATTTAACTAAAGAGTTGGAAGATAAATATACAGTTGATAAAGAAGTATTTCTTAGTAATGCTTTTAATCTTTCTACCAAACTTGTTAAAATGAAAGAAGTCAACCTAGAGGATAAAAAGAAGTGTAAAGAATTTTTAGATTGTTTTTACTATCTAGATGAAATTAAATCAATAATGTAATAAAATATATTTATTTCTAAATAATTATTATTTAGAAATTATATGTTGTTCTCAATACGATGAAATATCCTATAGTGACTATTTAAAGTTTTTGTTTTACGAAATGCTTTTGAGCAATATTCACAAGGAATACGAACGCCAGCCATATACTTATGTATTAGTTTGCTGATCTTATCGTAATCATTGCTGAGAATAAACGCGTATTCATTTTTACAATATTTCTCTTTCATTTTCATTTGAGATTCTGATACTTCGTAATTGTTAGTTGGTGATTTGAATTCTATACATAGACCTTTGTAATATTTATGGTAATCGAGAATCATCAGATCAGGTTGGCCACGCTGATAGCCTTTCTTATATGAATCTAGTCTTTTTTCCTCTGTATCTTGATTCTCTCCCAATCCAGCTACTAATAAAGAATTAGGATAATAATTTCTAATCAGTTGAACAACTTTGTAATGAAGGTCTCTTTCATTACTAATCATTATCATTTTATTCCATGGACTATCAAATAGATTATATTGCCCGTATTTACGAATTGATGGTAATACTTCTGAGGTAATCCAGCGTTTAAACTTTTTTGCGGTTTCTAATTTTGATGAAAGAACGAGAGAGTAGAAACCGGATTCATTTATATAAGTGCACATACTACCACTTGAAGCCACCGTCCCCGTTTTGTGGACGCTGGTATGATAAGTAAATAATTGTTTTTTATCCTCATTATCAACATGTCTTGATAATGCATCTCTTGTTTTACTATAACCAAGGATCTCAGCAACATCTTTCCCTCGAAACCAAATAATTTGTTGTTTGTCAATATAAGAGTTATTTTAATACCTAATTCTTTATTTTTAAAAGCTTTTTCCAACAAATTAGACATTATATTTTATCATTTTTATCTTTAAACAATAATTCAATTTTATTTTAAAAATACTTTACAATCTACTTAGATCAAATCCATTAGCTAATAAAATTGATTCAAGATAATGTAATAGTTTCTCATTATGTGATGTCTTTTTTATGTTATTGTGATAAAATTTAATAAATATATATGTAGTCTCTTTTCATTTTTAGATAATGTAATATATTAAAAAAATTTTTTTTAGCATCATAATCACCAATAATAAGAATATTATAACAACTACTTATACGATCATTTATTACAAACAATTGCATATCAATTGAGTTCCATTTTCTTATTTCATTTGAGATAGTTTTTCTTATAGTTTCCATTTATATTATTCTAAGTTAATTTTTAAATAAAAAATTCAAAATAATATAAATAAATATATAAATGATAAACACAATTGTACATTATGTTAACTTTTACTACCCTCAATATAAACATCTTTCTTACTCAGAAAATCTCATAAAAACAACTCTAATTTATAGATTTTTATATGAAACTACTTTTAAAAAATTTATAGATATCGAAACAATAATATATAAATTAGAAAATAGATCTATCAAATCTAGTAATCCTATACTAAACAATCATCTTATGTTTTACAGAGCTTTTAAATCTTTCCATAAACATTGCAAAGTTGGAAGAGGATGTGTATATGTATTTGATTCTCCAATAAATAGTGAAGTACTTGGTTATTTAACTGGAATATGTTACTGGATTTTTCATAAAGGAATAGTATAATCTAAATATAAAATGGCAGCTGTTATTATTAGAAAAAAAGATGTTGAACAACTTGGAAAAGAATTAATAAAAAAAGTATTTGACGTTTTACATGATGAGTATATACTCAAAAATTTTATAGAAATGAAAGAAGTAAAAAATAATTTTTTAAAAGACCTTGTTTATAAAAAAATTAAAAATTATAATGTTACCGTAAAAGAAATAGAAAATACATGGGGAATAGAATATGAAGATTATGATGAAAATAATTTTGAGGATGATTTAAAATGTGTAACAGATAAAGTTAAAAATGGAAGTTTAGATATTAGTATAATATTTCAAACTCTTAATAATTTAGATCTTGATGATGAAATAAGTGGAGATTTATATTTTAAAACAAAAGCATTTTTAAATCTATATAGTGTAATTGATAATGATTATAGTTATTTGTAAAATTTTATATTAAATTTTAATATAAAATTATTTTATATTACACTTAGTAAATTAATTGTTCCAAAACCATCTTCTAGATATCTTTTTGCTATTTCTTTTACTTTTTTATCCATTTCTTCCAAATCAAGATTATATCTATTATCATCATCCTTTTTTGGTTCTTTGTAGTGATACCTATATGTTTTATCATAATCTTTTCCATGTACTATTATTCGAGGAGCTGGATAACTATTTAAATATTCATTTATTAAATGATATTCATCTTCTTCAAAAGATTCTAATAATTCTTTTATTTTAAGTTCACTATGACAAATAAAAACTTTTTTATTATTATTATTTCCTATTTCAAATCTATTACAAGGATAAAATTCTTTTTGAAATAATATTGCATAAATTTGTCTGGTAGTAAACTCTTGTATTATTTCTTCTGGTGGAACATTCATTTCAGTTTTAACATTCATTTCTCCTTCTTCAGGTAAGACATCAATTTGTTTAATCATTTTTTTATATATTTATTAATCTTTAAGCTTTTTATAACTATCCAACCACTTTTCATAAATCTCTAAAGTTTGGGGGCTAATCTTAAGTACAATAAGTTTATACTTTTCACACCCCATTTCCTCCAAACGTTTTTTGGTTAAATAATTAATATTTATCATTCTCTTTCTAAAGTATTGCTTGTTTAGTATTTCCATGATGTAATTATCTATTTTTATTAGTCTGTCGTAAAGTTCATATTTCTGTTCATCATTAAGATTTATTAATTTAGAAATCTGATTAACCTTTTTCTCATAATGGTATTTCCTATGATAAATACTCTTTTTTCTATAATACAGCCTATCATAATCTTTCACATCAAAAAATCCTAATACATGCCCGTTTGCTGTACCACATTCATCACAGATTTTCTGACCAAAATCTATTGTAAAACTTTCTGTATTTGGACAACCTAAACATTTAGATTTTGGAGAAATTTGCTGCATAGGTTTGTTATAATTATTTAATATTTCTAAATATTTTTTTTATTTCTTCTTTATAAGACATTTATTATTTATTACTTATTTAACTTTAAATAATTTTTATCTAAGAGCCAAAGTATGAATATTATCTTTAAAAATCTTTCTCTTATCATCTTCATTGCTTAGAGCTATTTTATTTACTTCCTTTGAATATATTTCATGTTTCTCACTTCTTATTATTTTCATCTTTCTCATTTCTTTCTCACCTGAAAATAAACATTTAACATAGTCATCAAATTTTAATCCTTTTTTTACTACATTTTTCTTTATTCCTTTACACTTTCGCACTTCCTTATCCTCCTCAATATCAAAACTATAAAGTTTGGGTCGCAATCTAACAAAACGAGTAATTTGTTTTCCTGCTACTTCATCTTTAAACATTCCAATCACTTTTTTATTAACTCCTGGTGGTATTCCAGATTTATGATTTGTTGGATAGTCAGAAGTGTCAAACTTGGTTAGCATATCGGGTTTTATATCTTTGTAAAAATCTTTTGTTTTAATTTGATACATTAATGAATCTGTATCTGTCATCAATAACTCAGCCCTATTTCCATATTTCTCTGGTATGTATTTGTAATGGAAATTAAACATCAGCGTTTTTGATAAATCTAGAATTGCTTGACCAACATATACTGGTTTATTAAAATAAATTTCTGTTTTTTTCATATGAACTGCAATAAGATTTTTATCAAATATTGTACATCTATCAAAGTTTGGACGACTTGTTAATTTTACAGCTTTCTTACGATTATCAACAAGTTCTATATTCTGTCGCTTCCTTATATTTTCTATTGTTTTACCAAATACACTATTATTCATTAGTTTAAAAAAGTCTTTCTCAAAACTGTTGGCTGCTATCTTTCTAAGTTCTGTATTTTTTCGGATATATGGTTCCATCCAAGATCTTTGATAAAATGATATTCCTCTGTGAACAGCAGTAATTCTCATACCCAACTCAAGACATTGCCTAAGAGTTCGATAATGCGCAACATAATTTTTTCGTGGTTTAAAATGACAAATTAGTTTTTCAACACCATTAACAATCATCTTCTCAGGTGCTAAAGGATAATCATTATGTGAATCCCATAGGTGTGGTGGATATTCCAAATCAACTTCAAATATATATCCTTTCCTCCCCATATTTAACATACAATGATTTGCTTTTTCTAGAATATCCTCTACCTTTTCTTTTGTTATCGTCTTCATCCATTTAAATCCATGTGTTGCTAGATTTTGAGACATTGCCCAACCGTAAAGATTGTTTGCATCCAGATATTGAATATAACTTGACTCCTCATCAGGATTATAACCTTTCATATATTTATTATTTGCTACTGCATATCTTTTTGATATATGTGTTATTCCACCACGTATACCTCTCTCAAACATCATTAACATATCATAGTCATGTAATAACTGTAAATGTTGTCCTGTTGTTTCTAGACATGCATCCCAAGCTAATCCAGGAGATGTGTAATAATGAACTGGATCTAATTTGTAGTGTTTAAGACAAGTTGCTCTAAAGTTTTCAAATACATCTGCTAGCAGTAGGACATCAGACTTTAAATAAAGATTGTGATAATCTCTTATTGATTTGCAGCCAAAAGTATTCCACACATTTATTGCGTGTTGGTAATCATCATCAGTTATGTCTTCATCGTTTAGTTTTGAATAGAATTCCTCTTTTGGAGGTAAACATGTTTCTGATAATTTATCAAGTGATGAAACATAATCATATGGATAAACTCCCTTACGAGTTAATAGTTCTGTATTTTTTTTAAATATTTGTTTTGTATTAATAAAATCATTCTGGGATAAATTTGAAACAAGATTAGAAAGTGATGTTTGAAGAAACTTAAATGAATCTAAAAATCCGTATTTCAAAATTTATGTCTATCATTTTACCAACTTTATAAGAATAAATCTCATCAACTTTAATACTTTTAGAAAATGAAATATATTTTTCTTCTGTTGATGGAATACAATTTAAATCACCATCTAATCTAGCAAGTTGTTTTATAAACAGATGAGCATCATAACCTTGAAGATTGTGAAATATAACTGGAAGTAGTTTTGGTTTTCGACATTGAAGATTACATTTGTTATGTGCTGCTCCACGGTATTGTCCTGTAAAATGGCAATGATCTCGAACTTTATCCTCTCTTAATTCACGACTACAAATGTGACAGTTAACTGCATTCTCAAATGATTTTTGTTCAGATTGTGTTAGTCTTAGAGGTTTCGGTCTACGATAAAAATCGTTATAAATTCCTTTTGTTACTTCTGTAAGTTTTTCTACAACTACTTTTGATATATCTTCATCCTCACTTGTTTTTGTATAAATTATTGGTTTAATTTTTTTTATCAACTATACCTTTAACATAAAAACAAAATCCTGATGGCTCGTGTTTTTGATAGTTGTAATTATCAGATTCTTTTGGATTAGGACTACAACTATTCATTGGTTTTGTAAAACATTCAAAATCTGCATAAACTACAAAAGGAATAGGTAGTTGTTTATAATAATTTTTGAAATATAAATATGTATTTGGTTTGGGCATATTTACAAGTGTTGTTTGATTATTAGAACAATATTTAATATGTTTATCTAGTAATTCTTCTTTGGTGTAATGAGTAAAACATCTCTTACAAATAAATATTTTACCATCCTTACTTTTAGTTTTTTGAGACCTTATTAACCTATGAAAATTTTTAATTAGAGTATAATGTGAGGCTCCATCTTCTTCAATTAAAAATAAATCAATAGTATTTTTACAATCTTTTTTTGAATCTTTCAAAGGATAAATATCATTTTTATCATCTACAGAAAAAACATTTATTCCTGGTAATTCTGGATTAAGTTTTTCAAATTTGGTAATATCTTTTACATTCATTGGAAAAGTAATACCTTTAGTGTTAAGTGAAAACTCATACTTCTTTAAATCTTCTACTCTTTCTTCATGTGATTCTTTAGGGTAAATATATCTAAGTATACACCAAAGAAAGCATTTGTCATCTTTATTTTTAATATTAACAATTGCTTTTTTATTCTTTATCCAATCTGGAAGTACAATATAAGATGAGCCCTTTGCTGGGTTAAATTCAACAGTATGAATTTCTAGTTTTACTACTTCTTTAAAAACCCAATTACTTGATCTTTCTGCATACATTTCCATTTGACCTAAAATAGATTCAGTACATCTATAAATTAATTCATCAACATCAGTTGATTTTAAATTAGTAAATGTATATGTATTAAAATAGGCCTTATCTTCTTCTATATTAAAAAGACCAGTCTTTTGATTTGTTTCTTGTTTTTCCATCATGCAAACTAAATTTAACGTAAATTTTATATTTCTATGATAGGTAAAAAAATCAACTAATGTGTTATTTATATAATCAAAAAACTGAATTGGGTCGTAACCAAAAACTCCTTCAATCGTGTACTTATTTGCAAAATCTTTAAGAGATGATTTTTCTCTTACAAGACCTTGGTCATATTCTTTAATAGCGCGTTCAAGAGCTTCTCTAAAATAAGAAGGAGTATCTTTGAGAATCTCTTTATTTTTTATACATTCCTCAAAATACTCATCAAATGTTTTTATCTTTTTCTTTTTAGAGGGAGCCACCGTTTTGATGGAGGCTTTCTTTTTCTTATATTTTTTCTTTATATCTACTCCTTTTTTTACTTTTTCATTACGCTTATCAAGTCTTCTTATATCTCTAATTATTTTTTCTTTTTCACTTAATTCCTTATAGCTTTTTTGTATTGTTTTTTTCTTTTGATTTAATATATATCTTAATTGATCAAGAGATAAACTCTTATATTCATTATCTGTTATAAAGGGTTGAGAACCCTGAAAACCGTTATCAAACTGGTTAGACATGACGTCTTTTAATAACTGATTATATTAAAAGACGAAAAAGTTTAAATTATAATTAATTTTATTTAATCCTCTTATGTAAAGATATTCTTTTTTGTAGTCTCTTGCAAATTCTGGGATTTTATTATTTGATAAATTAACGAAAGTATTTAATTCTGGGACGCGGTGTACAATACCCGTTTTCATAACTACTTTCTTTGCCGAAAATAATCACATTCTCTAGCCATCTTAAAAAAATTACTCAGCCATTCTAAGGTAATATCTTCAAAGTACGTTTTAATATGGCGCGCCGTTTCTTTCAAAATATCTTGAGTATTGACGCAGTTGATGTGTTGTGTAATGTGGCGTAACAAATCATGTGAAATGTATTCGAGGTGAAATCGATTTACCAGTGTTTTTAAATAGTTTTTATTATAATATCCATGTACTACGACATACCACATTGTTCCATTTTTAATTCACTACCGCATTGGAACATTTTCTGTCTTGATATGATTTTACGACCACGATGTGTATTTTTCTGCCTAGATAGGCATGAATTTATTTTCCAAAGACACATTTTTTTACCTTAATATCATTTTTCTATAGAGATGCATCATTTGTTAAATAATTATTTATTGACGTGTTGTTTATTTATGTGGCGTAACATATTATTGGCGAGGTTCTTATACTATTGTTATATGTAACAGTTTACACCTTGAGAATCAATTATTTTCTTCCTTGATATAAGTTGCCTCCCATGAAAGCTGACTTTTTCTTCCTTGATATAAATCATCGCCGTGATGTGACTTTAACTACCTTGCTATCGATTTACTTCCATGGGCCCATTGTGTTGTCGAAAAATATAAGTATTAGTATTACGGTAGTAATGATATCAGTAGTTTAAGGTGAAAACTAAGAGGGAGACTCACAGAGGCTAGTGATCATTACAATCTTAGCAAACGATTTGGTAGGTTTAACTGCAGTGTGAACTCACAAAAGTGCCCGTAAACCGTCAACATGTGAACTCGAATTTACCGCTATTGGACGATGTCGGAAATCAGCAGTTTATCCAAGTGAGAAGCAGACCGCGAAAGGAAGATGACTAAAACAACGCTAGTAACCTGCGATCAGGCAACAACAACAACACACTTTATTAGGAAACAGATATTTACAATTTGAATAGTACCTACCCACGAATAGTTAAAACGAGTCCAGGCGGGTAGGTATGATTAAGTTTACTAGCCTCCCACGCAGACGTTCTTAAGGGGTTCGTCACGTGTTCCTAGTCTGCGTGGGAGGCTAGATTAAGTTAAGCTTGCCGGTTTTTTGCGCTATACATATTTACTTACAAGGATTTCAAATAAGCAGCAGTTAAAGATTACAGTAAATAGTAAATTAAAATAATGATAACAGCAATGAAAAATTTAAATTTACTTTACGCATCGTCTGCCCTTATCAAACCGTAAGCACGGTTTACTTCATATTAGGCATATCTAGAACGGACGTCTAGAGCCAGGGCAAAAAAGTTGCGGATTCGAAAATATCTGGATACGTGTGGACAAGGCCCAAGTGTAACTATAAAGGACGCATTTCGCAAGTTTAGGTGTCGCAAACATCGCTCCAGAGACCGCTTTTTTAGTTGGTATTCGGTTGCGCGTTATGACACCTTTTAAGTCGCAAGAGACACTACACGTCAATGAGGGAACGTTCTCCTTAACTTTCCCTCGTTTCGCTCGCGTGGATTTTAAAGTAATTCTTGCTCGCGTATTTCTACAACGCTGGGTTAAATACGCTTGTGGGCTCTGCGTTAACGCCTTTTCCTGTGTAAAAGGCTATCCTAGCTTAGATAGCAATGCAGATTTGCCAAGTTTAATGCAAGAAACCCGGAGCAAAAAATGAAAACTTGAATTCCTTGAATTGAAGAATATTGTGCGTCCCATGGGTTGAATTCCCTATAAAAAAGAGATGAAAAAAAAAGTTCAAAGCAAAAGCCTCTATTGTAACAGTTGAAATAATTTAGAAATTCGACAAACTTAGAACTGGCTACCCACTGAGAAAAGCCAGGTTTGTAGTAAGGTTTGGTTAAATATTCTTCTCTAAAGATAACAACAGAACTGACTACCCAACTGAGGCAGAGTAAGTAAGCGCTTGGCAAGGTTAATAAACTGCTCGACAAATAACAACAGCTCAATAAAGAACTGACTACCCAAGTAAAGCATAACATGTTATTGCCTGCAGTGGTTCATATCTCGAACACATGATCTTTTTTTATATATACGATATATCTAGCCGGATTTATGAAAACCGCACCAGTGGGCTCCTGGAGGCCACACACCTTAAACTGACACGATGGTCGGTTGCTAGGGCTTTTGCTCCCATTAGGTTCTTAAATTCAATTTCTGGCTTACAGAAGGGTAGTTTATATTTCAAATGAAGCAAAACATTAGAACATCTTAATTGGAGAAAAGTTTTCTTTAAATTTTTACAATTGTGAAGGTATTTTTGACTTTTCTTGAAAACATGAAGTCATAAGTGACACCTATTTTTAGTAACAACGTTAAAAATTTGATAAGCGGTGTTCAAAATGTTACAAACATTTTTGTTACAGAAAAACAATATTTACAGTGAAAACCCCATCTCAATCGGATA
This sequence comes from Porites lobata, assembly GCA_942486035.1. Lineage (NCBI taxonomy): Eukaryota > Metazoa > Cnidaria > Anthozoa > Scleractinia > Poritidae > Porites > Porites lobata. The sequence continues at coordinate 665,638 of CALNXK010000179.1, read as the reverse complement.
AAATGGCGTGAAGTTACAGGTAATTAAAGAAATTCAAATTTCCCGCCTCATGACCATATATGGTCAAACTTTAGGGGTATTTTAACGCGAAAACAATGAATGTATTTACAACGGAAAAAAGACAAAGCTGCATAAAATCAAAATTGTAGTTTTTTGAATTCGGCTTATGTGGTGCTATGACGCGTATTTCGTCAAAAATTACCTCATTATGAAGTCAAAATGACGTAATTCGTGACGAAATACGCGTCATAGACCACACATCCTAAATGCAAAAAACTACAATTTTGTTTTTATGCAAACTTGTCTTTGCTCCGTTGCGACTACCTTCATTGCTTTCGCGTTAAAATACCCCTAAAGTTTGACCATATATGGTCATTTGGCGGGAAATTTGAATTTCTTTAATTAAATGTAACTTTGCGCCTTTTCATCTGATTGAGATGGGGCTTTCACCAGAAATCATAGAATTCTATACAGAAAACTAGCGTAAAATTTTTACCATTTCTTTCCTGAATTTTCTTTCTGATGCCAAATTTGGACATCATTTATGACGTCACAATAGAAGTCACATGGGATGAAATAAGACCAATAAATAGGTAATTTATTAAATTACTTCCTTGCCAAGTTTTGTTACATTCGATGCATTCTACTTCTCTATATGGCCTAAAACTCTCAGTTTTGAGAGGTGTGGGAGCAAAAGCCCTAGCAACCGACCACCGTGTGACTCAACTAAAGTGAATATTGTCAAGAAACTCAGCTCTTACCCATGGTTCTCTTCTTGGTTCCTGATTAGCAAAATAAACATTCAATGCCATCAAAAAGACACTCTGGACTTGGCCATACACTCTAGCTGCTTGAAGGCTCAAAATGATAGAGGATGCTTGAGATTTAACCAAGTTCTAAGCAGAGAATTCAAGGTTAAATCACCCTCTCCCCCCCCCCCCCCAGCCTAGCAAGTGCTTGAGGGGAATGCTTTCATTGGCCAATGGGCCTCAAACATTACAATAATTTGACATGACAAACTAAAGGCGGACATGACGAGTGCACTGACTCTCCCAGAGCAAGACTTACGGACGGTACCACGCTTTTGCAGCACCCTCTCCCCTAGGGATTGATATGGAGGCCCCTTCCCAACCCATGGCGAGTTAGCTCAGGGACTGAGCTTGACAATGAGACCAACCAGCCCCCTACGTTTTTTCTCACCGCAGTGACCAAAAACCTGGCTATCGCCAGGTTCCTGTGCGAATATTCTGGTCCGTTTTGAGGTATGTTTTCAAAAATTCGGCTAGATATATAATAGGAGTATTCTGACAAAACATTTTACTATTTGCAACTTATCAACAAAGCGAATGCCGGCGAACGACCACGCGAGTACTTCCCGCAAAATAAAAAATCAATGACGAGTCACCGATCGAAATAACAAAATTCGCCAAGAAAATAGTTCATATTCTTGCCAAGTTATCATTTCATTGATTGTTTATTTAAGAAATTGTTAACGTCCGAAATACGTACGTGCGCGCTACACGTGGCAGTATTATAATAAAAACTATAGTTTTACTTACATGAGACTGCATGTTTTATTGTACACAGGATTTTGGCTGGGTTTGTTTTTGCATCATTCCAAAATGAAGCCTGCCATTTATATATTTCTTTCTATGCTGTTGGTAGCTGTGACGTCTCTTTCTACAAGGAAAGGTAAGTTTGGAAAAAAATTGCACTGTTTGGTATAATTTGCGTCATGTTGTTGTTTTACCAAACTGATCGCTAACCTTATTTGTAGCCTTGCCTTAAGCCTCATGCTACCTTCAGGTTTGTCTTATTATTAATTTTAATTATACTTATATGTTAGACATGGCCTACAAACGCGGTTACGCAAACTCAGAGAATGCAGGTCCTGCTTTTACAAATGCCTTGGCGATTTGAGTAAAACAGTCTCCTCTTGTGGAAAAGAGTGTTGTTCTGAATGATGCACCTGAAACATTAATTAAGGTAAACTGGATATTTCTTTGGCACGCGTTGTAATGTAAGCTTCCGCAAAGAAGTACTTAGGGCTTCGTTACGCGCTCCTAAACATTAGCGTGACGAAGCCCTCATTTCGTGTACATGGGAGACTGGTTGTAATCCTAAGTGGGTGGTGACTACATGGGTTGTGGGAAGGTTGGGTACGAGGTGGTTACTAGAATTATTTCGTGTCTTTCAAAAAGGAAAGCGATCGATAAGGAGCCTGTGGATGGGTGCACTAAATAGAAAGCTCTTATAACCTGCACGATTTTGTAACCTGTACAGAAAAGCTCTCGTTAGGCTTTGATAGATAGTCTTTGCGCAGTTTTGGTAACACACAACTGTAACTACTGGTTTAATATATAGATTTAGCCAGGGCTAAAAGCGAAGCTCCCTTAATAAATTCATAATTTAAATCAAACAATAAACTTGTAATCCACAGATCAGGGCACATTCATTTGACTTTTGAGGCAAAGGCTGAGTGATTTTAGAGAAAAATCAGAATTTGACCGTCCAAGAGTGAAACAAATTTTACATCAAATTATTTGTACACCGAAAAATAGCAATCATGTTCGATCACAGTAGATTAGGCCTGGAAAACAAATAGACCTATTCGTGTATTGTATTTGCATTAGCTGTACCATCATAATGTGGCATTCACCAGTCTCTCCAACATTGCTCCGTTAGAGAGACTATGGATAATTGGACAACCCCGAAATATAATTTTAAGAAACACATGCGCCACGATAGTCCTTGGTGGCAGCCAATTTACACGTTGCATTCCTCTGTCTAAAAGAGAGGCCAAAATAAAATCAGGCCGGATTTTTTGTCTTCGACAAGTTTAGTTTATTAGTAAATCTTGGCGACGAATCTGGTGGCGTGTAAACCAGCCTTTTAAACATACTTTTTCTCATCACGTCTCAGGTAAACAGTGCGCAGACCTCGGACAGAATTTGTTCTTTTTTGCCCTATTTAAACCTATAATTCTGCAGTTTTTCACAATTTTGCAAGAGAATTTGTACTCATTCAATATCCACGACGATCAAAGCACGCGCTTCCTTTGCACAACAAATTATAGCACTGAATTATAAAACGTTTTCTGTTAGAAAAATCTGGTCCTATGTGATATGCAGGGTAATAATTATGGGCTTTTAATTAAAACGATAAAAAAATTCCCAAAATCACTTTTCGGCCAGCCGGACGGGTTCTCACTTTTGACAGGCACCAAATTTGCAGTGCGATTAATAGAGTTACCATTTACCCTTCAACATGACAGAGAAATTGTTATGTTTAGGTTTTATTTCCCTTTATTCATTAAACTGTGTATGATTTTGTCATGTGTAATCTTTAAAAGCGAGTGATATTTACGCGCGGCGTTTTGAGTATTCCTACATGCGATGTTTATGTTCGACTGGAAAAAAACCGGTGCAGCGGTGAAAATTGCGAGAGGGACTACTAACAATCAATAAAATAAGTTTAATTCGGTTAAACATGTACAGAGACAATAATTTTCATTCACGAAGAGAAGTATTGAGAGTAAAGTGTCTCAGAAAATCATGAGTCAGGCAAGCATAAGCTTATTTATGTTTTAAGCCGGCTTCCCGATGTTCGCTCTTTTTCAAGATGAACTCGAGGCAAGAAAATCGCTCAGAGCTTTCTGTTTACACCCAAAATCATAACTAAATAATCTTCGGAACCTTTTCTTTGAATTTGCGGGTCAAAAAATGTCTCAAGGCTTTTTAAACCTGATACTATTGTAGGTTAGATCATTGCTCGTGTTTTAACTTAAGCCGCATAAACCATACGCTGGACTTCAGGAAACCGAAAAAAAAAACACATCAAAAACAATAATGGCTCAGGTTTACCAGTCGAGATACTGCTTCTGAAGGTCATCAAGTGTTCCAGAATCGCTTGAGACTTTTCAACCTTCTTACGCCTCAAGCAAGGGCAAGTGAGTAAGCTCATTTTTGAAAACGATGCCATCCGAAGTCGGATTTCCAATGACTTTGACAAGCGGTGCATTTGTCAACAAAAAGCGCAATAAACAAACCAGCCACGAATTACAGAACAATCTTGATAGCAGCTGTATTTCATTTTGTACACCAAGTAGAAAAAGACAGTTTAAAACATCACAAGATGACACAAAACTCTCTCAGCTCCAGCTATCAGTAAGAAAGTTTCCAGACGCTGCATAAATTTTCCGCATAAACTCACCTGTCAAATTTTGACCAATCAGAACATAAAAATTGAACGTAGAGCGTGATCAACGCGTGACAGTGAGAAAAGTCAAAAGCGATTGCCTTCCCTGCGTGTAAATGTAAAACCCGGTTGAATTTTCGTGTCCGAAATCAGTTCGAAATCAACATTTTAAAAGTGAGGCTCATGAAACACGACTTATTTCATATGCATTTTAAAAAATTGAACTTGAGCCTGCGATCATTTGAAAAGTAGCAACTTGTCAGCGGATACCTTCAAAATATTACTCGAACTCAGAGGGTCGATACCTGAGCCCGCGATACGGTCAGGCGATACCGGTCAGCAGAAACACTGTTTTGACAGCTGTCAATTAATCAAAACATGGATGTACAATATCGAGTTACAGGCTCCCAAACTAGCTAGAAAGTGTGAGATTAAACATTGGTATGCCTGTGGTGCGGACGGACATGTGGGGTGGTCGGTGTACGGTCAGGTGATTGCCGAATTTTCTAGGACGGATAGATTTTCTATAAAGCTATAGGGCTTCGAATTGAGCCTGTGATCAAGTAAAATATCAGCGCAAAACTTTAAACACTACGTGACCTCAATAGATAGAAAAATGAGCTCGCGATCCACTCAGGTGATGATGGTCAGCGTATACTCTAGTTTGACAGCTGTCAATTAACCTTCATTAGAATGGTGAATATTCGAATTAACAGACTACGAGTGTGAGTAGGACATTTCCGTCCGGCATGTAGTGGAAAATGCCAGATCGTGTACCTGAGCGAACCTGAGCTATCGTTATTAGTTTTCTGATAGTGGTCTGCACATGTCCCATTTTGAAAGCTGTCAATTGACCTTAATTTGGCTTGCCAATGTAACTTTAAACGACTGTCAGCCAACTGACAGCCTTGCCCGGCGTAGTTTCGTTTTTATGTTGAATTGGTAAGTGTGACATATTATAACAGCTTATATATAAGGGCAAAACAACTAGTCTTTTATCTGAGCCCGCGAGACGGTCATGTGATAATTGTCAGCGGATGTCTGATTTTGACAGCTGTCAATCTAATCGTACTCATACGGATGGCTTACATAACTAAGAGGCTAGTCAAGTTGTGCAAGATCTATTGTGACATTTGACATCGGCTTACATGAAGTGTGTGTACGGACGGGCGGGCGTACGCTACTTCATAACCAAATTTTGTGGGATGGATAGTTTACCAAATTTTCTTACCCATGGTGCTCCGCTGCGCGCGCGCTTCGCGCGCGCGGGAGGTCCGCTATCACAATTGTTTTGATTTTTCTGAAACAAAAACAAATACCCACACAAAACATAGGGATTGTTTCCTGTGCTTAATTTTCTTTACAGTGAACAGAAAATCAGCGTCAAACAACATGATGGCAGTGGAACACAAGCAGTGATAAACGTTATCAACTTGCGCATTTTTATGCAAACTTAGTATTCTGTATGCTGTTCAAGATACATTTCCAAAATTGACCTTTTCAATTATTTGACAACTAGCTATTTGTAATGGTGATGACGGGTTTGGAACCCGAGGTTGAGAAAAGCGATTTTAACAGTCAAAATCAATTTTTATGAATGCCATGTAATGAATTTAAATGTCAACTCTTCCAACAACTTTGACACAAAACTTTTTTGTTCATTCTCCAAAATGATGTGGTCTCATGGAAACGTCGAATAAATGTAAGTTGCTTATTATATATCTTTTTACTTATTTTACACTTATTTTTTTTGTCTTGTTTCTATTTGATCTGGAGCTTGATTAGCAACTGATCTGCGTCATGTCGCGAACAATCGGCTTTTGTTATCTCGACAAAATTGACTCAAACACAGCATGTCAATTTTGGCGGCCGCTAAAATTGATGTCTGGATCCGATCGGTCCGATCACGGCCGTCAGACCGGATTAAGCGGAATTCAGGGTTCAGTTATCAAAAAGGCTCATTTAATTACTAAACTGGGGTCTTTAATTTTAATCCAGTTTCCAGTTTCTTTTATTCCAAATCATTTTTCTGTTTATTTTTTAAATAGTCTATTCAGTCTCCAAACATCAATTAGTAGGCAAAAGAAATTTCAAAACTAACCGATTGGAATCGAATACCGAGCAAATCCTGGGTTCTTCTTAATCCTGCTATGAACAACCAGGCCCTGTGACCGTTAGTCGTTCCCGTAACTGGTGTCAAATTCAAAGCGGCATTTCTGCATGGATAATGAACAGTGAATATTTTACGAGAAGTTCTCTGTATTTGGTCAGATTGGAAATCTTTGAATGGATTAAGCTTCTTAGAAGACATTTACATCAATTTCAGGAAAATGGAGCTGGTAGAAATTTCATAACTGCCTCGCGTGCGAATTCACGGCTCATCACACATGCAAGAATGCAGAGATCAATCTGAAATCTACAACTAGCAACGGATTCAACTTTTGAATAATAAATTCATTAATGTATTCTTGGGGGGTACGCTTGACCTGGTTTGACTGTAAAATTTTGATTTCAAACTGACCTCGGAAGCTAAATTCAGCCAGTTTTTACAGGCACGCCAGTTGCTTTTTGACTTTTCTCATCAAGGTCACGCGTTCGTCACGCTCTACGTCCAATTTTTATGGCTGTAGAAATAAAGCTTTGAGCGATTTTCTTGTCGCGAGTTCATCTTTGAAAAGAGCAAACACCGGGAAGCCGGCGGCTTAAAACAAACTTGAGCTTGTAGCTCGATACAGTTTTTTAGGGTCAATACCTCCCAAGTTTGAGCATAAACTACGTTGCCATAAACAAAGATTTGAAAAAATTGCCATTAGATAAAGATGAAAATTTGTTATTATCAGGGTTGCAATAACCTCAAATGGGCCAATCAGAAAGCAGCAAAGGATTTGTCTGTTTGAACACCAGGCCCTTCGCAGTCGAGTTGACAGGGTTAGTTTGTGCGTGCGTGAACCCCAAAATGCGCCCTAGTCCCCTAGCATCACAAGGTGTTGAATAGAACCTCGAATGGACGAGATACTCCGCAAAAATTATTCCCAGATCCCTCGCATTCGATCGAGGAGTGATGACGTCACCGGAAGTGACAGGGCAGCGCGACCGGAAGTCAATAAAAACACACTATATTTATGTCAAAATCATGTTTTCTTGGTTTAATGTTTTCTCGAGAGGTACCTATTTACATGCGGCACATAGGCGACGTCTTAGGGACGCCGCGCCCAAGAAGCAATCATGAGTGGCAAAGGCCAGCCGCTGCGAATGATCAACTTGCTAATGATCCAATGACTGGCTGGCAAGAAAAAGGAAACTAGTTTAATGACCTTATTACATACGGGACGTATGTGACGTCCTAGTGACGTCACGTCCTTGAATTTTTGATATATTGACACGAAAAAGATCTTTGAAAGGCCAACCCTGGCGAATGATAAAATTATCTAATATCCAATAAGTGGCTGTGAATAGGAAAAAATCAATTGTTTACATTTGGTCTGAAAAGTTGCAATAGGCTGGTCCATCCGTGGTGGTTGACAATGTTTAGTTTGCCTAGGATGGGCCAGCCTTGGAAAATCATGACTCGTTTTATCATCCAATGACTGTCTGTTGAAAAGGGTATGAGAAAAAGAATGAATGGACTCGGAGCAAAAACGACATGACTTACCAGCCATTTTGCGGCGATCCAGTGTTCGGGAGATAGGGTCATCCCATGGCAACGTGCTTGACAAACGGGCCAATTCAGCGGTGCAACTACCACGGAATAAGGTCCTGGAACACACCTTTCTTAACGGGAGATGCCAGACGGCTTTGAGCAGGTCCAAGAGAACCATGAGGGGCACAGTCAAGAGAAAGAGAGCTTCCAACGTCTTAACCATCTTGAATGACTAGGTTGGCCAGTGAGGAATGAAAGAAAGACTAGGAGCGCCGCGTGTTTTAGAGAGTCCTCCGGATAACCTGATTGGTGGAGAGGAATCACGTGGACGAAAGGAAACTATAGGGGGTACCCCCATGGGTACACTTTTTTGTCCATGGAAAAAAGTCCTGGCGCGAGTAGGCGATTGGTCCATAGATCTAGATTAATAAGGCGGAACAGAGCGGAAAGGCCACATTCATGCTTTGTTTTGCCAACATGAACTACAAAGGGTTAGTCGACCCCAGAGACAAGCCGTTTGGCAGGAGTTTACTCTTTGAGGTACAAGTGAAAATCATGTTCTGGGTCGAGTGTTTTAACACGATGGACAAGCGAAAGAAGTTGCAGCGCGACTTGGTGGAACAATGGTTACGGTACCTGAACGTGTTTCAAGTCAAACCCAAAACCATGGTGTACTGTCGCAATTTGTAATAATCATCGCACTTTGTAATACCTGTCGCAATTTGTAATAAATCCATCGCACTTTGTAATACCTGTCGCAATTTGTAATAAACCGTGTCGCACTTTGTAATAAAAAAGCTGTCGCAATTTGTAATAACTGTCCGTCGCACTTTGTAATAAACTAAGCTGTCACAATTTGTAATAATTCCATCGCACTTCGTAATAATTTTTGAGAGTGATTCAACTTACTTCGTCAACGTTAATGTCAGCCAAAAATGTGAATCATGGTACTTCATAAACAAAGATGATGACGTCTGCCGTAACTTACAAAATTACTTATATAATTTACTATATCTCCGCTCATTCAAACCATTCAACTTTATTCAAGGTCCTATATACAATTTTTTGAAAAAAATTAATGTTGGTTGTTTATCTGATTTACGAAATTATGTATATATTCTTAAGCCTTGCTATTGTACAAGGTGGTTTGCAAGCAATGGTTACCCGGGGGGTGTACTCCCTTATATGGCCTGTACGGGGATGTGCCGCTGGACAGAGTATGGTTTTTGTCCTCTCTGTCCTAGACAGGGACTATGATTTCGTACGAGTCTGTCCTATTTATAAACATGGCTGCCCAATTTATTTGATTGGCTTGCAGAATTTTTTTGTATTCCAGGTTTATACAAAGGCAATCACTCTAAGGTGAGTTTGCTCTATTGCAATTGCCAATAAAATGGTCTTAACACCGCACGAAAAAACGGATTTACCTCTGTAGCAAATTTGGAGCAAACCATCTGCAAATGCCACATTTGCTTAACTTTGCTCAATTTTGCTGAATGACGTAGCAAAGGTGGTAAATGCCGCATTTGCCTCAAATTTGCCCCGTGTGTAAAAACAAGGATAACCTTTACTTTATCAAGGCATTTTGCAGGGGTTTCAAACTTGATAGCAAAACTGACATTTGTCAGGTTTTTGCCCAAATGGGCAAAAGCGATCGAAGATTTATTTTTGAACGCTTTTGCCCTCTATAGCAAAACCGGTCAAAGAAGTAATTTCCCACATTTTTGCTCAATGTAGTAAAAGTGACCAAAACTCATTTTTTAACAGTTTTGCCCAGGATAGTAAATCTGAGCAAAAAATCATCTTATTTGTGTTTCGCCCACTGTAGTAAATGAGGTCAAGCTATCACTTCTTCCATATCTTTGCTCAGTGTGGCAAATATGATCAAAATAGTCGTTTACCACTCTTATGCTCAGGGTAGCAAATTTGGCCAAATACCACTTATTCTCAATTTTGCTCAGGATGGCAGATATGATCAAAACAGTAGTTTCCTCATACTTTTCCCCATTTTAGCCAAGTTGATCAAATATCATCTCTTTTGTATCTTTGTTCAAAGTTGATTAAAATATCTCTTTTTTAAAATTTTGCTCAAGATAGCAAATTTGATCAAAACATTATTATCCACATGTTTCTTATTTTAATTTGGTACCATAAATGACTGACAAACAATTTAGACACCAACCAACATTTCAAGAATAAAATGACTTTATTATCTTTAATAGACACTGTACAATAAAAAGTAAGTTAAATTAAAAGAAAGTTCCATTGGCCTCTGCAAGGCACTGCATGTATCACAAAATGTGTGCCTTTAAATAAAAAGCGCATACATTGTGAAACTAACTAAATTCATACGTGTATAAGAATATACATTGGGTTTGAAAGTACAAGTCAACACTAGCTGGTTCATAATTTTCTAAGGTTGGCACAGGTTAAACGTAACTCCATTTGAGTGGTATACTTCAAATACACTCTTCCTAGATTCAATTGATACTATTGGCAAATGGTTGTAAGATAACAACACGTACACATCACTTCCAGTGTAGGTGAGACATCCTTACTAATGGACAGAACATCAACCACAGGAAATAAAATTAGCTTCAAGTTATTATGATAAGCGATATTCCTCAAATATTTATTTATAAGAACTTGTTTTCATCTGATAAATATTTTCCACTACCCAAAATAGGCAGCGAATATATACTTGCACCTTACAATATATAGTGTATCTAGAGCTATTCACTGACCACAATGGGAGATATGATTCATTTTTAACCAAATCAGTTATAAAAATATTTTTTGTAAATGTGTTACTATGCAAAAGCTCTGTGCATTTCTATGAGTTGGGTACGTTACAACTTTGATATATTTTTAACCCGCAGTAAACACTTATAAGGTCAATTTTGTCACCCTTTTAGCATGTACATGTATTTTATTTTACAGGTGCTTCATTTACTGCTAAACTTCTAAAAGCTTTTCAAGTTATGGAAGCAAATCTGCTATCCACTGATTAGGTGAAATACTTGTATTATTATTATTATTGACTGTAAATAATATGATTTAGTGAAATTCTTGTAATATTATATGACCATATATAATATATTACATTTTATTTTTTTTTTACTAAAATCAAATTATTTGCTAAAAAATTGAGCCAATTTTTTGTGATTCACATGATCAGCTGTTTTTCTTGCCTTATTGGACTGATTAAATATCCAGATTATCCAAACACAATGATGAATCTATACACAATGAAAGTTCTGTAGAACTTCTTTAATTCATTATTATTATTATTATTATTATCATTATTATTATTATTATTATTATTGGCATGCAGGTGATTAAAATTTAAGCCATGCTTATCAAAAAACCGTTATCCCACACAGTATTTTTTTTGCATAAAACATAACTGCACTCTTTTCTCATAAAATATGCCAAGAACAAAATAGGTCCACTGCATTTGGAGTCCGGTAATTACTCTACCACAGGGTGTATTGGCTTGATTTAGTCCTTGGAGTGGCACTTTTTAAGGCAGCTGTGCTTAGGGTAGGAGGAGGGTAGCCCTAGGATCTGTCACCACTGGAAAGTGGATGCAGATGCACGACATTGACATTTGTCTGGTAAGGGCAAGTTTGTGGCTCCACCGTACCATACAAAGGTCATTGAGATTATGCGACTTTGTGTCAACACTTTATTTCAAATCGGACTAATCACAAACTGCGTAAGAAACTAACCAATCACAAAACGCAGACATACATGTATGTCTTTGTGACTCTGTGGGATTCAAACATGATATTGTGTACTAATTCTCAGACGGCATGCTCTATACAGAGGGTTTAGAGTGTCTGCAACACAAGCAATATCTTCATCAGATTGTGACAAATCACTTCTAGACTTGGTAATTTACCTAGTTTTAACGTGGCTTCTTCCTATGGGTGTCAAAGGATATTATCTTACTACATTGTAGGTATTTATCAAAACTCAAAAACTTGTGTAATTGTCTACTGAGTAAATATGGTTAGAGGAACTTAACTGATCAAAAGGAACTGAATCATGATGCACGTCAACTTCAACTTGAGTGTTATTATTATTTTGTACATATCTAAAATGTCTTCTTCTTTTCTGAATATTCTTCAAAAAATTCTCTGTGTTATGCTTATGAGCAAGTTCCTTTTTCTAAGTGGTGGGTGCCAGAGCAAATGCAGGAGCATCATCTGGTGTTCCTTAGTTTGATGCTGGTCTCACTGTATGCTCTATTACCATTATTCTCACTTCATTGGCTTTGAAACCATGCAACTTTGCAGTCCAACTGGGCCATTAAACCATTAACCTCCAAGCTCTGCCAGGAAAATGGCCTTACACAGAGATTTTCCCTGTTTGGGAGGTCCTCATCTGAACCTGAAGAATTACCTTCATGCCATTCTGATACAGCTGTTTCAGACAAAGACTCCTCTGAGGACATTATATGCAACAGACATACATGCAAGGTACTTGTCCTTGTCTGACGAACTGATGCTAGTTGACTCCCTCAGAGCATACTGGCCCTTTAATTTTTTTTTCTGAAAGAAAAATAAAATGAAGAGCCATGATTTAGCAGCCAACAAGTAACCCACAGTTGGTAAACAAGCATGTACTGCTCATACTGAGCGTAAATGATTGGGTTGCAGAACAATGACACTATGCTAAAAGCTGAAAACACTCTCTTGATATTTGTGAGAAAACTTTCTCCCTGCATATTATTCCTACTAACTTTTTCATGAAATGTATAATATTTTGTTTTTGGAACAGGTGTTAAAGAAGAAAGCAGAAAACGTTATTAAGGTGACGCGACCCAGTTTTTTTGGGGGGGTACCATCCTACTTTGAAGCTCTCTGGTATTCCCACCTTTACTTTTATCGTAGGTCTAACACATAGAATGGATAACATATAGATCAATCTACAATATAACGTAAAATTTTTGGTGATCGGAGTAAATGTCACGTGGTTATAATGCAATATATAGTTATATATTGTTTCTAGTCTGTCATTATACAGCATTCTTGTTCAGCACGCCTGCAACGACCACGCTTGGCTGACTTCCGAATGCTCACCGAGATATTATAATTTAGTATGAGAAAATAGAAGGGATTCCCGTCACGAGTTAGTTTAATTATTGGCTTGCATTAAACCTCTAAAAAATGATATTTTTTTAATAGTAAGTAGATTTAGTGTGTAGCACTTCTTTATTATTTTGAAAAGGCACAAGAAGCACGAAAATTGATTAAAAATTGTGAGTTAAACCTCTATGTATCACGCGATGGCCTGTCTCACTGTACCAAAATTATCATATCTCGGTGAACATTCGGAAGGCAGCCAAGCGCGGTCATTGCACACGTGCTGTACAGGAATGCTGTATCATGATAGACAACTCCCAAAGCACAAACTCAGCCAAAACGCTAAAAATCTTCAATGTTTACTCAATTTTGGGCTTATAGAAGATAATGTCACAGTTTTTCGATGACCATGAAATTCAGAGTCCGGGTAGTTAGTTAATCAATTGTGGCCCTGAAGAAATTTGAAGGGAAAAAAACTACGAATTTTTAAGAAAATGTACCCTCCCAAAAAATCTGGGTCGAGTCACCTTAAGGCAACCCACATGTTGCTTAGAGCAATAATTAGTAAATTGTGGTTATTTGACATGATAAAGCAAAAGCATTTACTCGCAAAATGAACAAACAAAGATCCCTCAACATCATTGACCTGTACAAAAGGTATAAATAATGAGGCCAGTGTTCCAGCCAGAAATTTCTGCTTGAGGGCCAAAGTGCCCCCTACAACCCATTTTTTGGGGCCAGATAATTTTTTTAAGAAAGGGCCAATGTACTAGTATCTTTCTAATATGCAAAAGAGAAGAAACAGTTGGAAAGTTAAGGAAATGAAAATGGCAATTTATTTGAAGCTGACATGGAGTATCCCTCTTTATACACAATAGAGGAAATCTTCGGTAATAAAGCAAGCAGTACAATCAGAATGTATGCAATAAAAAAAAAAGGAATTAATTTTTTTCATCTCATTTTCCACTTCACTGTCAAGATCTACCTCCTTTCGCTTCTTCTGAACTGCTCGCCTCCATCCACTTTTTCGTTACTTTCTGAGAAAAAAGTTTTGGTAGACCTCGAAAATGTGTTTGTCAGGTTCATCCTTTTTCAAGACGCGATGATGGATACCCATCAGCTCCTGCGATATTACAAAAGCCAAGTCGAGGCTCAGTGGTCTCCAGACCACTCACGGTAAGTCAGGTAAACTCAAGAAGATTCATCGATTGATTTTCATGTTGTGTACAAAGGTACGGAGTCGTTGTTCTGTAGATTAAAAATTGTGTTTTATTGGAAAATTATTGTAGTTGAAGTAACAGAGACATCTTTAAGCGCAGGGAATTAAAGAAGGAAAGGGCCATAATGGCCCTTCAAAGCTTTTGGTGGGGGCCATCTCTCGATCTTTTGCGGGATTCACGCAATGGCGCACTCTGGCTGGAACACTGATGAGGTATTGTCATTTAAAATGTGGAACAATAATACAGTGGTCACTCGGAATGACACTTATGCTTCAAGACCTGGCAAGTGCCGTCACTGGCGAAATGAGCCAAAATTAAATCTCACAATACCACTGAGCCAATTATTTATAAACCATAAGAGTTTTGGACGGTACAATTTACATGTATGAAAGAAGAATCACTGGTCATTTAAAAGTGGAACAATAATACAGTGGTCACTCAGAATGACACATACCGTAAATCCTCTATTAAGCCCCCCGGGGGGGCTTACTTTTTTCAAGCACTTTTGAGGGGAGGGGGGGAGCTAAATAGAGAGGGGGCCTTATTTAATTTAGCGAAATGCATCACCTATAGCAAAAATACCATGGTATGAGACAGAGTAGACTTACGCGTTGTACAATTAAAGTCACTGTCACAAGTATTTAATTCACTTGTGGGAGCCTAAAAGTAACAAAAACAAAATGCTTATTCTTCAAAAATGTGCTTTCGGCCTCATGTTGTTCGGTAATTTTTATGAGAATGGTTACTTGTATTGATTTGTGGTACACAAGTTACAAACGAAAATCTCTTGAAAACTCCTCTTATATTTACATTTTTAAATGGTGACAATTCTCCACAGAGAAAAAAATTATGAACTTCCAGCCTGAATAAACCATAACTGATCAGTCCACGTTAATCGTTAATTTTTTTGGTGAAGAATAAGGATTGGGGGAGGGGGAGGTGGGGGGCTTAATAGAGAGGGGGGGCTTATTAACTTTCCTCCTCTGAAAAGGGGGGGCTTATTAGAGAGGGGGGGCTTAATAGAGGATTTACCGTAGGCTTCAAGATCTTGCAAGTTTCGTCACTCTCAAAATGAACCAAAATGAAGGTCTCTCAATATCACTGAACCATATGTATAAACCATAAGAGTTTTGACAGTAACATTTATGAAAGAAGAATCACTTTTTGTTTAAATGTTTAACAATAATACAGTGGCCACTCGGAATAAGACATTATGCTTCAAGATCTGGCAAGTGCCGTCACTCGCAAAATGAACCAAAATTAAGATCTCACAATATCACTGAACCAATTTATAAACCATAAGAGTTTTGGACGGTACAATTTATGAAAGAAGAATCACTTGTCATTTTAATGTGGAACAATAATACAGTGGTCACTGAGAAGGACACATAGGCTTCAAGATCTGGCAAGTGCCGTCACTCGCAAAATGAACCAAAATTAAGATCTCGCAATATCACTGAACCATATGTACAAACCATAAGAGTTTTGACAGTAACATTTATGAAAAAAGAATCATTTGTCATTTAAGTGTGGAACAATAATACAGTGGGCACTCAGAATGACACATATGCTTGAATCAAGATCTGGCAATAGTGCTGTCACTCGCAAACTGAACCAAAATTTGAAAATTAAGATTTCACAATATCACTGAACCATAATTGTGTATAGATGTAAAACGAGTTTTTGACTGTAAAAATTTCAAAAGGAATTTAATCATTTGTCATTTGAAATGTAGTAGAACAATAATAAATTATAGTAATCACAGCTTTGTCAAGTGCGGTCAGCTGAAAAGTACAGTAACCCAAAAGATCTAACATATTAACTCAACTGTCCAACGAGCCAAACTACTGAATTATGGACATGTAAAGGTCACATCACCGACTTATATTGGTGTAAAAAAAATGTTTGCCTGCACAGCTCAAGATCTGGCTACTTAAGATTATTCCATTAATGAAGACGATGCGCAACAAAGGGTACAGTTATTTCTGCAGTAAACAAAAAGGAATCAAGCAATGGCATATCTGTGCTTGCATCTTAAATTTTAAGATTTATCTTTGAAGTTTTAAGCTTACGCAAAGTTATTAGAAAACCAAAGTAAGTAAACTCGAACCACGATATCAAGAACATACCGTACCTTTCTGCAATCCAGCTGAGTTGATGACTTGGAAACATTATGTGAAGAGCTTCGCAACTGATCACTTTCTCTCGAAAATAACATGGGTATTAATAGAAAGGCAGGCTTTCTATTATACGAAAATACTTTAGTAACAAAAATACTCTGTTTGCAACGCTGTGTTGATTGTGAAGTCCGCGTGAATTTGAACTATTCAACGGAATCTCATTTACACTTTCCTATTTGTTGAAATTGCGCATGTGCCAAAGTCACTTGGAAGCCTGTGGAAGCATGGGAAACAACAAACATGGCGGCTAATCTTGCGATGGAGAAAAGTGTTCTCAGTACGCGCCCAATTTCCGCCTTCCCCTTCCCCTTTTAACGCCTGCCACGCAGGCTACTCGGACGATCAAACTCTGCAACCTACTATTGAAATGACTCCTGGGTTCAAAACTTTCACATTGTGCATTTTGTTAATCCAAATATGTAAAGGGGTACCAGGGCCTCCTATTCCGAGACTTCTTGTAGTAGTCTTTTTTTTAGTTTTTTTTTTTTTTTCAATCCGACCGACCGACCGACCCAATATCAGGAAACGCATTCGACGTTAAACGAAAAAAAGGGAGGCGGGACGGCCTTAGCCGAAATAACCAATTATAAACTTTGAGAAGACTGCGATGGTGATTGAAACGGGGCAAAATGGAAAATCAAAACTTGCGTGAAATAACAAGTTTGGTGAATGTGTAAACGTTAGTTTAAGTGGTCGTAAAGATAGTTCTTTGATCATATTTTGCTTAAATTTACGGCTCTAGTAACCATACATTTACACAGTAACTTTGCTATGCCAGAAAATATCAAGCTGCGCAAGGAACATTCATTTTTAGCCGTTTGAATTTTACACAGAGAACAAAATGGCGGCAAATTTGAATCTAAACACCAAATTCACTATTGGGAGCAAAAGTGAAACAAAATCTGTGTAAACTTGATATTTACTCCACATCTACGACACCCTTGCAGAAAAGTAAACTTTCACTTTTGAACAAAATTTGCCCACCAAGATCAAATAAGTAGCAACATTAGTATCCTAAATGCCTAAATTTACAATAGATTTGCTCAACTAGCAAACTTAAGCAAATCCTGTCAGAGTAAAGAATCTAGACACACTTGACATAGACAACTAGGCTATTATTAAAAGGCATTTAATTTCCAAAAATCTGAACATCCATTCTTACATCAGTTTTCTTTTTTAGATCACAACACCGTCCTTGTCTAACGGGCAGTCTTAAAAGAAGTAATAGTGGCTTCCATATTTTTGCCAACTTAATCAGACGAGGTCGGTTAAATTCAAAATGTTTACTACAAATAAACAAAAACGTCATGATTGGCAAACCTTCGAACCACAACAGAAACACAAACACAAAATCCAGTTAGTAGCTGGCCGATACCTTATACCTGGCTGTTTTTGTAAAACTCACTTGGGATCATACGCGGAGCCGGCTGACTATTTGGTCCATTATTCTCTCTTGATTTGGTCCCATTTAAGGACAAAAGGAGTACTCATTCCATCTTAAAACAGTTTTTTTTTCTATGGAGCCTGCTAAAGCAAATACCGTGGGGATAGTAAAAATATTCTCCGTCCGCGTACAACTTCTTCCAAGCGTGTTCACACAGTAATTTTTAGGGAGTTATTAGAACTCCAAAAACGGAGTAAAAATTTTTGGTACAGGATAACCCCTTTTTTGGGGTTACTTCACCTAATTTAACTCCAAATTTGGGGTTATTTTTACTCCTGAAAAAGAGTTCTTTTTACTCCCAGTCTGGAGTTCAAATAACTCCGAAAATGGGGTTATTTTTACTCCTTACATGGGTTGTTTTTACTCTTTTTGGAGTTACTTTAACTCTGAAAGTGGAGTGAACATTTAATGTACAGGATAACTCCTTTTTTGGGGTTAAACTCCTCAATATCTGGGGTCATTTTTACTCCTGAAAAAGAGTTCTTTAAACTCCTTTATGGAGTTAAAATAACACCCCCCAAAAAAACTCTACCGTAAGGAGTTAAATTAATCCCGCTAGAGGAGTTATTATAACTCCTTGACAATTACTGTGCAGGATTACTTTTTTTTTTTCCACAAGATGGAAAGTATAATAAACCACGCATTGCCGCAGTAGCGCAATTTCAACCAAGCATTTGCCCATTTAGGATGAGATATTATACGCCGGATTTCGATCGCAAGACCACTGAAAGATCCGTAATGCTTAATAATCTTTCTCACACTTACAATCCCGCTGTCACCTCCCGATGGAAAATGAATTCGCGGAAGCCTCAGGATAAATCTTTTGCAAATGGATCTAAAGCGAGTGTGAACATTAAAAAGTTGCCGAAATACCTGACAAATATGGTTGGGCCACATGAAGCCTGAAGACGATAGGACCATAAATAAAATCTTCTCAAGAATTTCGTTGGGTAGCCTGTCTAAGTGCGAGACGCTATTACAGGTCATGACATCCTCGTCCGCTACAAAGATGATACTCGGTTCGTTTTCACTTACTTCACTAAACTTTAAATTCAGTTTAACGTTCGAATTAACTCCTGGATCCTTTTCAGTTCCCGCGCTCTTTTCACATGAACAGTCCAGCCCAATATCTCTTGAGGGTTCGTTTTCACAAGCATCACTCCTTTCAAGTTCAATAACGCTTTCAGGCAGCCGATCGCTGTTAACGCATATATAATGCTCGCCATGTTGTTCTGCATAGTGTCGGAGGTGTATCGTTGCGATCGGATTGCTAAATGAGGGGGAAATTACAGCAGTTGCATTTGCACCCAGTGTTGAGAACACGACGATCTGAATATTGTACAAATCAGCTGCAGCTTGTAATGTCAATTGGTCTCCATAAGTACCATCGGTTAACATTTCTCGCGGGTACTGCGACCACGGCATAGCAGCGAAAAGTTCTAAGGGTATGCCTTCCGCATTATTTGGATGATCCTCAAGATACTGTACCACTTCCTCACGAATAGTTTCTGCTGAACGAAAAATGCCAAGGTGACTCAACCAG
This sequence comes from Porites lobata, assembly GCA_942486035.1. Classification (NCBI taxonomy): domain Eukaryota; kingdom Metazoa; phylum Cnidaria; class Anthozoa; order Scleractinia; family Poritidae; genus Porites; species Porites lobata. The sequence goes on along the minus strand of CALNXK010000179.1, from coordinate 646,324 downwards.
AAACATAGAGCCTCAAATTGGCAATTACCGTTGCCTGGAGGGTTATACAATAAAGACAAGCCTACATCGCCAAAGTCCCTGTCGATGAATTTATCACATGGCTGCAATAGTATAGCAAATTTCTTTCTATGCTCTTGCAGTTTTCTTTGGTTATCCCGTTTACTTTGTCGTGTCCTCTTGCTAACCTGGCTTTGTGTGCTCAACGCAGTCAGATTTTCTACGGAGAACCATTGGTCCGTTTTTTTTGAAGAATCCGGTGTAATGAATCTTATTTTATACATGTCACTCTTGGTGCTTTTTTTAATCACAGTGCCCTGGATAACGTACCGTTTTCTCGATCCAATTCTACTGGCCCCCTTTCCCGCACGATAACGAACCAAAACTCTCTCTTTTGGTTTATAACTGACAGCTCTGTGCAGCTTTTTGTGCCGTTTCATCATGCGATAGTTCAACCTCTTGCTGTAAACACTTGCCCTTTTTCGAAGTCTCTTGATGCTTCTGGAATGGTGATTTAAATCATTTTGTGTAGGAAAGCTGCTAACAACATGCCCGTCATCTGATTGTTCCGAATTTAAAGGTGCTTTAACTAAAACATTCGATCTCCGACCATAATATATTTGAAAGGGGGTTTTCCAGCCCAGTTCCTCCTTTCTTTCTTCATTGAGAACACGGTTATAATCTGGCAAATGCTTTGCCCAGTTTACTCCCTTCTTACCTAAAGCGATAAGGTCGTATTTTATTTTTTCCCTTAACCGTCTATGCGACCTCTCGACTTTCCCCTGGGATTGAGGGTGGTACGGTCGAGATTTGATCATTTTGATCTTCCACTTTTTACATAACGATTTTAGCTTTCCCAAGAACTCTGGACCACGATCGCTTTGCAGACGATCCGGTGGGCCATGTTCGGAGTATATGGATGAAAGAAGCATAGCCACACGGCTACTTGTCTTTTTTTCTAATGGGCGTAGCCAGACAAATCTGCTGAAAATATCCATAACGCTCAAGACATACTTGCACACTTTCCCATTATGTTTAACAGCGTCGTTAATAAGGGCCATTAGATCAACTTGATGCTGAGACTGTACATGTTTAGCAGTTACGGGTCTTGGTACAGCTTTTTTCGTGAACTTGGCATTGTGAATTCTATATTTCAACTCACTATTTGTTACACTTAGTATTCGCCTTTCGCTCAATCCAGCAAATCCCGCTGCCGCGCGATTACGAATCTTCTTACATCCCGCAGACTTTGCCTCTTTGAACGTCTTTCCAACAACATTTGATATCGATGATATTTTCAAGATTTTCCTGCCGTCAAAATACAAGGTCGGTGTAGTCTGAGGGCCAAGATGATATCGACTCCTGTTGCGCCAAAATCGAACGACGGCGTTTTTCTGCTCCCTTGTCCTTTCCGCCACAGGGACATTAAACGTTCCCTGCACCAGCGAAAGCATAGTTTCGTATGCTTCATCACTAAAAGGATGAATATATTCACCCCTTTGTTTCTTTTTCCCCTTCGCTGAAGAAGTAAAGGAAATTACAAGCAAACAACAGAGAAAGATAATAGCACGATCTATCGCCATTTTCATTGCGTAAAAAAGGTTTTCACTAGCGCATGAGATCGGAACGAACCCAGACCGGCATGAGTTCGTATCGGTTTTCATACATTTCTTCTTAGGTGTTTACATGAGATCGGTCAGAAATTAAACGCAGATCGGTCTGAGTTCTTGTCGGTCGCTGACCCGACACGAGTGTTTTTCGCACCGGCCTGAGTCCGTACCAGCCTCAGATCTGAGCCTGCAATTTCAAATTCTGCAGTCCTTTGGGTCAGCGATATACTCAATACACATGCGCATAAACTTCAAAGATGGCGGATAAGGAGACGAACGCAACTGCTGGGAAGGAGAAAAGGAAAGAAAGGTGGTTATTTACCGACGAGATGGTGGAAGAGTTGTTGGAACTGTTAAGAGACACAAAGTCGAACATGGCGGGGAAAGGCTTGGACTTCGAAGGCGATCTGGTAAAGCTATATGCAGACATACGTACAATGATGGCCGAAAAATTTGAAGAGTCTGATTTTGGCCCAAAGGAAATCATGCAGCCGTCGGTAGAAATAGACGAAATGAGTAGAGACGAGTACAGAGAATTCAAGAAAAAGGTCGATGAACAAGAAAGGGCAATCAAATTAGGGTACAACAGGATTAAAGCCAAGGTAAAGAAACTACGATCGGGCTTTCAAAAAATGTGTTGCAGAGTCCACAAGGTCTGGGAGTGGAAGAATTATCAAGGAACACTGGGATACCTTGGTCGCAATTTGGGGAGGAACCCCAGGTGCAGAGCCACTAGAATGTGGAATAAATACCATGGGAGAGACATCATCAGAGTCAGGAAAGCCAAGTGGCAAAGTGGACACCAAGGAAAGTGAAGACTTGTCCATAGAAACTAAAGATGATGAAGAAGCAGGGCCACCAGAACGAAAAAAACAAAAATGTGCAACAGCAAGATATGTAGATGACAAGAAAAAGAAGCTGGAAAAGAAGTTAAGCACAAAGCAAAAAGAGTGTATGATGTTAGAAACAATGAGGGAGGATATGGAACTTAAAAAGAAAATTCTGGCTCAAGACACGTCCAACATTTCTTCTGCTGATCAGGCTCTCAGTAAAATAGCAGATTCGATGCAGATTTTAAGCCAGGCTATACTGACAGGGTTTCAGCAGCTGAATTCTCTTCAAGGTAGTAATTATCAGTTCAATGGTCCAAGACACCCTCAGCGGGATCATGTACATCCTTTTGGAGGTGCTTATCACAACAATCCAAGCCAATACAGTGTACTACAGCCGTTTTCTGGGAGACAAAATCCTTTCAGCACTGTAGCTTCTGCTTCTCCAAGTGCAAGTAGTAGTGCCAGCTGGGAGGAGAGTAGTGTAGAAGACCATGACCCAAGTTTGTACCCAAAGTGGATGTGACTAGGATGATGTAGGACTAAAGTATTGATATGAACACTTATTGCTACCGTTTATTTTGGTTAAAGTTCTTGCATGATAGAAAGAGAGACACGAGTGACTGACATTCTTTATCACTGGATGGTTCAGAAGGTACCATTATTTTGTTTGAATTGTGTTCTTAAATAAAAGCATACCCAGAATTGCTGTATGGTCTCTTTTGGTAAAACTGTCTGAAGTTTGACAGTCTTTTTGGCATTGTTTTTTATCACAGGTTAATATTTCAATGTGATTTTTATGAAAGAATAACCAAAGTTGGACTGTTTACAATATAACGTAATGATTTTAATAATCTGTATGTATTATGAAAAGTAACACAAATGCTAAAGGGGCAAAAATAGAACATTGTTAGTGTTGTTGTGTTGAATAAACCAGTTACATATGTTTCTGAACCATGCCTGAACTCAATGCAATAAGGTAACTAAATAATATTGCTCTTCATGTTAAGCTTTTAGTGGTTTCGTGTACTACCCTATAACTACCCGCTGTTACTATTTAGCCATGTCAATGAACAATGTCTAACTGTGTAGACACCCCTCAGACATGTTCAAAAGAGAGTAGATACAAAAATACATATTGTTGTTAAAAATCTATATTAATTCAATGTGAACTGAATGAAAAGAGTCACTTTGTACACTTTCCATAATTCACACTTGAAGAGTTTTAAACTATCATGAAGTTTTAAACAATTAGGTCAGACCAAATCAACTATTACTTATACAAAGAGAATCTTAATTTAACGAGAAATAGAAAATACTTATTCATACAAAAAAATGTCTCTAGCCCTTGTTCAGCCACTTGGATAAAAATGTCTGATTTTATGATTTAAACTGTAACCATATACTCTTCAAAGTAATCAGTTATAACCTCCCTGGTCTTAACACCTTGAGCAGTGGTAACACTAAACCTCCTGTAAAGAGACCCTTGTCTCTCATCTGCATTGCTTTGCTGAGGAGATGCTACTGATATCTCGTCTATTCCTACTTTGTTCATCTCACAGTAATTATGCAATACAAAGCAAGTATAGACTATTACTGGGATATCATCAAGGTTGGAATTTAGGGATGTTGTCAGAATTGGCCACCTGGCTTTTAATTGCCCATAAGCACACTCAATCTAGTTGCGAGCACTTCGTAACATTGTGTTAAACATTACTTGTGCATTAAAAACTTAATATTCTTTCATACAATGGGGTAGTAAGGGGTATGCTGGATCAGCCAACAAGAGAAGAGGCACCTTCTCTCTACCAGGAAGCAAAGTTTTGTACAAGTTGAATGTTTCATAGAGCTCATTACCTCTTGATAGTCTTAAATACCTGGGTCCTAGATTAGTATTTATTGCATTGCAAACACTTCTAATTGTTTTTGATACAGTTGGAGCACTGACTCCGAAAGCATTGGCGGTTAGAGTAATACTTCCGGTGTCCTTCAGAAGGTAAAGAGTGATTCCCAGTTTTTTCTCAACTGAGAGTCCCATTCCTGGAGATGAAGGATCAGGGGAAATATGTGGACTTAGCTCATCAGCTAATGCCTCAAATTGTTCTCTGGGCATTCTAAAGTTTTTCATCCATTCTTCAGCAATAGCTTCGCCACTCCACATGTTCATCCACCACCTGTCACTCCTTCCCGGAGCAACCCACCATCTTCTTTTCTTTGGCGTTGTCTTGAACTGTTTACTACATGGACCAGCCGTGTTTGTTTCGCATAGTATTGAATTCCTCTTTTTCGCTTCGTTTTTTCTGAGTCTGAGTAATGATATTAGCACTACTGATGATAACATGAGTAAACAAAAAGACGAAGAAAGCAGTAGCAGTTAAATTTTGCTATCTCTGAGTTTGTACCGGTTTCTTGTAACCAACCAAGCAATTCGTTCCTATCTCATGTAAAGAGCTGAAAAAATTTCGTACCGGTCTGAGGTCATCTCGGTCTCATGTAATTACCCCCAAAGAATAAGCACAAGCACATGTGTAAGCAAGTGAAAACTTGGTGGACATAAGCAAAAGCGAAAGAAAAACGCACAAGTTCGTTCTTCTTGTGCTTAAGCTCATGCTTACGTCTCCTTTGCTGTAGCTTTCACTTGTGAAAAGCGGGTCAACAGACGCACAAGCATACGCACAAGGTCACGGACCAACACCGTAGCAAAACGTCTACGCATGCGCCAGGTTGAGTATTTCCGGTCTCTTTTTCAGTCACACTTTCCAGTCAGATCAAAGTCTCCCGCGTCCGCTTGGATTCATTCTGTGTGCAGCTTGTGGTTCAGTTGTTCTGCCTCATGCTGCTCGTGTTTTTGACTATTTCATAGTTATCGAAATTGCTTTTATGGATAACCAGGCACAGATCACTGAAACCAGGGGGGGCTGGCAACGGCCTTTGATCTTGCCGCTTTTCGGCTTTCCATGATCGCCCCAGTTAAGAAATCTGTCAATCATCCGAAAACTGTAGCAAGCATGCGCGGAACGGGTTGGGAAAACAAGTTCGTCTGAGCAGCTTCTTCGCAGCGATTCGGCAGTGTGAAGTGAAGTTACTCTTGGTCCCGTTGGTCATTGGTTTCTTCGTTTTGTTCCGCGGTAATGTGGAGCTTACGTTTTCCTTTCTTCTGGTCTTGCGTTTGTCATTAAATGCGGCCCGGTTTACTACGTTAAGAACGATACCAGTGAACATGTTTCTCGATGCCCGACCTTTTGATGATTTGTTTCTGTTTAGACGACCCACGAATTGCAAGAGTAAAAGAAGGGCCAACCCTCCAATACGTATGTAGAAGAGTTTATATTTTCAATCGAAAGGCCCAAAATTAATTCTTCGTGGTAGTAAAAAAAGTGCGGTGACTGGCATGTGGTTGAGTAGAAGAGTTGTCAGAGTTCAGTTGAGAGTTGTTTACGGCTTCACTACACCTTTAAGACGACAAGATGATTGAGATTCTTAGTTCTACATCCTTGATTGTGAACTTATCCTGGCAGAGTTGCGTTGGATGACTGAGTGGCATGGTCAAATCTCGTAGTTCATGTATTTCTTTATGTACTAGAAGCCAAATAAATTTTGCCAAGAGATCATTCTCTCTTGATTTTGCACATGTTGATATGCTTAAGTTCTTTTCTTCGTTCGATTTAATTTAAACTTTACCGTAGTTTCTAACAAATGAATCTTAGGCAGATAAAAGGGTAATTATCTTGTGTGTTTGGAATTCTCTTTTCATGACAGCAGTTACTACACTGCCTTCAGTTTGAGTCCTAATTCAAGTGTGTTTTGTTGCAAAAAGAGAGGGAACAATTATAAATTTTAAAAACTAAACTACCCCTTGGAACAAGATTATGGTTTAAAAAAGATTAGTTAAGTTCAGAAAATAAATCGTCAAGTTTGCATGTTTTGACAAGGACTACATCTGGCTAAATATGCTTCCAAGGGAATGTATAAAGTCAGGAAAATGGTGACATTTCTATTTTTGCCTTTCCTTTGGCCACGATGATCAGTTTTTGCCATACAGTTGCATGTAATTTTTTACACTTTTGGACATCAACCTGCCAGGTTAGTTTGTGTCTGTATAAAAATGTAGTTAATGAAATCAAACCCTCTCAACTTAAAAATTACCTTGTACTAGTGGATATGCAAAACACCAAAGGATGTCTTGGAAAAAAATGTAAAATGATTATTAAGATATTGAAGATGAAACAACAACAACATGATATTAATTTGAGGAGGACTCGGAAAAAAAATCCGAGTCCCAGATGGGATTTGAACCCACGACCCTCCGTGATCTAGTCGGATGCTCTAACCACTTGAGCTACTGGAGACTCTATGGTGAGCAGTTTAAGATAATATTATTAATTTTGTAGTCAACAATAACAGTTAGAAACTTGTGTTGAGGCAGGCAAAAACATTTTTCAGAGACCATAGACCTTCACTGACTTTGCTGTTAAAACAAGTGGTAAAAGGGTATTAAAATGTGAGATCACCTCCCTGAGCTTGCACTGAAAGAAGAGTATGGGTAGTAGGACACATTGTTCATTTCCCCCACCCTTTTTATGCCAAGAGACCTGATTTTATAACCCTGATTCACTTCAGTTAGCATACAGAATTAAGTTAGCTTTTAAACTTAGGAAGATGGAAAAACTTAAGGAAAAAATTGGTGGTACCAAAAATGTAACTACAGACTGCTCTTCATCAACCTTCACAGCCCAAACAGACACCCTGTTCAAAACTCTAAGGGGTGAAATGGTCACCACCCTAACTCAGCAGCACATACCCATCTAGGCCAAATAAGCCAAGGGTAGTATGTAGAAAGAACATGCTGAGGGGATTAGCAGTCAAGGGACAATAACTTCTTTTGATGGTTGATAAAAAGTCAATTTTACCTTGTTTGTTTTACTTGTAAATCAGATTCATAACTTACACAAACAATTGAAGTTGTACATTTTTCAAGGTCCTTCTGATTCTCTTTATAAACTTTGCAAAACATTCAATTTTCTTTTTTCTGTTTCTTGTACTTCAGTCCTTTGAGGGATTTTCTCAATGTATACTGAGCATACCCCTCTCTGATGTACTCACTCTTATTAGCAACTGGATTAACCTCTTGTGCCCACACTCAGATTCAAGTATAATTCAAAACTATGGGGTAATTTTTGTACAAACAATTTCAAGGAAGTACTTAAAACCGAAGTCACTATCTAATATAAAACTACTAAAAAAGGTATTGCTGTTGGAGCTATTTATTGATTATCACTCAAACGATATTCCAGTGAAGGTTTTGAATATGCAGTAAGCCCTTCCCTGCAGCCTTTTGATATTAAAAATAGCTTATACTGACAGACCCAGTATATGTGAAGCAAAGTGATTGGAACATTTAACCTGGCTTTTACTAAATTAGCTCTGTATTCTGTATTTACGCCCACAAATATTTGTTGTGGCTCCCGGCAGCTGTCCCAGTGTACAAACAAACTTACGAACAGCGAAGTACAAAATTGGTTTAATGAACATTCCCATATGACTGTTGCAAGACTCATGCAATAATGAGCTCGTAGCATATGTTTAGGATAAGGCAGAGAGTTCTTAATACCACCGAAGGTGAAAAAATGTATAAGAGATGGCGCAGGCTGCCCTGAGGCTGGTCGCTCGAAAATTCACGAAGCTTATAAATAACTGAACTTGCCAAGGTGCCGAATCACGATGAGCGAAGTCACTCATGAACTGTTCATACATCACGCCTCCTGATGTCCAAACATTTCATGAAAAAAGTTCATGAAAACCTTTTCTTGACGTTTGGACGCCGTAAAACGTAAAACCGAGCAAAAACTCATCATCTTTCCATGTCCGCATTCACCGCCATATTTGTGTTGAAGGAAAATTGGTACTCAGTCTCACTCGGCCAAATTTCTTAACTGGGGCGATCATGTAAACTCGGTTCCAGACCTCGCTGCCAGCCCCCCGTGACTGAAACAATTAGTCGATTAGATTCAGAAAAGGTAAGTTGATACATATTTATTTTTCTTTTATAGACACCTACTAATAACTCAGTGTGTAATTTTGGCCAGAGCGTCAGGTAAAATTATTTTCATTCACGAAAACAAAGTGTTTGACTGTTATTTTTCACTAACCTGGCTGAAACTAAGACATAAAAAGTTATCATTGCAAGCTTGTATTGTAGTTCTAATTTTCAGTTCTTCAGTATCTCAGTCTTAATACCTTAAAGCCGATTCGAGCATTATTTATTTATTTTTTATTTTCGTGTTTTGAAACGAAACTCTTCTGAGTCGATTGCCATGAAACATAAGCTTAATTATATAGTCCAGCTGTTATCGACCAAAATTGTTCACTTTTATGATAAAAGCATGAAACTTTGCTAGATTACAACTAACCCTAAGACTAACATTTCTGGATATGGAGCCAAGCCAAATTCAACACTGGACACGAGTACTGTGCAGGCCCTAAAATGGCCTACATGAAAACGAGGCTGTTAGGGGAAATCCTTCTAAAATACCATTTTTGAGTGTTTCTGTAAATAAAAGTCGTAGATATTGTGGAAGAAGACATTAATTTTGCTTTACTGTCATGCTTTCTTTGGTGTCACGTGACCCCTCCTTCCAAATATGGCGGGCTATTGTTGGGTGTCCTGTGCTGAAGCTGCCTTCTGTGCATTTGTGTGTTTAAAGGGGTGAGAAGGGGCACCTTTTCAGGCAAGTTCAAATCATAACACTCTTGTAACTATTGTCCAATTATCAACGGCTGTTTTTTACCATACAAATGCAAATCATTACATGAAAACGAGGCAAAAATCTTTTCAGCGGTTTGAAAAGCCTCCAGTTAGCCCTGCGTGCAGTCATCTTGAGTTGGATTCATAGACCATTGCCTAAAAGCCTGAATTGATCAAAAACTGTGATCGCACGGCGTTTTTGCAGAGTTTTTTTCTCCACAGACGACAATCGAAAGTCACATGACATAGACTTTTTCCTTAAATATGCCATATTGAAGGAATTGAAGAGCCCCCTTTTCTGATAGTTGTATCCTCAAGATAGTTGTAGATGTCACTGTATCTTAGGAGTAGGTTGTACACCAGTTTTGCCAATGGTGAATCGACACCGTTCAAAAGAAGCAGTTTTTCTTTCATTTAATGAGTTCATAGCCACAGACTGCCACGATATACCCCTTAGTCAAAGTTAAAACTCTTAGACTTGTATGACTCAGAAGTGTTGTTCCCTTTACATATCCCATTCATACACTGCTCGACAGGTATGTTGCATGAGCACTACTCGAGTTGAGGAAACACTATGAAGGTCACTTTATCTCCTTTTTCACTTCTTGCCTCGTTTTATTGAAGATAATGAGGGCTGGATAAACAAACGCAAGTGCAAGCCGAAAAAACCAATTGAACTAACTCTTTCCCCAAATGCTTTTGTTTGCACTTAACGCTTGTCAACCAGGAAAAAACAAGTGCAGCCGACGTTCTAGCTGTCTATTTGGGGCTATCGTGAAACGTCACGTGCAAACTGCACTCAAAAGGAGACGCAAGAGGGAGGGGTGTTAATCGAGAGAGCTTGCTCGCAGGCTAACGCAAACGCAAGGTAAAAAATGTCTGTCCGACGTGATGGGATCTACGATAATCAAATGGGCTTGTGTATCTCACTGTGCTTGAATTTGCATTGATTACGTGAAAATCGATTGTCCTTAATTTCTCTTTCAAGAAACATATCCCACAAATTTCTCGATTACATTCATTCAGTTGGCAAATGATGTCAGGGATCTTAACACCAATGCAAGCTTAGATCAGGACTCAACGCCCACGTGACACTGACATAATTTTCTTTGGCGTCCATACTATACATGGATAACTAAAATAACTAGCATCGCTTCATTGGTGGAATGGGTTCTGATTTAACTGTTGATGATCACTCAAACCAATATGAAATGTCTGGACCACGAAGTAATTGTCAGCCTGTTTCAGTTTATGCAAACAAGATGCAAGAGCGTTAACTTATGTTTGGTGGGATGTGTGCAGCACAGTTTTAAAGTATGGGAATAAATTTCGTTAGTAAAATCTCATTTCACCATTTGAATTCTCATCTTCTTATTCATAGAAAGATTTCACTGTTTCGATTATTATTCTTCGCCGATTTTAGAAGGGTGTTTCTGTTTTGCTTTGCACAAAAATGGATACAAAGATTCGTTACCTGGTGCACCTACCGTTATTTTGAATAAGATGACTCGCGGTTATATAACCAATGAATGAGCCACACCCTTCTTTTCAACTCAGTTCTGTTACTGAGCTACTGTTCATCTGGTACTGGTAAACTGCCTGCTGAGCATTTTGAACAATATGAAGCTCGCGGAGTATGAGCTGAAACTAATCTTTGTCATTACACAGGGCGCCAAATACCCAAAGCAGCCTGTCTACAGAAATAAGTGGCTCGTGGAAGAGATTAAAATGCTGTATATACGGCTGCTATGAGAACGATGATCTTAGGTTTGAGTGGGATAATAAAGCCGCCCAAGCCACAAAACCCCATACGAATCTCTTCCTACCCACTGCAAATACTTATCATTTTAAATTTTTCAGCAGTTTCCATTTTCATTGGTTTCTGATTAACTGGTCTGTTGAGGATACACTCCTAACTCCCCTTTCATGTCTGTAGTAGAAAATTCACTTGTGGGTGTAAAGTTAGCGATAGAAACCAGCTCTAATGGTTGGATGTTTGGATATTTTCCTTTGATTTGGAACTTTTTGTCGCATAAAAGGTCAACTTCTCTGTGGCTGGATCGATACACAAAACGCTGACATTTAATATCAACTTTTGTGGAAGAAAAAGATAACATTTTTCTCGGCTTAGATGAGTACACGACCATGGATTTCCAATATAATTGGTTATGAGCCTTTCATATGAGGCACACTTTCCTGAACTGAAAAACATTAACCGAGAAGTCGATAATTGAATTTTAAACTTTCCCTAATTATAAGATAACGAGCGATCTTTGGACCCAAAGTGTACTGCCTTAGTGTTGCATCACGTCTAGTTCAATGACTTGAAATGCTCAAATCATACATGGTAATTTTGTGCCAATTATTCGCAAAATTCTCTTTCAATCGAGTGGTATTGTAGTTGCCTACAGCTCGTGTGTCTAAATTGTAATTTATCTGAGAAATTTTTCAAGCACCGCATCTTTTGCTGCTACTGCTCCTCAACCATGGAATTCATTGCCCTACGCGATTGGGAGCTAGTAGCCCCTCAGTAGCATATTTAAAAAAGACACTAAAGACATTTTCATTTCAAAAAGCTGTGATTTTATGTGCTTTTTAATCTCGTTTTTAGTAGGTTTCATGCAGTTTTTTTTACGATTTAAGTAGTCTAGGTAATTTTTAAAGTTTAGTGTTGACAAAATTGTTTTAACTCTTTTTTGTAGGTTCATGCACTTTATGCATGTATACTTTATGCAGTCGTGGTATTTTTTTTTTTGAAATATTTTTATTTTTAAGCGCTGATGAAAATAGCAATATTGATATCGGCGCTATATAAGTATTTATTATTATTATTATTATTATTATTATTATTAAAGATTACCGTTAGAAATATGAGTAAAGTTAAGCTAATTCCTTCATCTATTTCAAATAGCTCAGTTGTTGTTCAATTATAAGGGATAAGCATGCACTTTAAATATACTCTGCCTTAAGGACATACATAGCAACAACTTTGTTTTTTTTTTGTGAAAGCGCTCGACGTATTGTTAGGGAGCTGCGTTTGAAAGGCTTGATTTCTTGTCCTTAACGGGGAGAAACATGACTAGTTTCATTACATTCAGATTGATCATATTTTTATATTTTAATGTGTTAATATAAAATTTAAAGGAATATCAAATTGCGTATCTCAAAAATGGCCTCCACAAGACTATCCTGTCATCTATTGTTTTAGACATAACAAACAGAAATTTGAGGAGGCAGGATCGCTTGCTACTGCATGACCAATTCATTTTTACCTCAAAAACTGGCATTTCTTCAAAATTAAGGGGGGAGAGCTATTTGGGCCGGGCCACCTCCTGGATTCAGCTCTGAACCTTGTAATTGACTTTGTTAATAATTGAAAGGAGAATAAAATAGCTTAATGCAGTATCCGAACGTGGAGGCAAGAAACTGGAGGCTAGCTTTTAAGATCATCAAAAGGATTTTTGCCTTGTTTTTGAGCGGCGCTCTACATTTAGATGGAAAACAACAGCCAGAGTGCCATACAATCACAATTTTTGATCAGTTCAAGCTTTTACGCAATGTTATCTGAATCCACCCGCAAATGACCGCACGCAGTGCTAACTGGACGCTCTTCAAACATTTTAAAAGATTCTTGCCTTGTTTTCATGTGGTAATTAACATTTGTATGAAAACAAATCCAACCTTTGATAATTGGAAATAGTTGCAAGAGTGTTATCATTCAAAATTGTGTGAATCGTTGCCCATTCTCACCCCTTAAAACGCACAAATGCACAAAAGACAGCTCCAGCACAGGACACCCAACAACGGCTTTGCCATATTTGGAAGAAAGGGTCACGTGACACCAAAGATAACATGACAGCAAAGCAAATGTCTTCTTCCACGATATCTACAAGTTTTATTTACTAAAACACTTAAAAACCGGTATTTTAGAAGCATTTCCACTATCAGCCTCGTTTTCATGTAGGCCATTTTAGGGCCTGCGCAGTACTCGTGTTCAGTGTTGAATTTGGCTTGGCTCCATATCCAAAAATGTCAGTCTTAGGGTTGGTTGTAATCTGGCAAAGTTTCATGCTTTTATCATAAAAGTGAACAATTCGCTATATTTTTGGTCGATAACAGCTGGACTAATACTGCTGAAGTTGGCAGCAAGTTGACAACTCTATTTATTTTTTTCATTCTCAGAATCAGAGAGCGAAAGCTGGTTCGATGGCTTTTAGAAGTCAAAATTTTATGCCATGTATTTAGTAGCTGAAAGTTTCGTGTTTGCGTGAGATGCAGCCAAGCCGCACAGTCTGAAATTATTGAAGTCTTCACCGACCAAAAAACAACCAAAGAACAACCATGTAAAAGAATTAAATAGGCATTTTCTTGAATGAAAGTCTTTATAGGCATGTTTAGTTTCCTGGCACTGAAAGCTCCGGGTGTTCGTGACTGCAATCATCAAAGTCGAGGTTGATATTAAATCCCGCACATCTTTTGTTTTGAGTTCTTGTTCTCTCTGATAATAAAAAAACTGTTGAACAGACTAAAATTTTATTTCCTAATTCTAGTGTTAATGATAATGATGACGTCTTTATTTTGGTTTCTTTCATAAGTATTGCCATTCTTTTCTTAGTTATCGCCTTCTCCCAAATCAACTTATGCCAAACCAGTAGCATGCAAGAAAGCCAGTGAAAACAAATTCGTCTTTTCGAACCTCGCGACCTGCAAACTTCAAACATCATTTTCACCGTTGGTGCAAACAGATAACCATGTGATGCAAAAGTTTGACACTAGAAAAATATATAAGCTTTCAAATTAAGTGTCATTGTCTGAGAAAGTGTTCCAGGGGCCAAAAGTTGTGGTCAACCGATTTGGCTGAAACTTGGCACAGAAGTTGGGTATAATGAGATATTTCAAAAGCCACTTTGGCTCAGTTCTCTGAGTTTTAGTTTTGGAGTTACAGGGGGGGTCTCATTTTTTGCCCTTTGAGCACCAAAGATCCAGCCTTCCAGGGGGCATTTTGAAAGTGTGATAAGACCCCACTGGTAAATTGTGCTGCCAAATGAATTTGACCATGAATTCTACTATAATAGAGCTTTCAGTTCATGCATGTAACTTTGTCCTCAAGGTATTGCACAGAGAGAAGCCTGGGGCTAGAGTTTGGCCAAAATTGATGTTAAAATTACAACCCAAAATAGCCATTTTTCAAAATTTCACTATATTCACCTGCCTTCTGGCATAACTTCCAAACCTATACCACTGTTTACTTTAGTCACCCAGTTATCAAAATGAGTTGAGAAAAATTTGGTTTATTATGGTTTATTGAATTTTTGGAACAAACACTTCATGCCCCTCTAAGGCGATGCAAAATGGAATTTTGAGCCTAATTCAGGCCATAAACAAACCAAATTGTTAACAAGAAGCCCTTATTCTGTAATTGGTAAGTGAAAATGAATTGTCAAAGCCAAATCAGTTTTGTTGTTTAGAAATACACCGATTCTTACCTTAAAATTGATCTAAAACGGGCCTCTGATTAGCGCAACAAACACATAATTTAGCAAAACAAAGGTGATTTTATTCTTTGAAAACATAGTAACCACCATAGGACACAAATGATGATGTTCTGATGTACATATAACAATCTTTTCACAAGATGCTTAAATTTTTCTTTGATTTATAGTCAGTTTCACGTCATATTTCCAAGCATTACTCCAAGCATGGAAAGTCTTCATATTTTGTCAGGCCCATTTTTTTACATTTTTACCAGATAAATTTAGCTTATCAAAAGGTTCGTTAACATACAATCTTCGTCTGACCTTGTAATAGCCTGAATAGTTGTTGTAAATACCCATCAGCAAAGGAGCATGACCATACATACGTAGATTACACAGGCATATACGAGCTTCAGCGAGCAGTATCGAGGTGAACTGTGATTTTCCGAGTCCTTTAGAGCTGAAAAAATGAAACCATCCATCCACGGTTAGGAGAGCTGGATAACAAAAAGCTTGTTTTGCTTTTATAAAGAAAATAACCCAAACAAAGCCCTTGCATTGAGATGATGCACTTGTTATTACATCAAGTTAGCTGGCCCGCCATTTTGGACTTGAAGAGTGTGGGGACTGGACCGAGTTCCCGTCCAATCCTTCTCCCGTTTCGCGGAAATTTTTTCTGTTTTTCATCAGGTGTGTAAAGCGATCTGTTCAATGATAATTTTATTTTCGATGGCACTTTATTCCTTTGGAGGGGAAAATGACCAGTGCGGTGTCACGTCATGGGCTGTGCAAGAAACAGGAATGTTTCCTTTGTTGTCTTGCGGTAGAAGGATTCAGGTGTGTCCGGGGAAGAAGAGGAAGAACTGGCGATGCCAAAGCTACAGGTGATTCAAAAGATCAGTTAGGGATCATAAACGCGCACAAATGATAATTATCGCAGTTTATTTGCTTGAAGAAAGACTGCGATGATATATAACTTACGATGTTGTCGTCTCAAATTGTTTGTTCACATGGTTGATTGATTCCCATGTTAATTTCCTGGGACCTTACGAAGAGCACAGAGAGCACTAAACATTCAACAAACTCATCGCAGCAAGGTCGGCATTATATTCTACCCACCAAAACCACATCGATCGAGAGGGACTGAGATTGAATTTTGAATAACTTAAAAGTCGTAACCGAAGATTCTCGGAAAATCTACGGATGATATGCACGAACAACCGAACATCCGAATACTAGATCGGTCGTTCTAACCACTGAACCACCAGGGCTCTAGCGTTAGTGAAGTCGGGATTCTACTATACCAATAGCTTAACCAATAGCCTGCGTGGCAGGCGTTCGAAAGGGAAGGGGAAGGGAATTAGCCTGCCACGCAGGCTACTATACCAACAGAGTGTACTACACTTCTGTACTGGGAGCTATTAAGAAAGAGAAAGGCTCGAGAAAGGCTGCGTTCATTTCACAGTTGTGGGGGTGCAGAAAATATATCAGGGAGATACAGTTTCATACATAATGACTGAGATGTTAGTAAGATGCTGGAAACGAGAAAAGCGGCGAGAACGAATTGCGAAGCTCGCTGGTAAGTGCTCGTTCAGTTTCTCCAGGTTTCTCACGTGGAGAAAAATCAAGAACAAGCTCTGGAACCAGGGTAGCTAGGTCTAAATTACAGCGAGCTTTATATTCCCTCCCTGCAAGAAGGGGTTTCTTTACGGCATGGATTTTAGCATTCTACCTGAAGTCGTCCGCGTGGCTGACGGCTGGCAGTCGCGTAGGTTGGCTTGTTTACCACGCGAATGCCAGCTACGCGGACGCCTTCACAAATGCTAAGAACCAAGCAGGAAACAAACCTCTGCTAGCAGTGTATATATATTGACTTCCAAAATTCTAAATTTGTAAGAATTATGAATGTACATAAAGCTTTACTGCGCTTTTCACAAACATGCTAACTCTAAAGTTCAAAAGCCGCCTTCACAATTGCGTTTTTCGCTGCCGTCAATAATAAGTACGAACACAAGCAACGAACCTTGAAACACAGAAACACACAAAACGGATCGAAACCCACAAATCACAAACCTTGACCTTTTGAACCCGTTAAAGTAAAGTTTTGTTTCCTAAGAGGTCCGTTAAAATGATTGACGGCAGCGAAAAACGCAATCGTCAGTTGGCTTCGGAACTTCAGATTTCGCATGTTTGTCAAAAGCGCAGTAATAGATGAACCTTAGATACACACCAATGTTCCCAAAATCTTTGTCCACCTTGAAGCAGGAAAACTTGGTCGTCGATCTCGTTTCAAACTCTGCGATGAGTTTATAAGCCTCTTGGAAGAAGAAACATATCCAAAAATCTCAGCAATTTTCCTATCGAACGCGGGTTCGTAACTTAAAATTCCCGCCATGATGTTCCTGTTTGTTTCCCGGGAATGACGGGATTTGGAAGGTCGCGAGTTCGATTCTCGCATGGGGCACGAAAATTTTCGTTGCCCCGGGCGAGCATGGTTTCTCCTTCTTCCAAGTGAAAATGTTCGCTGGAAGTGTAAGTGTGCTGCTCACAAGTGCACATTAATAATAATAATAATAATAATAAAAATAAAACATAAAATATTTTTATGAGTAAATAATATAACAACTTATATAAAAACCATGATTAAAATTTTGTTTGTGTCAATAATTATTATGCTTTGTGAGTATGGTCTTAAAAAGTCCGTCAATATTTTGCAGAAGCGTAACTATGCGCCTGAAAAAAATTAAAACCCTTGCCTCTTTGGAGATTTAACAATGGTTATAGTCGTTATAGGTAAGGGCTCATATGTGCGGTCTGGACAGGTCGAGTGGTTTTGGTGGATGTAGACTCCAACTTCCACCAAAACCACCAACAGTGTTCGGGGATAGATGTGTATCACGTAGGCCCATGAAATATCTGAAACATGTTTTAAAACTTCCAGCTGAACTTCATGTACAATATTTGCCAAAATACAGTTATACTCGTTATATTCACCCTTTGTTGGCGAGAACGCGATCTCCCAAATATAGTAAGCTCAGAGCAAAAGAAAGGCGAATCCCCGAGAAACATCGTAGGTATCTTTCATTGGTAAACATGTCACAAGGTGGCCAAAATTCAATCTCAGTCCCTCTCGATCGATGTGGTTTTGGTGGGTAGAATATAATGCCGACCTCGCAGCAATATCTTTATCAAAAAAAAATAACAATAACAATTATAATAGAAATAACTCGAAGGCTGTTTTTTGTCTGCTCGAGCTGGTTGTTTGCATTCAGCTTTTCACCTGGGCATGCTTATCAAGCAAGGCTAAGTTGGGCAATGCACAATTCGAGCCAGCTTGCATTGAAACTCCACCGGTCTCCTTTATTTGCCTGTTTCGTCGAAGACAAGTCAACTTAAAATAGGCTTAGCTACATAATTCCGTAGGAATTGTTTTGGAAATTTTAGACACGAAAAAGAATTTTAGAAAATCGCAAGAATATTAGAAAAAAATTGACAAATACTAGAACTTAAATAGCAGTATATATAGGAGAATACTGAATAGCAATATATAACACTTCACAGGCAGAAACTTTGAAAAAAGTTTTTATTTTTATGTATTCCTACCAACCAAGAGAGGGCTCAGTCCACCCACATGCTACAACAGTGTCTAGAGTACTGTTCACTGAGCACAACAAATCAGCAGTTTTTCATCAGAGTCATCTACACTACAACTGATCAGCGGTTATTCACCAAAAGAGGCCCTCGCTATCAAAAAAGAATGAAAATTTTATGAGTTTTTTTAGGGAATTTTAGAGAATTTTAGCAGATAACACTCTTATTTAGGTATATTTTTTCATAATTCTTTTAACTGAATAGTTAACATTATTCTAAATAATTTTTTAATTAAATAATGAAACAATTTTTTGTACAAATATACACAAATCTTCCGCGCTCTTCCAGAACGATTCAGAGTCAGTTCCCATTCAAGTACAACATGTGTTTTTTCATTGCCTATGCATTATTCCAAGCAAATCCAATAATATCAACTAATGCGGTCGATTTTGCGACGACGTTTTAGTGACATTTTCTCCCCGAAAATGTCAATTTCATCGAAAAACTTAGATGCAGCATGTTTGCAAAGATCTTCGACAAAAAGGGTAAATAATGGAATTGTGCATTGCAAGATAAGCGTGTGCACGTGACAAGCTTAATGTAAACAAGCAGCTCGAGCAGTTGAAAAAACATTTTTATTTTTCTGTATTCCTATCAACCAAGAGAGGGCTCAGTCCACCCAGACCCAGATTTGTCTAGATTATCGTACTTTTTTTTTTTTGGACAAATTTGATGAATGTTTAGTGCTCTTCATAAGGACCCAGGATATTAACATGGGAATCAATCAACCATAAACAAACAATTTGAGACGACAATATCGTAAATTACATATCGTCGTCTCTAAATCTCTCTTCAGTCAGAGGAGTCCCCTAGATCACGATAAAAGCCATTTGTGCGCGTATATGATCCCTAACTGATATTTTGAATCACCTGTAGTTTTGGCATCACCAGTTCTTCCTCTTCTTCCCCCGGGACACACCTGAACCCTTCTACTTGTGCTTTAACCATGCAGCATGTCACTATGGCAAGACAACAAAGGAAGCATTCCTGTTTCTTGCACAGGCCATGTCGTGACACCGCACTGGTCATTTTCCCCTCCAAAGGAATAAAGTGCCATCGAAAAATTATCCTGAAACAGATCGCTTTCTAAAATTTCGAACACACCTGACGAAAAACAAAAAAAATTCCCACGAAACGGGAGAAGGATTGGACGGGAACTCGGTCCAGTCCCCACACTCTTCAAGTCCAAAATGGCAGGCCAGCTAACTTGATGTAATAACAAGTGCATCATCTCAATGCAAGGGCTTTGTTTGGGTTATTTTCTTTATAAAAGCAAAACAAGCTTTTTGTTATCCAGCTCTCCTAACCGTGGATGGATGGTTTCATTTTTTCAGCTCTAAAGCACTCGGAAAATCACAGTTCACCTCGATACTGCTCACTGAAGCTCATATATGTCTGTGTAGGCTACGTATGTATGGTCATGCTCCTTTGCTGATGGGTATTTACAACAACTATTCAGGCTATTACAAGGTCAGACGAAGATTGTATGTTAACGAACCTTTTGATAAGCTAAATTTATCTGGAAAAATATAAAAAAAATGGGCCTGACAAAATATGGAGACTTGGAGTAATGCTTAGAAATATGACGTGAAACTGACTATAAATCAAAGAAAAATTTAAGCATCTTGTAAAAAGATTGTTATATGTACATCAGAACATCATCATTTGTGTTCTATGGTGGTTACTAGGTTTTCAAAGAATAAAATCACCTTTGTTTTGCTAAATTATGTGTTTGTTGCGCTAATCAGAGGCCCGTTTTAGATCAATTTTAAGGTAAGAATCGGTGTATTTCTAAACAACAAAACTGATTTGGCTTTGACAATTCATTTTCACTTACCAGTTACAGAATAAGGGCTTCTTGTTAACAATTTGGTTTGTTTATGACCTGAATTAGGCTCAAAATTCCATTTGCATCGCCTTAGAGGGGCATGAAGTGTTTGTTCCAAAAATTCAATAAACCATAATAAGCCAAATTTTTCTCAACTGATTTTGATAACTGGGTGACTAAAGTAAACAGTGGTATAGGTTTGGAAGTTACCGTAAAATTCCGAAAATAAGCCCTGGGGCTTATGTTTTTCAAAGGCCCTTTTTGAGGGGCTTATTTTTGGAGGGGCTTATCTATGGAGGGAAATTTGCGTTTCAAACTTAATTGGGGTAGCCTTATAGTTGGAAGGGAATTTACTGTTTTAAACTGGTTTTATTTTGTATTTGAGGGCAATTTCCAAGTACAAGCCCCCGGGGGGCTTACATTTGGAGGGGCGATTTAACGGAGGGTTTTTTGCGTTACGAGTTTAGGGGGCTTATATTTGGAGGAGCTTATACATGGAGGGGCTTATTTTCGAAATTTTACGGTATGCAAGAAGGCAGGTGAATAAAGTGAAATTTTGAAAAATGGCTATTATAGGTGGTAATTTTAACATCAATTTTGGCCAAACTCTAGCCCTAGGCTCCTCTCTATGCAATTCCTTGAGGACAAAGTTACATGCATGAACTGAAAGCTCTATTATGGTAGAGTTCATGGTCAAATTCATTTGGCAGCACAATTTACTAGTGGGGTCTTATCACACTTTCAAAATGCCCCCTGGAAGGCTGGATTTTTGGTGCTTAAAGGGCAAAAAATGAGACTCCAAAACTAAAACTCAGAGAAGTGAGCCAAAGTGGCTTTTAAAATATCTTATTATACCCAACTTCTGTGCCAAGTTTCAGCCAAATCGGTTGACCACAACGTTTGGCCCCTGGAACACCGTCTCAGACAAAGATACAAGTGATTTTTTTGGCCCCCTTTTTTGTCTGTTTAGCCCTTTTTGCTTTTAAACTTGGCGCGACGGCAATGTTATGCTTACTCAATTGGTTTATATACTAGACCGGAAATAAAAAGCTGACCGGATGAGCAGGGCTGAAAAACGACTGCGCATGTGCTGTGGCATGCGGCAAAAAACGCAGGTTCAGGCGCGCGCTCATTCAAAATGACTCCAGTTTCGCGGGAAATAAACAGACGGCATTTAAATTGAAAAAATAAGGTCACAGTTGAAAAGATAAGGGTTTAAACAACAGTTTTGAGAAGAAAAAACATTGTCCTTAAAATCTAGTGAGTGTAGAAATTTTGAAAAAATTGTTTTCGCGCCAAAAACGGCCATTCGCGTGATCTTTAAGTGAAGTTGCGAACCCGGCTAATTAGTGAAAATTATCGGCGATGTTTACAACACCTTGTTGGCTTTTTATTGTCATTTTGCCGTCTGTTTTTGGGTGTTGGTTTTCTGGTAGAACCAGAAACTCGAAAGAGGATTGTTATGGCCCTAGCAAACCCTTACCACCAGGGTTAGCGAGAGCAGCAGAGTTGCCGGAACACACCATTGTTTGCCTCAGACATCTGCGGATGATCGAGAGCCAAGACAATCGGTGCTCTGCACCCTTTCAAGAGAAGCACTCAAAGAAACTTACAGAGATTCCAGCGACACATTATGGAATTATTGATAATTACGGCCGAAAAAACGAAAACTTCCGACCAGGGAGCAAGTGGTGCCATGCTTGTAAAAGGAAGTTTTACAAAAAAACAGAAGGAGAAAGTGGTATGGCAAGAAGAAAACGAAGTAAGGTAAATATTGGCAATTCCCTGGTTAGTTTGCATTTACATTTTACCAAGTCAGTAACAAGTACTTTTCCCCAACATGTTCTTGTTACATTCTTTATAGAAAATGGATATGATGACCAGTTTAACGGAAAAGGAGACAGAGTTTTACCAACTTTACCAAAAGGAGGCTGAAAAATGTCACACCCTGACAACACAAATGGAGATGCTGAAACAACAGCTCTCAGGAATAACAGGTTTAACTAATTTACTTTGCATTGCTACAATTAAATTTTACATCCCTCAACTATTTTGCATTTCCCATAAAACACATTTTGTATTAAACGGTTGGGTTCCTTTATTTTAGAATCAACAATTGACAAGAAGTTAGAGGAATTTCAAAAGGCTCTTTACAGGCACCAAGTTACCACACCTGACATAAAGATTTATGATACAGATTCCATGAAACAGTTTGTGAATAAAAACAGCCCCGGACTCTTTCAAGATCTTCTTACCTGTGTTACAGGAGGTAAAAGCCTGTCTGAGAACAGAAGAAAGCTGCAAGAGCAGAGAGTAGTGGCTTTACTTCACATCCTGGCTTATTTTAGGTATGTACTTTGAGTTTAGTGATCTGGGATATAATTTTGCACACAGTCATTTATAACTGGTATAATAACATTTGTTTTATTTGTCACAGATCACAAAAAACGTCTGCCCTACAGAAGGACAGCGGACTGCATGCATCCAACTGTGGCATGTCATTACGGGGACTATCTTCTGGCCAGGTGTTGGGATACAGCACAACCCCCAGGACAATACAGCAGTTAAAAACTAATTTGACTGTACAACACACAAGCTTCATTTGTCAACAATTTCACAGGGTAAATGAGGTGAGTCCCTTGGGTGTAAATATATCTAATATCTAAAAGTTGTGTACCAATTGCCCAAGAAAAAGCTTTGAAACAAAGAGAATCATCATGAAATCTCCTGATACAGTAAATAACATTAACACAACAGTTTATGTGTGTTGTGTTTAATTTTGCTTTTTGTCTTTCTTAACAGCCGCAATGCTTTATAGTTTTAATGCTTGATGACTTCCACAACATCCACTCACTCCATACACCATCACAGTTGGTACGGACAAATGTCATTCACATGGCATCCTGTTTGGCAGATGTTCATCCATCAGTTCATGCAGTCCCTAGGCCTGCATTTCCCTTACACAGACAAGTGACAATAAATGTAAATGGAGAGCAGAGGACCTGTGCTGGCGGAATTGACATTAACAATGTCTTGCAAACAATAACAAACTCATTAAGGAATATGAATAAACAGTTCTGGGACCAGCTACCAAGTTACATGCAAAGCCTTGATCCAGGAAGACTACAAACAGCACTACATGAACTAAGGTACACATTAGTCTTATTTGTTACCCATTTATCACAGAAAAATGTCTATTACAAAAGAGAAAGACAACAGGTTAACAGCAAAAAAAATTTTTTACTTAATAATTGCAATGAAATTGTAAATATCTGTAATGTCTGTCTGTTGAACAGGGTGTACTCAGATCCAACAACACAAGACATTGAGACGCTCGAGACTTGTATGCTAGTTGATGAGTTTCAACAAGATTTAAAGAGCATGGAACATTACAAGATGGCCCTTGAACGTGTACTGAACAAATGCCCTCAACTTAACCTGTACAGCAAGAAATTTGTTGTACCATTGCCTGCTGACTGGCCAGGGTGGTACTATCCCAAAAAGCTGATAGCAAGTGGATGGAATCCCAACATTAGCATAATTCCAGAACAAGGGCCATTTCATGTGTGTCTGAATGCTTATGAAGATGTTCTTTTGAATTTTAAATTTTTTTTTGACAAACTGTTTTCGTATGTTTTGGAGGTACTTTGGCATCGAAACCCAAACCATACCAGACATCCCTGTGTGTTACTGCTGCCTTACTTGGTTGGCAACTGATACGACAAAAGGTACTGGAAAAGTTTGGAAAGTGCAAGCAACATGAATTTGTCACCATTCTACACTTGCTTGAACATGTTTTGCCCCTTGTGTTCTACCAGTATAACATTTTCAGAAGTGGTGACTTAAAGTTGTATGAGAAATTTATGGCACAAATAGCTATAATTTTCATATGCTGGAAAAGGAGACATTATGACAAATCAACCTTGTCATTTTTGAGTGATTGTGCATACCAGTGCAAACATCTTCCAGAGTACTGGTCAAAGAAGGCAAGTGTTCTCAAACTGATCACAGAAAAGAAGGTTGAAGTTTGGCACTCTGTACTGCGAAGAAACACTGAGAAGTTTGACGATGCAAAAAGCATTGAAGACACAGCAAAGTCTATCGCATCATCAGGTTTTTTAAATGATTTTATACAGTCCTTTGTTCCTCAATACCACCGCGGTCATGCTGAACCAAAATTATGGCTTATCGCAGGGAAGACAGCAGAATTCTTACTTGAACTGTTCAGGAGTGTCTCAAGAAACTGTCAGAAATCACACCAGGTAACACTCCTAAGGCAAAAACATATCACAAATAATTATTTATAATTATTACATTGTTTCTGGCAAGTAAATACAGTGAACTATAAAGTTTTAAAGGTGCCCATAACACAGGTACCATACGGCTTGATAAGGAACTGGCCCTATGTTCTTAATAACTGAAAAAGAGATGACACTGACATTACTTCATCTGAAAAGTAATTATCAGTTTTTGCTCTAATAATCAAAAGAATTGGTAAAAAGTTATACAGTCAATCCACAGAGTAAGAAAACAAAGTTGTGAACTAAAACTAAAGTAAAGAAGCACAATAAAATATGCAAAATGCATTGTGCACACACATGTAAGTACACTTCAGTGTATTCATATTCTACTGACCTCATTTGGTTTTGTCTTTTTAGGTCGAACGCTCCCTTGCAAATAATGGAAGACCAAAGGGAAAGCCACAGTATTATCTCCCAACGTTTGACACCATAGTTGACACAAAGTGTTTTCCACTGAGTTATAACTTGGAGGATGTGGAACCTGGCCTGGAACCTGACCCAAATGTTTACTGTGATTATCCAACATGCACAAGAAGAGATACAAGTACTGTCATGAGATTGGCCTGCTTCCATTGTTTTCACCAATCTTGCATTTCATCGCATGATTGTTGCCCGATCTGTCTGGTTCCACTGAAGAAAAAGGTGGAAAAATTAGTGAACACATTCAACACTGGACTGCTAACTTCTCATGATACTCTTACTTTTGAAAGTAATGAAGACATTCAGGAAGAAGAAAGAATTAGTACACCAGCAGCAATGAGTGTGACAGAGGCTCAGTCATTTTATTCCTCAGCAGAATGGGCTACGAAGGTTGACAGCACAGTGAATAGTTATGCAGCAATCCCTCTTCCATCCCATCCAAACCACAATCACTCTTCAGCCCAGCCAACAGTACATGAATCCAACTCTAATACCCCATCTCATGTTTTCACACCCATTACCATCCAACCCTATCACAATGGTAATGTCACCTACTGGTCTTTCCCACATATCATTTCTCAATCTACAATCCTTGGAAGAACAGGAAGTAATGCATGCACATTCATTGCCCTTTTATTTAGCAAAATGTTTTTTTCACCCAATGTCAACATTCCAGCAACTGGGAGTCCACTAAGTCAGACATGGGTCTATCAGATAGTTGTGCAAGGCATTTTGGCTGGGAACTCTATCTATGACTCAGTAACGAGTATACCTCGAACATTTGGTGTGTTGGAGGCACTTCAAACCTCTAGTGGTTTAAATAACATCATTGGAAATACTACTGTGGGACCTGAACTGCCTGTTAGCATTGTCCCTGAGACGAATCCCACAGCTTCTTTGCCTTACTACTGGAGACAAGCTCTAGCCAAAGGGCGAACAACATCAGTATTTATCTTACGGTCCAACACAGTTGTCTTTATTCCAACAACACAGGGAATTTTTCTTTTAGACAGTCATTTTCATGGGAACAGTGGGGCCCAAGTTGCCTTTACAGAGTGGCAGCATTCATTTGAACTTCTCTCTTGGTATAAGAGAATTAATGGCTTTCAATACACACTTGGAACTGTCACCAACGTGACGTTCAACTAGAAAGAGGGCCGTACAGAGGTGCTTTCATAAAATTCATGAATCCTGAATTCAATAAGATAATTATTTAGTGTCCTGTGACCAAAGGTGGATCGTGCCCGAGAAAGACTCAAATTGATAGCCAATAACTGAACCTGAAATGACATTTTAGTAAAAATCCGTAATTCGTAGAAGTTATTTCTTTGGTCCATGAATCATACCAGAAAACCCCCTCTATAAACTTCCAAGAAAGTACTTATACAGGAACAAGTCAACAATGACAAGGATTACTGTCAATTAACTCGAGACGGTATATTTTAATGCCATCTGTTTACGTGAAGCTTGCTTGTTTATTCATGAAGACTTCAATTCCCGCGCGATTTCACATGACGGGCTTTGCTCACCAAAAAAAATTATGCAAATTAGGCTAAGGGTAGATTGAATCTACCCATGGCTTATGATTAACTGAAACGGGAGATCACAATTCGCGCCTTCATACGACTGAGGTGTTACTTTGGAATCCTCGGTAATTACTTTTTTCGCACTTGCCGGCATCCAAAAACACCCGGCGTGGGAATCACGAGACGTGTAAATAAGACATTTCTTGACATAATAAAAAGGTTTTCCAGATACGGACGCGCATTTGTTGGCTTTACTCGCGTGGAGACACACGTCAACTGTTACTTCTCACGCGAAATAGTATTCAAGGCATGGCTCTACTGTAAAAAAAACCCGCTCTTTATTGATCGCACAACCATAATTATAGCAGGCGATAGCAAGAGAAATGACTATCACTCGAATGGGATAATCGAAGATCAAGAACCAAGCCTTAACGAGAGCGGGGTTTATATCTGTTACTAAAGAGAAATTGAAAATGAAACATAAACCCTAAGATTCTATTTTGCTAAAGTAATGCTTTGATTTATTTAACGTACGATAATTGACTCGGTTGTGTTTTACAAACACATTTTTTTGCAACCCAAGCTTCTTCATTAAGCCAGAGAAGCGAATTTTTTGTCGTCGATTTTCATCGACAAAATCATTTGTAAAAACTAATAGACATGTGAGTGTTATAACTTTTCATTTGACGTTTTACAGTACGGATAGCTCGGTAACAAGCGACAAGATAATTTCATTTTTACATACATATATTAGCATCGTTTGAATGTAACGAATAATACTAATAATAAAAACGTTTTGATGGTGTTATCATGATTTTGGTTAAAACAATTTTGTCACATTGTGTCGCTGAAAGTTTATCTTATTACCCAAGCAATTATTGTAACTAAAGTAAATTCTATGTGAATTTCTGAAAGAAAACTAAGGCAAATCAGTGTACACTCCATCACCTTCTGCAAATTATAGCCCTGTGTCAAAGAAAAATAGTTTTAAATCACTCAATAATGATGTTGATAATAATAGCAATAAACAATAAATAATAATAATCCGAAACAGAACTAGTTAGTACAAAATGAAAATGATGAAAATTAGGTCCTCTCATCAGATAACAACAGTCCACAAATGAACTGACTACCCAAGAGAAACAGAACCAGTTAGTACAAAATGAAAACTGTGATGAACATTAGGTCCTGTCATCAGATAACAATAGCCCATAAATGAACTGACTACCCAAGAGAAACAGAACCAGTTACTACAAAATGAAAATGATGAAAATTAGGTCCTGTCATCAGATAACAACAGCCCATAAATGAACTGACTACCCAAGAGAAACAGAACCAGTTAGTACAAAATGAAAACTGTGATGAAAATTAGGTCTTGTCATCAGACTACTCAAGAGAAACAGTACCAGTTAGTTTAAAATAATAATGATAAAAATTAGGTTTTGTCATCAGATAACAACAGCCCATAAATGAACTGACTACCCAAGAGAAACAAAACGAGTTAGTACAAAATAAGCATGATAAAAATTAGATTTTGCCATTAGATAACAAAAGCCCATAAATAAACTGACTACCGAAGAGAAACAGAATAATAAAGCTAAATGATTTCTTGAAATTGAAGTGACCAGAAAACAGAAATACCTCACAGTGTATTGGGAATAATTTGACTAAAAACAAACTTACCTCAAGTCTAATATCACTAATATGTAACTTAAGTCCGTAACAGAATTTACAAGGCCATCCGGTGGAATGATATTCTGGCGAAGAACATCAGTGATCAAACGAACGTGGAAGCGACGTACACAGTAGCTGGCATCATGTTGAATTCCACTTCGGCATAGGCCGATTTGGCGGGTTCAAGTTCCCGCGTTGCCACGTCTTTCGTCAGGAAATCTCCTAAATATTTCATTTTTGGAGAAACCCGTCGACCGGACTCCACATATTTCTTTTTTGAGTGCATGCCAATGCTTTTGGGGGTTGTAACCCTCGACAGACTCGAAATGGGAAACGAAAACTCATACCGTCGACGGTCGCCTTCACTTCAAATGGTTTCGAAATCAAAACCACAGCGCTTTTGAACTTTGAAAGTCTAAGGTAGAATATTAATTAATTAGTAAGAATTTAACTCGGTTACATCGCATGATCGCTGCCTGACCCTCAAAAACAAAAAAAATCGTACATGTACGCTGCCGTCCATTCATTTGAGCGGCACTGGAAACAAGTTTTTGCGGCGCTTTGTCACACATTTCCACATGAAATACGGGTCGCTCCTTCAAAAATTTTATCAAAGTGACAAAGGAAATATAAAATGCTTTAACGTAATGTCTTTTAACCCTGGCGTGCCCCATCCAAATCACCGGCAGTCCGATCTGGATTTGTTTATCATGTAAATTACTTTCTACGTGTAGATGACGTGAGCTTTTATTTTTAAGATACATTTCGAATGATCAAAATCTTTTCCATTTTAAACAGAAAGGTCTCGCCGCAATAAAACGGTTGCGAAGGATGCTGGCTCCTCGCCTTGCCTCGCGCTCAAATGACGCGTCTCTCGCGGATACTCGGTGTCTGGTTTACTTATTATGTTCCGGTCTTAATTAATTTTATGACACCAAGCAAACACCTTTCTATCGCGTACCAGGGCATCAATTTCCGGCGCCTGCTGAGATTTTTTTTCTTGAGCAAAGCTCCTCATGTTTATCTCTCAGTTTACATGCGGGCTTGGTTGGGAGTCAAAATGTAATAAAACTATGATTGGAAGGAATTTATCATGTTACGTCCATTGAGAGTTCACTTGATAATAACTCGATTATATTTTTAAAGTGTATAAAATCAATCAAACCTACTCACCAAGAGCTGCCATCGTTTCCACAAAGAAGGGACGCTTTCAGGAACTTGTCCGCCAGCTTTAAACTATCTTAATAGACGAACATTCCCCTAGAATCCTTTCAGCATGTCAGAGAATTTCCGTTGACTGAAATCGTTCACAAACTGCGTCTCTCAGTTCCATCTTGTAAACAAACATTGCCTGGGAACGGCCGCGTTCACCGCCATACTTTTCATTGATCAAACGATCGAAATGCGCCTCGCCTGACGCATGCGCAGTCGTTTTTCAGCCCTGCTGACCGGATGTTAAATTTTGTGCTCATGCGCAGTGCGTTTTGCCGCGGTGTTTCGTGGACCAATCATAGATCACTTTGACCCAGACCTAAGGCGAAAACATCACGAGCAATATGGCGGACGCTAGTGCGATCACGGTGGACGAGTTGCTTGCGGAGACCGTCAGGGTGTATCCTGTTCTTTATGATAAAGCGTGTCAAGACTTCAAAGAGCGAAACAAGAAGGAATTAGCGTGGCAGGACGTTGCTCAAAAGGCCGGTTTTCCCTCAGGTACAAGTCATACATGTAATATGTAATGCAGGATTTTGCTGGACATGCTTCCGATCCTGCTGTAGTTTGGTTCATTCGAATCATAGTTTTCTAAGAAACGTGTATCTAATACTGGCCCTAATTATGAAATATTCTGCCTTAGGGTGTGAGAGGATTGCCTTCATTGTCCGTTTTTAGACAGTATATTTCAACTGATGTTTATTACACAAGTTGCAACTATAGTTTTTGATAGACATTTTAGTATTCATTTATTTCTGCATGCAGTATATGCGTTTGTAAATAGTGTTAGAATAACATAAGTCATATCTCAACAACTTCGTTTTTATTTTATAGTTACACACATATATCTGTCTGGATTTGCAAAAAGGTACCTCCAGGCTCATTTGAGGCTTGTTCAGTACTTGACCATTCTCTTTTTTTAAAATGATATTTTCAGTACAAAAATCCCCTAAGAAGCTGCAGTGGGTAAAAAAAGATGTGTTTAATATGCTGTTTACATCTTCCCCACCCCTGCGCCCCCTCTCCCCTAGTCTCCCCTAGCTACCATTTCCCATGATTCTCTCCCTGTCATAAAACACTATGACGTTTGAAATCATCATGCACTGTAGAAGTTGTTTTCCTTGGTCGGTTAATTTTCTAGATTTCTTTTTGTCTGCCTGCAGCGAAGTTTTCTGGAAGGCATCATTAACCCTGATGAAGGAACAAGTCTCACGATTGGGAAAGTCTGCCGTCGTCCAGTATGTTACCGTATTTCGTCTCATTTTCGCTAAACGGGGGAAACACTGATCTCGGGCTTGAGACGGAAAGGCATCATATTGTGAGCTTTGATGCGGGCGGTGACGAGTCTTTGGCCTCAAAAAGTAGTTTGTAAGAGTCAAATCTATTCGGCGAGAGCAAAATTGAAGCCGATTTCTAACCAGGCCAGAGACTTAGTTAAAAATTGTTTTGAAGGCCGGCCTCTATGTGTTCCTTTCAAAACGGCTCATCTACATCTGGGATCTTGAATAAATCGACTGTGTTAGCTAAGTTTACATGTGATGATTTATGTGGAGAAAGAGAGAGTTATTGAGAGGGAGTAAATTGATGATATTTCTCTTGTATTAAGTCTGGAAACATTGTGTCTGGTTGGTTGTGGATAGCTTTATCAGTGCCGTGAACGTGGTTAATTGTGTGATTTCCTGAAGTTGTTTACAGACAGATTTCAGGTATGTCATGGCGCTTGTGTTATAAGAATATTGTGTACAAGCATGAAAATGCTTTGTGAGTGTTTAGTTGAAGTGATTTTGTCTTATACAACCGATTGTGGGGTCAAGAAAGGTGGATTCTAGGTCTGTTTTAGTCGGGCATTTCGCTATGACCCTCATAGTTTGAGAGACTGAAAGGTCATTATTTCTGTGTTTTTTAATGTTGTTCATTTCATTACAAATCTGTCGCTGTTGCCAAGAGCAATTTGTCGTGTGTTGCCAGAGATAAATTTGCCCGTTTTAAGCCCTAACTAGGGGTCAAAATGTGAAAAGGCACTTAAAATTTCTGTAGGTACCTTTTAAAAATCCAGACAGATATATAATTATATGTAGTACGAAACTATATAGTAATAGAATGCCTAGTCAAATCTTCAGTTGATAAAACATTGTACTTCTTCTATATATATAGATAGATATGTGAATAGTCTTAGTATTTTGAGTGTTTTAAGAAGATATGACAGACAAAACTCTGAAAACATCTACAGAGGTTTCAGCCTTTAAAGGGATAAGGTTTTCTGAATTGTAATTGAATGTGGGTGTTAAAAATTTGCAGGAAAAGATGCGGAAACTGCTTTCAAAAACTTAAGGAATAGATACACCCGAGACAAGAAGAAAATACAGAGTGCTAAAGTCAGTGGAACTGACACACAGTCAGTGGTTGATGCAAAACTGAAACGAGTGAGATGTACCAGTTTCTAGCTTGGCTTGAACCATATATTCAACCCAGGTGAACTACCACTAACCTTGTTGTGGTAGAAGATGCAACAGAACATGGTCCTGAAGATGAAGTTATTTCAGATGACAGCTGTTCTAACAGAAGCAGCACACCAGACCATTCACTGTCTGATAAATCAAATCCATTAAATAACTCAAAAGTCACTGGCCGACCAAAGTACCATCATGCCAAGCATCCTAAAAAAACCAAAGGAATTGAAGTGGCAGAGATGGATATTATAAAGAGTACAGTACAACACCTTGTTAATAAAGGAGAAGTGAAAGATGAAGAAAGCCTATTTGGGGAACTTATTGCATGCCAGTTGCGAAAGATGCCAAACAAAGAGAGCTCGACAACCAAGATGGAAATAAACAATATTATTTTTAACTGCCTGCTAAAGAGTAGTTCACCAGAAGGTCAGACTGTTGGCTATGCAACTGCCAGGTATCCTGAAACTGCCAATGTGGAATATTCTGAGAGGCAAAATATGGCACCCCCACCTCCCCAACACTCCTTTAGGTTATTATCTGAACTTAGAATGTAGAAAGTGCTCAAACACTTCCTCCAGGTTATTTCTTTCAGTACCATGGACATGCTGGGGTATAATTATTGCTATGAGAAAGCAGCCTTAGTGCTTCCTGCCTAAGCAACAGCTTTAGTTCTGCTGCCTTGGCATTGGTAAGAAGAATTATTAATTCTGGCTTGCAAGTTGTTTGTTAATATTATTAGTGCAGCTATTTTTTATTATTCCAGCTGCTTCCTGTTTCTGAAATATGAATTTATTGAAATATTATTGTCAACTGTTAACTCGATAATCAAAAGTCATGTTGCTTTTTGCAGTCAAGTAGTTAAAAAAAGTAATGCTGTTTCGATATTTTGGGTCTTTTTCTCGAGGCTGTCTCTACTTTGTGAACTAGAAAGCACAAGGAAAGAAGCAGGTGGGAATTTACTTATTTAAAAGTAGTGTTGTCAGTGATTCATTGTCACAGACCAAACTCTTGGCGTCGATGAGCCTTATTTAGCCACAAGCCAAACTCTTCTCAGCCTTTTAGAATACTAGTTGTTATTATGCCATCCTTGCAATTTCTGTTGAGAAAAGTGTGCAGTTGAGCAAATTTCAACTCAATTGCAATCCAGAGATAACAAGTCAAACAGTGAGTTTGATGGTTTGTGATGGAAACACAAAAATCTGAAAAAACATTCACTAAGATTGCAAGATTCATGGCAATGAATTATGTTTATCAGTTGAGTGACGTGATGGCAGATAAATATAGTGCCAGGTTCTCAATGGTCGTTATGGGTACTGACAATAACAGGCAGTGTTACAGAGGGCACTTAATTTCTTACTCATGGCAGTTTAATCATTTAACAAACAAATCTTTATTAATGCACGAGTCCAACGCATAGTTCATTTACTTTCATTGTAATGTACAGTACTACACAACACAACATCCAGAGATTGTATTACCTACAACTATGCAACATCTTGGAATTCCCTTACAGACCCTTTAAATCAAATAAGAGCTCTATTGATTCCTGGCACTCTAAACTGCATACAATAAAGCCCTTCATTTTATGGTCAGGGTAATATCATGTCGGTTCAAATGTCAGAAACATTGAAAGCAAAAAAAATATAGTCTCTATTAAGCCGGTGCCCAGCTGACTTTTTGTTCAATGTTCAATAAGTAACGTGAAAACCTACATGGCAGTTGCAGTGAGTAATAAAATGCACCACTATCTTGGGGGAGGGGGCATGATAGAGCTTTTATGATACCTTTATGTTTGCTTTTTTACATGACTTAAATACACAATACATTAATGAAATGAAATCTTTTCTTACTTTTTAGTAAGAAAATTGACTCTAGACAAATGTTCCAAGGCTTTAACAGTCAATGGCGGGAAAGGCATATCTTGCACCTACTTATTGTTTCATTTATGATGGAGTGAGGTGTTTTTAGAAGAACAGAGGGAAAACCAACCCTGGACCCCTGTTAATAATTCAATGGTCCCCTACTTCTTACATACTCCCACTGCCACGGCAGAGATCTAGCATCAGATATGAAATAATTTTACAGGACATTTCGCACTTGAACAGGATCATTAGAGTTTCTTCTTCTTCTCAGTGGAGCAATGTCTACCATTATTTATAATAATCCCTGCTCCACTTAGGCATACATGCAGGGCTATTTCATAATATCCAGGCCATGGGAAAAACACTGGTGCCTTAGAATATCTACCGCTCTTTCTTTTCCTTTCCCCCGTTTTAATTTGAAAACTTTGAACGTTAACGAGCATTTGCAGGTCACGTGACTAATATTTCAACAATGAATATGTCACATATTGTTAAGGCCACGAAGCTCAAACTGTTTGCCAAGTTTCATGACGACTGATCAAAACAATCCCTTTCAAATGCCACTTTGCCAAATTATGCAAATTAGGAGGTGACCCATGCCCTAACATGCCCGAGACCATATCGAGAGTGATTATTTGTCGCAAACCCGTTCACGACAAAAGTGGCGACCCTGCCACGACACAGAGAAATCTATAACATGGAAAAGAAAATCGAAGACCTCAACAAGGCGATCAACGCAAAATTACATCTACTCAAGGTTACACGTTCGCAAGCAAGTAGCGCGACAGAGAATGGAAACCTTACATCGATGAAAATGCTGCGAAACACTTTAGCAATGAAGGTGGAATAAGTCCATGACCTTAAGGTGAAAGTACATGTTGCAGCGAAGCGACGCTCATGTTCTTTACTATCAGATCAAACCATGGTGTCGCTAACTGATCCGGGATATTTAAATACGGAGAACAAAAACTTGCAGGCGATGAAATGATGTGATGTAATCAACTTGATTTTATTTCCCACCAACGGTCAATGATTCTCGTAAACTAAAAAACAAATACAACTAAATGAACTAACTTATAGGGGAAATCAAAATATAAACGAGTAGCGATAGAAACAAAAGACGATAAAACATAATTGTGTACGAAAGGCTTAATGACAAAGTACAAGCTTGTGCATTCTGGTGGCGGAACCTAGTCTGCTACACAGCCGTTTTTAGTGTCGTCACGCAACGCTGCGACACTAAAAACGGCTGTGTAGCAGACTAGGCGGAAGAACATGAAGAATCTTATTGTTGCATGGAAAACAATTAACAAATACATCTGTTAACCTAAATAAAACGCTTTATATACTGACTTTCGATGACGATAAAATTAGTAGAAAGGTAACTGAAATATCCATGCTATAGTAAATAACGAAATATGCAAAATTGTTACGAAATGTACACATGTATGCCCACGAGGGGACAAATAAATAGACTGCGAGCAGTCCCTTAGGATGGTCACGCGAGCGAGGAAAGCGCGAGCGAGGAAATCGAGCGAAGTGAGCGAAAGCCGAGGGGAAGCTTCCAGTTCCCCTCTCGGCCAATTCGCTCTCTCCAGTCCTGCCGAGCTTAGACTTGACTGACCGAAGAGGGACTGCTTGCAGTCTAACAAATAAAGTACTAAATCAATAACCTAAAGACTAAATCAACAAAAATATCTACGAAAGGAAACGAAAATGATTACTTACATATCTGACCCACACAGTAAAACTTCCAAATAACGAAACGAAACCAAATGAGACAAAACTTAATTCTTGTACTGTATTATGCGAAAACATGCAATCAACTGAAATAAGAGCTATCTAGGGGGAGTATTAGAAACAAAGCAATGACGTTAATGAAACACTAGAAATGAAATGAAACTAAAAATAATGAAAACTAAATGAGAAACTTAACAGTACAAGAACTACGATTTGGAGCGGGACACCAAGAAGACGAAATCCTCCTTTGGAATTCGAAATTGGAAGGAGACGTAGGTGTGTTTAAAATGGCTGTTAATGACCTAGACGCAAGGATCAAGGAATTAAAGAGCGCGTCACTTCAAGCCGCGAAGAAAGTAGCAGAGGACCAGGCCGCAGAGATCAGAGAACGAGAATATCAGGAAGAAATGCAATTTGAAAAGGCGAAGTTGGAGCCAAAACTCAAGTACGAAATGCAAATAGAGGAAAATCGGAAAAATCTAAACGATAAGGAACAATCAATCCACGCGAAGCTGCCGAAACTCGTAATTACAAAGTTTAATGGCACGCACACAGACGGGCCACGATTTTGGAACCAATTCAAGGCGGAAATCGACTCGGCAGATGTACATGTGTCGCCTATTACCAAGTTCTCGTATCTTGAGGCGGTGTGCGACAAACGCAGACTGCAGACTTGCAGACTTGCAGACTTGCAGACTAGCAGACTTGCAGACTCGAAGATTTGCAGACCTACATTTTTTGTGACAGGGCTTTGGGCTAATTTTATTCATCCTCTGTTTACTGTTGGCGAATTGCAAAGTATGTCTGGGGCAAACAACAGCGCTAGCGGGCTGCAAACACAACAGTGCCCGATTCGACAGGTGACTGGAAATCCTTGCCGTTGAAGACTTAACATCGGAAGAACGGTGGCCTAAACTTCAGCGACAGCAGCGAAGAAGAAGACGGGTGGGATCATCGAGCGGCTTTAAAACGGAAGGACATCTGTGAGCAGGAAATAAGTCAGCACAGAATTTGATTGTCGGCGAATTTCTGTAATCGTCCATCGTTCTGCTAGTGATAAGCTAGCCGTTGTTCACTCGTCTTGCTTATTTCGGGCTGAGTCTTATTCCGGTCAAGGAGAGAGAAAGAGTGTCTGGCAAGGTTTCCAATCGAAGATTTGTGAACTCGTGTCTAGTAAACTCTCCAAGTGTTTATATATACACGGTTGTACGCACCTTATAACTTCATCCGAGCTTAACGAGTGTCTTTTGGTCCATAACTTTTACTGAACCAACTGCTCCACAGAATGTCTCTGATAACACGTAACGCAAAAGAGTATCGAAGTATAACTGCACAAGAAATGTCACAAAATCTACCTAACCGGTCCCTTCGAAATTTTCTGTCTTCATCACGTCATCATTACCTAACGATTCCTCGCGGTCCCTGTTCAAGCAAATCGAGATTTTTTCCTGCCATACTGACTGTATATTACAACTGTAAGTACTTTCCTTAATATACGCGCGAGTTACTAGAGTGCCTCCTCGGAATTGAACCTGCGGGGGCAATTATCCCCCCCCCTCACCGTGAGTTCCGAACGTGTCTGCAAGTCTACGAGTCTGCAGGTCTGCAAGTCTGCAGGTCTGGGGTCTGCAAGTCTGCAGTCTGCGTTTGTCGCACACCGATCTTGAGGAGCTATTGGAGCCGAAAGTTAGGGTAACAATTGAAGATTCTGAAAACCAAGTATGGAAAGGAAAGCGAAATTGTCAACGCACACGTTACCAACATAATGTCACTTCCAGTCATTTATGGATCTAATCCTAACAAGATTTTGGAATTCTACGAAACGTTGTCGATGAGAGACCCGGCAAGGAGAAAACATTCCCATCCAAGCCACTGAAGACGAAAAGTTACCAAGTCAGACAACATGACCTGAGAAGAGGGCCGTGTGTTTATTGTTAAAGCTCAGACCACCAGTCTGTCAACTGCGACAAGGTCACGACAATCCACGAACGCAGGAAACAGTTAAATCTTAAGCAGTTGTGCTTCAATTGCACCGGCGCGAACCACAAGGCTTCAGAATGCCGCTGTTCTTCAACCTGCAAGTTTTGCAAGAGAAGACACCACTCTTCAATTTGCGTTAAGGAACCTCAACAGCCTGAACACATGTTGGTGGCCTTTGGAAGAGGCTCGGTCACATATCCGACGGTCGTGGTGAGCGTGGGTGGAATCCAGTGTAGGCCTTTCTCGATTATGCTGGCATTTTTCCGGCATTTTTTGGGAAAACGGGCATTTTTTTTCGTTTTTTCCTGAAAAAGAATTGCTACCATTTTCTGTCATTTTTCATGACTGTGATCCAGATTTCAGCCGCAGAAAGGGTGTTTTCAATCCTGAAAGCCTCATTCAATGAGCAGCAAGATTGCGCTATCGTGGATTACATGCAAGCCAGTGTGATGGCACAATACAACAAGCGATAAGCTTACAGTATACTGAAACGTAAACGTTTTATATGAGTTAGAAGTTGAACAGAATTGTGCTAGTCTAGGTTGTGTGTACCCAGCGCATGGTAGTGCTTCAAATATGACTGTTTAGTGGCTGTTGGCTGGAAAAGTTTTAATTCTGGCCCCAAGTTTTATAAACAAACAATTATTAAGTATCACCTGTTGTTGATATGGGCATATAATGTAAGAGTTTGTACGTTTTGTTTGAAATAAAACAAAGCATTTTTTGGAATTCAAGTGGCATTTTTTAAAGAAATCAGGCATTATTTTCGTATTTTTTTTGGCTTTAAGTGTGAATTTCTAGTAGCATTAAATGCCAGATTTATTAGCATAATCGAGAAAGGCCTAGTCCAGTGCCGCGCGCTGTTAGACTCTGGAGCCGGCAGCTCCTACGCATCTGCAGCGCTACTCGACCGATTGGGGAAAAAGCTAGCCACTAAGTAAGGAGTTTAAGCGGATCGAAATGATGATGCAGGCGACTAACCGAGAAAAAGAAATTCACAACGTTGTCATCGAGAGCTTGTCGGGGAATTTCTTCTCGAAACTGAAGTAACAAAGGTGAACCGAGGTGTGCTCCTCAACTTGGAAAACCTAGGATACAAGGATATGGTGGCAACGTACGATCATCTTAAGGGGGAAACATTGGATGATACAGAGGTGAAAAAGGAACTTCCTGTACATCTTATCCTCAGTACTAGTGAGTACGCGCAAATCAAAACAGAAACCACGCCCAAGATCGGGAAACCTGGAAAACCCATCGCTGAATTAACGAGATTAGGATGGACCATTATGTCACCTGGAAGTGAACCCGACCTCACTAATATGTTCCTGACCCAAACCTCAGCGGTCGACTATGATGCCCTTTGCAGACTCGATGTGCTTGCACTACAAGACCAACCAGCTGGTGATCAAGACCTTGTTTACGAAGAGTTTAAGGAGCAGCTAGTTAGAAACCCTGAAGAGTGGTACGAAACAGGCCTACTTTGGAAGGGTAATCATCCACCCCTACTTGACAATCAACACGGAAGCCTGAGGCGACTACAGAACTTGGCGAGAAAACTGGACAAACAACCGGGCATGTTAGAGAAATACGATGCGATCATACAGGGTCAGTTGTCTGAAGAGATAGTTGAAAGAGTGCACAGCGAACCGCAAGGGAAAGCGTTCTATATCTCACATAAGGCCGTCGTTCGGGAAACAGCAGAGAGCACGAAGATCCGAATTGTCTACGATGCGTCTGCGCGAGCTAACGAGAAAGCACTATCCCTTAACGATTGTCTAGAGACGGGTCCAACTTTATAGAACAAACTCAGGAGCGTACTCATCAGAAACCGGTTCTAACCCGTGGCACTAGCAGGAGATTTAAAACAAGCGCTCGTCCAAGTCAGAATACAAGAAAAGGACAGGGACGTGATGCGATTTCACCGGTTCAAAGATCTAGCCACCAAAAAAATTGAAACCTTACGATTCACGCGAGCACTATTAGGTTTGTCCACATCAACCTTCTTGCACGGGGGGCTGATCGACCAACACCTGAACAATCTGCAGCACATTTACCCGAAGGAAGTTGAAGAGATCAGACGAAGCCGCTATGTGGACGACTTAATTGGCGGAGAAACAACCGTGGGCGACGAACGGGACCTCAAACAAGCATTACAGTCCGTTTTCAGAGCAGGAAAATTTGAGCTTCACAAATAGCATTCCAATGTACCCTCCCTGGAACAGCCGACACCCGAAGAACAAACAAGGGAAGGACAACCAACCATCCCCCAAGGTGATAGCTAGAGCTTTGCTACAGACAAGTTAGGAGTCAGACAAAACTGCTTGGTGTACCTTGAACAAAGAAAAAGACACAATCCAGATCACCTTCCCTGCTCATATTACCAATGTAACAAAGAGAGAAGTCCTACGAAAAATCGCAACGATCTACGATCTCCTAGCACTAGCATCACCCATTATCCTGGAGGGAAAATGCTATATAGAGAAGTGTGTGAAACCCGAATTCAATGGGACCAAAAACTTCCCCAGGAACTTTTATGTCACGCCGTTATGTCAATCAGTTGTCAAACCTGGGAAACCAATCTTCCAGGGAAGATAGAGGTACCAAGAAGCATTGGCCAGCACCAAGAAGGGACCACCAGCATCAGCATCCACGCTTTTGGTGACGCAAGCAGCTAAGGCGTGTCAACAGCAGGTTACGCTGTGACGCATCAGCCATCCGGGGTATGCCAAAGGCTCGTGACAGCAAAGAAGATGTCTTACTGTTGGCTTGACAGTAGCGTCGCCCTTCACTGGATCAAAGGGGGAGGAGACTACAAACAGTTTTGCAGTAATCGAGTCCGGAAGATCCAAGAGAAAGAATACCTCCAATGTAGGCACATGAATATCAAGGAAAACCGTGGCGGGAAAATCAGCGAGTGTTCGGATGTTTAGTGGCATGGGCCATCGTGGCTTCCGTACCAAGCCAGATGGCCAAAAAATATTGTTACCACACCTACCGAGGAAACACAAGCAGAAGCCAACATCGTGAAAGAGCTTCTGAGTGTGACTGCGATAACAGATGACCAACTAGACCTGATGATGCGAAAATGGGACCTGGGAAAAGCCATCCGAATCTGTTCGTGGGTGGCGCGATTTGTTTTGCACAGCAGAACTAAGCACTAGCAGACAATCACTGGACCAATCACCACTGAAGAAACAACCAAACAATTACAATTCTGGGCACGAAGATCACAAGACGGAAGTCTGAACACAACCAAATTTGAGGAAGACAAGCTGCACCTCAACCTACAAAAGAATGCAGCAGGTATATTCGAGTGCAGAGGGCGTGTCCAGGGAGTTTATCCAATTTATCTATCTGATGATGCTGTATTTGCTGAGAAGTTCGTCATGCGCGCTCACCTCCAAACCTTGCATGGGGTAGATGGATTGATTCTGGCAAGCGTTAGAGAGTGCTACTGGGTACCACGGCTAAGAAGTCTGACGAAACGGGTTATACGAAGCTGCTATGGCTGCAAAAGATATCAAATCACAGCACTAGCAAACCCACCAACCGGAAGTTTACCAAAGGAGAGAACGGAAGGATCGGTACCGTTCAAGTACACCGGCGTGGATTTCGCTGGACCAGTTAAGTACCTGAGTAAGTCCAAAAGAGAAATGAAAGCTTACATTGTGCTGTATGCATGCTACCTAACTCGAGCCGTGTACCTAGAGATCCTACCTAACGTTAGCGTGGAAGAGGCCATCCGCAGTATCCAGCGTTCGATCGCCAGACGAGGACGTCTGGAGAAGATCTTCTTGGACAATGGGAAAACCTTCGTCGCAGCAGCAAAGTGGTTGAGGAAGATAAGGAATGATGAGAAACTCTATGCCCTGCTCGCTAAACAAGGCATTGCACGGCAGTTCAATCTCGGCCGCGCGCCATTGTCGGGGGCCAATTCGAGAGGTTAATTGCCGTCATGAAGCAGAGCCTGTACAAATCAATTGGGAATGGGAACCTGCGATGGCACGAGCTGGAGGAAGTAATCCTAGATGTCGAGATTACTCTAAATAACCGACCCTTGGGGTACGTCGAAGATTATGTTCAAATGCCCGTTTTGACACATAGTGCAATGCTGTATGGGCAGCCCAATCAGTTACCAGAGGAGGAGGCAGAGGCTATCGAAGATGTTAACCTAAGGAAACGCGCAAAATATCTGAAATGATGTAAAGACGTCCTGTGGTCGAGGTGGACCACAGAGTACCTCAAAGCATTAAGAGAGCGTCACAATCTCAACCGCAAAACGGGAGAAAAGGCTGTGAAGCCTGGGGACGTTATTCTCAACAAAGGGGAAGAAGGTAACCGAGGAAGATGGAGATTCGGTATTGTGGAACAGTCAATTCAAGGCAGAGATGGCGTGGTGAGAGGAGCACAGCTGAGAGCCGGGAAGTCGTATTTAGAGCGACCAGTGCAGCATTTGTATGCTCTAAAATTGTTTTTAGACCGACCTGTTGAAGAGAGGGGCGTGACCTTAAGCGCCCAAGCAGCCGAGTTCCAGCCAAGAAGAGCCGCGGCGGATACGCGTCAGCGGATTGCTGCTATAGCACAGGAAGAATCTCAGGAGGACTGAACATTTGAAATAGAACTTTGAACTAAACATTGATTTATATTCCATATCAGCTTGAATCAGTTATAGTTTCTTAATTCGAACACAATATTTTTGATTGTTTATATTTGCCACTATAAGAGTCAAATAGGGAGAGAGTGTCGGGAACCTCTGCGTGACATAAAATCTCACGCAGAGAGTGGAAGATAAGCCCATTGAACATTGAACCCATTTCGAAACCATGTAATATTATCGCTTAGTTAAGTGACACATCGAGACGGGAGAGGAAAACACTAGAAAATCTGTGGGAGAAAATTTCATTGAAGTATATGAAGATCAACCATATCGAGAGTGATTATTTGTCGCAAACCCGTTCACGACATTGGGTAGGGATAGCACCTCGCATTGGACCTGAGTCCCGTTCGTTCACATTCCCTCTGGGCAGGCCCGTGTCCAGAAAAGGTGGTAAATAAATAAATAATTTTACATCAAACTTCTCATTCAAATCTTTCTCCTTTCTCTACGTCAAAATGTCCCTCAATGATGGTATCGATCAGTGAAATTGTTACCCCCTACACACTAAACGAGCTTTTCCATTCAACCTTGCCCTGCGAATACAACGTATATGTTCCTCCAGCGAGACGTTCAAACTGCGTTGTAACGAATTAACACAAGGACAATACCTTAACAGACATGGATCGGGTCTCCTAAAGCAGAACATACAACGTGTTCATACTTTCACACACACTCACACGAGCGGCTCACCCACACATATCCTTCTAGTTGCAGGATACCACCCAGCCATTCAATCAATATCATCTATTTTCACCAAGTCGTAACACATGTACATTCTCTCATCCTCGCAACTTTGTGCTACTATGTGTAAATATATACCTCTCATTACCTTCCTACGTACTAACAAGGCGGAAATCCGCTAAGTGGATTTCCCGTTGGGAACCATAGCTCTGGATTAATGTTATGGTGTTATAGACTGTTCAAAGTCCCCTATTTTCCCGCAAGATCGTCGAGAACGAGCACTACAGCCGGCCATCTTGACCGGGTCTAGCTTGAACTACTTAAAGGGCGTGGGACGGTTTGGGAACCCCGAGGCCCGTCCTCTTCGGTACATTTGAATCCAATAAAATTTCGTCTTATTCACGTGCATATGTACGCATAATTTTTGAGAATACAAAGAGTTAAGTTCCCCTGGGACCTCTATAGGGAAAACAAAACATACAAGCTGAAGAGCTAAATATAATTACAAAATGGCTGCCAGTGAAGGTGATCATGAGCGCTCGATCTCGACGATCTTACGGAAAAAAGGGGACTGTGAACAGTCTATCAATGTTATGATTGATTGTAACTAATTATTTTATCACATTAACTAAGGTTAGGTTGCGCAGGTTCCGCGGGTTCCGTGATTCCGCGGTCTGTAGTTCCACACATTAGTCTTACCCCTGGAACATCCACGAACATAATACTACAATTTTTATTCAAAAAATAATGAATTAATTATAAATCAAAATAATTAGCCAAAAAAATGGAAACTAAATAAATAAAGAAAGATAAACTGGCTCCTAATAATTTGGAAGAAAAATGGCGAGGAAGGGGTGTTGGACACAATTCACGCAACTGACCGCAAATGAGTGAGGGCTCGAGTACTTCTCCGCCAATTTGAGTCCCGTGGCTTTACTCCAGGGTGATTACTTCCATAAATCAGTTGGGATAGGTAAATACCGCCCACGGTCTTAAACCTGAACCCATTTAAGGATGAAACGAAAATGTCTGCCCTATTTAAGGTCCAAACCCGACAAATGATACGCTATTCAAGGGAAAAACAAAAAATAAGAATTGAATGGCAACACACAAATCTTCATTAATTAAATCGCTTTCCTACCTTCAGTTTTAACAGTGCTTTGTTTCTCATCTAACTAGGCGTTTACGCACTTTAATTTTATCAAACCAGGGACACAAAGCCAACAAGGTAAAACTGACACCCTATTTAAGGTTCGAGACCCTCAAAAACCATATCCCGTCGGGCGGTGCATACCTACCTAGCCTATGTGTATATATGTGGGATTACCCCCCGAAGACTTCATAAATAAG
Organism: Porites lobata; assembly: GCA_942486035.1. Classification (NCBI taxonomy): domain Eukaryota; kingdom Metazoa; phylum Cnidaria; class Anthozoa; order Scleractinia; family Poritidae; genus Porites; species Porites lobata. Next base: position 602,336 of record CALNXK010000179.1, on the reverse strand, counting down.
TGGCAAGCAAACAAGGATTTGGATGACGAATGCCCGGTTATTCATAGATTTCCCCTTGTTAAATGTTGCTTTTGTTCTTTAAATATGTTTGAATTGAAATGTATAAAATGATTCACATCTCTTTATTTCTTGTGACGTGTCACAGGAAGTTTCATATCTTTCATAAAATTGATGCTCGTTGGTCACGAGACCAATCAAGGCAGACAAGTTTATAAAGGAAGACATGCATATTTGACCAAAGAATATAATGTAAGTTTATAACAAAGTGCGATGGAATTATTACAAATTGCGACAGCTTAGTTTATTACAAAGTGCGATGGACAGTTATTACAAATTGCGACAGCTTTTTTATTACAAAGTGCGACACGGTTTATTACAAATTGTGACAGGTATTACAAAGTGCGATGGATTTATTACAAATTGCGACAGGTATTACAAAGTGCGATCATTATTACAAATTGCGACAGTACACATGGTGTACGCATATGACCGATAGCAATCCCGGTTCGACCGTAAAAAAGGATGGGATTCGATTTCATCGCGGGTTACCATTTGACGAAATGGTTTGGCCCCACGCGAGGGGGTGTGTTGGTCTTCGACGATCTCATGGAAGAAGGAGGACGGGACAAACGCCTATTGGATTTGTTCACCAAAGATTCCCATCATCGCGACATCACCGTGCTGTATTTGACGCAAGGTTTATTTCCACCTGGCAAATTGTCCAAGACGATTAATGGCAATGCACATTACATTATGGCTTTCAAAAACCCACGGGATCAAACTGGCATACGAACCACTTTACTGCAAGCCTTTCCCGACCGTTGGCGTCAAGTCTTGCGCCTATTTAAACGCATCACATCGCGCTCTTTTGGATATTTGATGTTGGATGTCCATCCTGCTTCGGATGATCCCTACCGATTGTGGAGTCACTTAACTCCCCGAGAAGGTCAAGCGCAAGTCCACATCTTGCCCGCGGATGTCCCTGCCGTTCGAAAACGCGCTGAAACGAGAACGCGAACGTCAAAGGCGGCAAAGAGAAGGAAGACAACACACTGACTTATCGGCCCGTATGGATACCCCGACCCTGTCGCCAGCAGGGGTGAGTTCCTCCTCCCCGCCACCTCCCTTGGATATCAGCAGCATGACGGACATGGTGACCGAATTGACCAGACCCGTCGATCGAGCCCAATTGGACCAAGACATTGAGGACTTTAACATTTCCTACCCGGTCAATGTGGACGATGCGTTAAATCTATTCAAACGGCGTCTTTTCCGTCCACATTCAACTTCACGGAATTGACGAAGGGCTTCTTTCCTCATCTGTTTAACACCCCCGATAACCAACAGTGCCTGGCTCGGATCCCCGATTTGGATCTTTACGATTCCGACGGGATGATGGCCAAAAAAAACCAGGATCTGCTCCATTGGCAGGCTGACCAGGTCCGTCGTAATGTGTCCTTCAATTTTCGTCAAGAAATGATCGACTACTGCAAGTCGGATGTGGCCTTGTTGAAAGCTGGATGCGAAGCCTTTCAGCAGGAATTCCAAACCCAGGCTGGCTTCAACCCCATGGCCAAGTGCATGACCATTGCCAGTGCCTTAAATTTGTATTGGCGAAAACACCATCTACCACCCAATTCCATCGCCGTCGAACTGGTCCGTGGATGGCCGGGGCCAATGTCAACCAATCCCTCAAGGCCCTGCAATGGCTCTATTACCAGGAACAACAAATCCCCAGGCAGAAGGGCTAGTGCGGACAGGATCCAACACGTCCGCAATGGCGGTAAACAATCCGTGCGGACGGCTGTCACGTCTTATTTCGTCGATGGGTACGATGCCCTTACCGTGAGAAATGCCAAACATCATGCCACGCCTGATCGACCCGTAGAGGAACTGTATCAAGCCACTTTGAACAAACGCATGGCCCTGCTCAGAGCTGGTTACACTGTCATAGAAATGTGGGAGTGTCAGTGGGACCGTCTAGTGGACGATGAGCCTGCCGTTTCTCAGTTTCTTGGCTCGTTCGATCTCGCAGCACCTCTGGAACCCCGCGAGGCCTTTTTTGGCGGACGAACAGGCGCGGTGGCTCTGCATGCCGTGACCTGAGAGGGCGAGAAAATACGCTACGTGGATGTCACCTCCCTTTACCCGTGGGTGAACAAGAACTACTGCCCATACCCAATCAGTCATCCGCAGATCATCACTCAACCTGTCGACCAACCCCTGGGGTCGTATTTTGGTATCGCCACCGTCGACATTCTTCCGCCCGCTGGTTTGTTTCACCCTGTCTTGCCCGTGCGTAGCGGTAACAAACTCACCTTTCCTCTGTGTCATACCTGTGTCCAGGAGGAGCAGGCCAAACCCATGCTGCACCGCAATCATTACTGCCGTCACTCGGACGCTGATCAGATGCTACGCGGTACTTGGTGCACCCCCGTGCTGGTCAAAGCGGTAGAAAAGGGCTACACCCTCGTCAAGATCCATGAGGTCTGGCATTTTCCCGAAGATCAACGTCGGACGGGTCTCTTTGCTGATTACGTCGACACGTGGCTGAAGTTAAAACAAGAATCGGCTGGGTGGCCTAGTTGGTGTCAAACAGTGGAACAAAAACGAGAGTACATTCTTCGCTACCGGGAGCAGGAGGGGATCCGACTGGACATCAGCCATATTGCCAAAAATCCTGGACGCAAGGCCACGGCTCAACAGGTATCTGTTCCATTTTTTCTTTTTTCATGTTGTCATCCTACCCCTTCTCATGGTTTCTTTTCTTTTTTGCAGTTTCTGGGGTAAATTTGCTGAACAGATTAACAAGCCCACCACCGTCACGGTCAAAGATCCCTCCCATTTGTTCAGTTTACTATCTGATGCCGCTCTCGACATCAGTACCCTCCGATTGTGCACTGACGACATCTTGGAGGCTGTCTACACCAGTGTACATGACAATGCGGTCAAAGGCACTAATACCAACAACTTCGTAGCGGCCTTCACCACATGTCACGCCAGGTTGAAACTCTATGAGTCTCTAGACACTCTCTAGGAGCAAATGCTTTATTATGATACGGACATTGTTGTCGTCTACAAATGGCGTCCCGATCAACCTTCCATCACCACAGGTGATTTTCTGGGGGACATGACCGATGAATTAGATGGTGACGTCATCACCGAGTTTGTTTCCGGCGGTGCCACAAATTATGGGTACCCGACACGGCAAGGCAAAGTGGACTGTAAGGTCCGAGATTCACCCTTAATGTATAAATACTCATATAGGAAAGGTGTGTAGTAAGGCATAAGGGGGGTTTATAATATTAAGCAAATTAGGATATATTTGTCTGCAGAATCAACAAAGTGTTTAATTCATGCGTTTGTTACATCACATTTAGATTATTGCAACGCTCTTTTGTATAAGCTTCCGCAATATCAATATGACCGACTTCAAAAAGTTCTTAATGCGGCGGCTCGGGTTACATGCTTAATTCTTAAGTTTGCCCATATTACTCCGGTACTTAGGGAACTTCATTGGTTACCAGTGAAATTTAGAGTAGAATTTAAGATTGCGCTTTTAGTTTTTAAAACGTTGAACGACCTGGCGCCACAATATTTATCTGAACTACTTGTTGTAAAGCCTGGAACTAGATACAGCCTGCGGTCTGATTCTGAAACATTGCTTGTAATCCCTAAGGTGACACGGAAGACTTTTGGCGATCGAGCCTTTTTTCTATGCTGGACCAACAGTATGGAATGCTTCGCCATCTAGCCTTAGAAACTGCAGGACCATTGACTCTTTTAAAGTACAGTTGAAGACTTATCTTTTCAAGAAAGCTTTTAATTTGTAAATTTATATTCTTATTACTATTATTATTTCTGTCCATTTATTGTATATATATTTATTTTCTTGTACATATTGTAAAGCGCTTTAGAATATTTTAATAGTTAAAGCGTTATATTAAATGTAATAATAAATTATTATTATTATTATAATGTTCGCGGTGCGGCTGTCCTGAATTTTTAGACCATGAAAGACAATATCTTGGCCGAATTGGAGAACCCACTGGACTATCGCCGCATCACCAATGTGGTCACGCCTTATAATTTTCAAAGAGATTTGGAACAAAAACGGATCAAAGTGGTTCCACGCATAAAACAATATGGTCTAGTCTTTGATAAACGTGTCATTAAAACTGACACGAAATCTAGTTATCCTTACGGCTATGAGAGAATTGGGGAGGAAGTGGAACTCTTGCTAGATTTGTAAATGAAATGGAAGGCGTGACGTTGCATATGTCCCGGATGTAACTAGGTCATTCTCGAGAATGTATTAAACAAATAGAACATGATTTGTCACAAAAAACGGTGTGTTTTTTGACTTCCGGTCGCGCAGTCCTGTCACTTCCGGGAACCTGAGGAGCAGTTGGGGGTGCTGCTTTCTGATTTGCCCATTTGAGGTCATGGACCACGTAAAGGACTCAGATGGGCCATGTATACTACTCTTGAATAATGAGAGGCTTTCACTTGTAAACACGAAACTTCCGACAAAAAAATAACGAATTGTAGCTCTTATTTTGCTACCTTACAACATATCAATAATCTTGAAACTAAAAGGTCATATAAAAGGAAGATTAATCTCATGAATGTTGAGTTTTGAAAAAATCTATCGAGCGATTAAAAAATTATTTGCTAATTTGTTAAAAAAGACCAAAATGCGTACAAAAGCTCTATAAGAGCGCTTCGATACCTACTAATCAATCCCTTTTTTCTAACAATCGGCTGGAGCTATCACCATGATCTTTCACACACGTTTTTAAAAAGATTGAAACTACTATGAGGTGAGATTTCATA